>CM042481.1:44956696-45409196 GCA_023621385.1 Quercus gilva
CATCCACCAACTGATCTATTTTCGGCACTGAAAAAAGGGTCCTTTGGGCATGCTCGGTTTAGGTCGATGAAGTCAACGTAAACTCTCTACTTTCCATTCTTCTTCTTCACCACCACTGTATTAGCTAGGCACTTGAGGAAGAACACTTCCTTTATGGCCCTTGACCATTTTAATTTCTCCACTTCCTCCTTTACTGCCTCTACATGAGGTTTCGCGAACCTCCTTGGTCTTTGTTTCTTTGGTGGGACCAAGAGGTCTACATTTAACTTATGCATGATTAAAGTCAGGTTAACCCCAGGCACTTCAAATGGACTCAATGCAAACACGTCCAAATTTTGTACCAATGATAACAAAATTTCCACTCGGTCTTCTACTGACAAACTTTTCCCTATTCGAAAATACCTGTCTAAATATGGCATAATTGGTATTTGAATAAACTCTTCGGCACTGTCTACCCCCATTAGACCCTCGGTCATCGGTAATTGCTATAACGACTCCCGATCAGCTTGATCCTTTAGCTTAATTTAGTAGTTTATTGCTGCCACTAAGCATTACCTTGCCACCTTTTGATCAGCCCGAACTACCATGACCCCCTCTTTTGTAGGGAATTTAACCTTCTGATGCAGTGTTGATGGTATAGCCCCCATGGCATGGATCCATGGGTGCCCTAAAATCGTCGTGTAAGATGAGTAGGTGTTGACCACGATAAAATTAACTTCCACTTCTTTTCCCTTGGTCACTACCAGCAGCTTTATCTATCCCTTGGGAGTCACAATTTTCCCATCGAACCCTATAAGCGGGGTATCATATCTACTCAAATCTGCTAGCTTTAGCCCTAGTCCCCTATAGAGATCAGGGTACATAATCTCAGCTCCACTCCCTTGATTTATCATTACCTTCTTTACCAAGAATCCACTAATTCGAGAAGTCACTATTAAAGTGTCATCGTATGACTGAGACATTCCTTCCAAGTCAGCTTCACTAAAAGTGATCGGGACTAAGGTCCTCCTCGATCTCTTCTCAGGTCGATTAACAACATCAGTCTTTGGTGGAGTCACTACACTCAATATGCCCCTCCGACCAGTGATGGCTGTAAGAATTTTGTTTAGGGTGTTCCTTAGGAAGCATAAATTACACAATCTTATTTCCTTTTAGCCTTTAGGTAATTAGGTTTGATTCAATGTTATTAATTCCATTTCGTTCCGACTGTAACAGCCGGAAAATACTGTGCCGTAAACAAACTGAAACAGTAACCCACCATATTCCACTTCGAAAAAAATTTCGGGTGTTTCGGTAAATACTGGCTGAAATTCAAGATTCAGTCGGCATGAAGTTTGTGCTTAAAAAAAAAAAAAAAAAAATTTGTTCTTAAACCAAAGCAAATTTTTATTCTGTAAACCAAAAAACCTCAAAAGGAAAACAAAAAATGAAAAAAAATGAAAAGAACAAAAGTACCTGTACAACTAAAAAAAAATCGTATTGAGAAATTTGAGACTCAAAACTTAAGAAGAGGCACTACCGCACTGGTACTGGTAGAAAACAGAAGTTACGAACAAGGAGGAAGGCAAAACGTAGATGTAAAAGTGTAGATGAAGATGTGAAAAAATTTAAAAGTATGAAGTATAGAAATCGATGAGACAGAAGACGTGTGTGGTTGAGAATAAACAAGAGAAAATAATTAAAAATGAGAAGTAAGTAATATATGTTTGGTGAGGAAAAATAATGCTATAATAAAAAATAATAAAAGGTTGAAAATTGTGTTGTTTTTAGTCGAAGGAATCAAGCCACTACCCAGCTTGTAGTAGTTTTATAATATATATATATATATATATATTTTTTTTAGATTTTAGTTCAATTTTTTTTTTTTCCTTTTTGCTTGAAAGACCCTAATGTATTGTTAAGTTGCTCAAATTATGGACCAAAATTTAATTTTATTGGCATTAAAAAAACTCAGGGTGGTCCCAAAATTTTTTTTAGAGGTAAATAAATATGAAATTTTAAATTATTATATATAATTTTTTTTTCAGGTCAGGATGGTCCTAGGACCACCCTGGCCATAAGGTGGCGCGGTCACCTGAAGTTTTGCCTAAAAAATTAAAAAATTAAAAAATAAAACTAAAATTGGTTTCTGTCTGTGTCTGTGACTGTAATTTGTATGATTGTATCCAGTTCCAGTGTTATAGCAAAACCTCAGTCTCCTTTATACTTTATAGCTGAATCAAATACTATAATGTTTGGTTTACGTGGTGCAGTAGGAACAGTTTCTAATATTGGTCTTCGACTTCGTTAATGTTTGGTTTACGATTGTGGTTTTGAATGTTATGTTGGTGTCTCCTTTGTGCAGTTTCATGGTTTACATCTGCAATGCATTAATATCGGAGGACGAGAGGGAGAGATTCCGGACAACAAGCGTCTGAAGACTGCTCTTCAGCACATTCATGGAATTGGCCGCTTCAGAGCATGCCAAATTCTTAGCAGGCTAAACATTGAGAACAATCTTGCTAGGGACTTAACAGGAAGAGAACTATATGCTCTCCGTGAGGAACTTAATAATTATATGGTCCAACAAGAATGGGTAAATCTCTCTTGCTCCCCCTTCCTTTCCTCTCTCTCAAAATTCCAGTCTCTAGGGTGTTTGCACCTTGGCAAAATAGGATTTAGGCTAGTGCTAATGTAATTGATGAAGCAAAATTAACTCAATTTTGAACTAGTTGGGGGTTACATGCAGTTTATTTAGATTTGATAGTAAACAAATTTATTGTACAACAAAAGAAGGATTTGGTTTACACTTGCTCTAATTATGAATGCTAGAATATCAAGCAATTGAAGTTTAAAATTTAACATAATATTCACAAAATTTGGTTTTTCGTTTCAGAAGAATCAAGTTAAAAAGGATATTGATAGATTGAAGGATATTCAGTGCTATAGAGGAATAAGGCATATTGCCCATTTGTTTCAACTTTCCCAGCCCAAAAAGCTCGTTTTGAAAAAAGCCAATGTCCAAAGCCCATTTGGCTGAGACCAAAATGCAACTTTTTGGGTTTGTGAAGAGAACGCGTAGGATGGAAAAGGAGCTTAGAGGTCCATTTTGAGCAAAGTCCGTGCGCGTTGTCATATATCCATTGGACGATCTTGGGCAATTACCAAATTACCCTTCAATAAATCTGCTCCTCCCTTTGCCCTGAAGCTCACTCATGCCTCTCATCTCTTCTCTCTGCTCTGCCCTTTCCGTGCTGCTACAAGCCTCTCCGTTGTAAGTCTCTCTTGTCTTTTGTCGTCCGTTGAATATTCTTCCTCTTCTTCTTCTTTCTTCGTCTTCTTCAACACACATTCCTCTATATTTTTTTAAAAATTTTATTTATGTCTAATTTGATCTGAGAAATACATTTTGAATGTAGAGTTTTGATCAACAAAACACCAAGCAACACTGATCTGCTACCAAAAACCACCAAGTACCAACACTGATCTGAATTTTTTTTTTTTTTTTTTTAACCTATCAAAAAAAAAATTTCAAATCTTGCATGCTTTGTTCTTGCTAATGATCTATTTGTTCTCTTGCCGGGTACTGAAAAAATTTGTGGGTACATGCTTTGTAATTTTTTTTTCTTTTGTGGCCGCTCTGTCTTTCTAAGTTATGTGATATCTGACAAAAAATCGGAATTGGGTATTTTAATTCCAACCCCCCTTTCTTTGTTCAAGTCACTTTGGATTGAGATTTGATTTTTTAAGTTTAGCATGATTTGGGTCTTCTTTGGAATTGGATATTTTAGTTTTCATTTCAGTGACTTCTTTGGAATTGGAATTGGAATTGGGTATTTTAGTTCCTGTGGGGCAGTACAGATGTTGGGTATTGCAGTTGGGTTTAATTAGGGGAAAAGATGCTGATTGAATTGTCTAATAAGTTACCATAGACAAAATCCTAAGCAGCTAACTAAATTCACAGTTGGTAGGCACTTTATCTGATATACTTTCAAGCTTTCTTTGTTAATCTTTCTTTTCTTTTCTTTTCTTTGGGCAAAACTTGCCATAGCAGCCTTAATTTTCCTTTGGAATTCAAGAGGGTCTAACTTTACTTTTTTACATAGTTTCTAGCTATGCATCCTCTATACTTTGTAGAAAACAGAGAAGCATTATGGGAAACTGATTGTATACAATAATACAATGGAATGTTTATTCTAGTCCTCTTAACATATTGTATACAATCAGTTTCCCATATATGCATCCTCTAGTCAAATATGTCTATGAAATGTTTTTTATGTGACCCTTTACATATAATGGAATATGTATTTACTAGTGGTGTGAGTGGCATTGTGAAATTCTACAATTCGAATATGGGTCAAAGATGTGCCATGGAGCCTATATGTTTTATATTGAGGATGCAAATACATGTTAGTGTGTCACATCTTAATGTTAGGAGTGTGTAGGTGTATATGTGTGTGGAGTGCTGATGGGGAGTGCGTGTGGTGCTGATAAGGCATGCGTGTGTTGCTGCATGGTGAGGTGCTGCAGGGTGTGCGTGGGCTGCTGATGTGGGGTGCATCTGCTGCTGATGGGGCATGTATGTGCAACTGCACGCAACTTGCATCCAGTTGCACACACATGCCCCATCAGCAGCCCACGCACACCCTGCAGCACCTCACCATGCAACAACACACGCATGCCTAAAACTTTTAACCCATAGAAAGACCACAATGAAGCATTTATGTTAGAGGTGATAGTTGCAGAAATTGGCTGGCGGTAGAAGAAAGAAGCAGCACTTTAGCAGAATCCATGCCTTTTGATGTGGGAAAGTAGTATTTAAAGGTGAACACTCACTAATTGGAGGTCCTGGCTTTTCAAGGGTAGTCTATTGCAATGAACCTAACTGCTTTGAGGCCAGTGTCCTCAATTTTAATGCTCACACTAGGCAAAAATTTTATTTATTTATTTATTTATTTTGAGGATTTATTAGATCATGTTTTTAACTAGTTCACTAGATTGGAATATTATGAATTCTTTTTGCATTTCTTATGGTTGCAACACTGATCTATAGATGGGTAAAAACATCACTTCCAAATCCGAGGCAAAAAAGGCTAGAGCATTATGGGGAGATCCAAGTTGGAAAACTACTTTTTGTAACCTTTGTGTGGAATAGATTGAAGCCAGGAATAGAACAAAAGCTGCTGCCTTTAGTCCCAAAGGTTGGACCATTTTGGTGACCAAATTTTGTGATGAGACCGGTCTAAACTATGATAAGGACCAATTAAAAAGTAGGAGGGATGTATTAAAATTTGATTGGAGAGTGTGGGAACAATTGAAGAGCCATGACACAGGTTTAGGTTGGGATGTAGTGAAGGGAACAATTAATGCTAGTGATGATTGGTGGGACCGGAAGTTGAAGGTGAGTTGAGTATTTTATTAATATGTAGTTAGTTGGAGATAGTTTTTTTATATTATTGTAATATGAGTGAAATGACAATTACATTTTGTAGGAAATACCCAAAGCTACAAAATTTCGACAGAAAGGTCCACAGAATGTAGAACAACTTGATAAAATCTTTAGGGATGTTGCAGCAACTGGAGTAGTTGACAGAATCGAGATTCAATTTCTAGAAGAGAACATTAATAGTGAAGCAAGTAGCAGTTATGAGTAGAACTCAAGATCTTTAACAGACCCTGCGATGGTGGTTCTTTGTGTTCCATTGCTAATTCCATTCGGAGGAATAATAATTAGTAGTTGTCTTTTTTGTTTTTTTTATAATATCATGTAGTACAATTTAAACTTGGGTTATTGGTATGCATTTTATCATCTTTTTACATTTTTATGTAGTACAATTTAAACTTGGATTATTGGTGTGTATTTTATCATCTTTTTACATTATCATTTTGTGCTTCATGATGATGAAAATAATTTAGATTTAATTAATATTGATAAGAAGTCATTGATGGTAATAACAAATAATTATGACACTAAAAAAGAAAAATTGCCCAAACATTATTAAAATAATATCAATAATATATATTTATTATTATTATTATTTAGTAAGTATATGAAATAGTTAATGTAAGTATGAAATAAACTCCCTTATATATAGATTGTCCTTTTTGGTAATTTATCTCTCAAACTGCTAATTTTATAAGTGCTAGCCAAACACTCAGTTTTTTCAAAAAGTACTTTTTAACAGTTTTTACTAAACACTCAGCTTTTTGAAAAAACACTTTTTCATTATGCACTTTTTGAAAACTCCACTTTTTTAAAAAGCTGAACCAAACTCACCCGTAGTCAAGGATTACCTTGCAGAGGACAGTGCACGCACACCAATGCCTGGACTTAGAAGGGTAAGGTAGTTCTTGTTGCAAGAAAGAAGAATGCATAACTATGTTGGATCCTTCTTTGTTTCTTAGATTTTGGCCTATGAATCAGTTTGGAGTATAAATTTGTTCATTTTCAGTTAAAACTACTTTTTTATATATATATATATATATACATTTTGAAGGTCTTTTATTTGTTTCTCTTTCTAAAATCTAATTTCTTTAGGTCTTATGCTATACAATTTTTTATGTCCTTGATGAACAACAATTTTTTCAAGTGCATAAATTTGCAGTGCTTTGAAAATAGTTAGCACTCACTAGTTTGGCATGGAAATTTTGTATGTTTGCATAAATGGCATTGGGTTTGAAATTGACAGGGCAACTATATTTTGAAAAACAAAGTTTCTCTCCAAACTAGTTTGGAAAGAAACTCTTCAAAAACTTGAAATTATAACAATTATTTGATGACATAGCAATTGATCTTTGATTTTCTTGAAATTTTTTAAGCATTAAGGATGTAACAAGAACATACAATCTAACGGTTAGATTTTCAAAATTCACACTCAATATAAATATATATGATGAGTTTGTAGGGCTTCTTTCCAAACTAGTTTGGAGAGAAACTTTGTTCTACTTTGAATGGAGATTGTTTTCTCCAAATATTTTCCAGACTTTCTTTAGTGGAAATGAATTCAAGATAATGTAATTAAGGTTTTATTTGTACTGTTTGATTTTTGTATTTGCGAGGTTACTTTTCTTCTTGTAATTATTCCCTTTTTCAATGGATGTTAGATTATATTATATTGAGATCTATAGCCAGCCTTAAAATTTTAGGACTAAGATTAGGTGGTTGTCGTTGTATGGAAGACTCTTATTTTGACTTGACATGAAATTTACCAAATGGCCAGTCTGCTACTGATAGGATTATTTAGCAGAGTTAGCTGTGAGCCAATTGGGGATTGCCGTTTTCATTCACAGACATAACTACAACAACCTTGGACATTGCCTCACCTGTTTTTTTGGATTGTTAGTTTCACTTTCATCTTTGCTAGTTCTACTGGGTCTTTCATAGAGTTAAGTACAATAACATCCCGGGAAAGTGTTCATTGGTGCACAAGTAGCTAGCTTTCTAGTCTCTGATAACTAGGGGTGGCAAATGGGCGGGTTGGGTGTGTAATTACCCATTTATCCATTTATGATCCGTTTATATATAAATTAATTATCTATTACCAACCCAACCCATTTAATTAGTAACCCACCCATTTAACCCAATATAACCAAAATACCTCTAAAACTACTTGAATACCCTATTGACTTCCAAAATTACCAAAATACCCTTAAATACCTAAAATGATACAAATACTCCATACACTTCCAAAATTACCAATATACCCTTGGATATCCAAAATTATCCCCAAAATCTATAAAATGAACAAAATACTCATGAAACCTCTAAAATGACCAAAATACCCCCGATATCTCTAAAATCACCATATATGCTTAAAAACCACTAAAATGACCAAATATCTCCAAAATCTCTAAAATGACCAAAATACCCCCTAAAACCCAAAAAATGACCAAAATACCCCCAAAAGCCTAAAAATTACCAAAATACCCCGCAAAGCCTAAAAATGACCAAAATACCCCTGAAACTCAAAAAATGACCAAAATACTTCCAAAACCTAAAAAATGACCAAAATACCCCCCAAAACCCAAAAAATAACCAAAATACCCCCGAAACTCAAAAAATGACCAAAATACCCTCGAAACCTAAAAATGACCAAAATATCTTCGAAACCTAAAATTGACCAAATACCCCCCGAAACCCAAAAAATGACCAAAATACCCTTGAAACTCAAAAAATACGAAAATAACCCCGAAACCCAAGAAATGACCAAAATACCCTCAAAACCTAAGAATGACCAAAATACCCCCGAAACTCAAAAAATACGAAAATACCCTCGAAACCCAAGAAATTACCAAATTCCCTCAAAACCTAAAAATGACCAAAATACCCCTAAAACCTAAAAAATTACCAAAATACTTCTGAACCCTAGAAATTTACCGAAATAACCCTAAAACTAAAAGATGACATAAATGCCCTCGTAACCTAAAAAATGACTAAAATACCCTTAGAATCTATAAGATGATCAAAATAACCTCGAAACCTAAACAATTACCAAAATTCCTCGAAACCTAAAAAATTATTGAAATTCCCTCGAAACCTATAAAATGACTGAAAGACTATTAGAACCTTTAATTTGTCAAAAATATTCTCAAAACGTCCAAAATACCCTAAACCTCTATTTCGGTAATTTTAGATGTTTCTGGTATATTTTGGTCATCTTACATGTTTAGCGGTATTTTGGTCATAATTTGGGTTTCAGAGGTTTTTATTGATCATTTTTTTTAGGTTTTGGGATTATTTTGGTCATTTTTTAGGTTTTGGGGGTATTTTGATAATTTTTTAGGTTTCAAGGTATTTTGGTAAATTTTTTAAGGTTTCAGGGGTATTTCAGTTATTTTTTAGGTTTTGGAGGTATTTTGGTCATTTTTTAGGTTTAAGGAGTATTTTGGTAATTTTTTAAGGTTTTAGGGGTATTTCAGTTATTTTTTAGGTTTTGGAGGTATTTTGGTCATTTTTTAGGTTTAGGGAGTATTTTGGTAATTTTTTAAGGTTTTAGGGGTATTTCAGTTATTTTTTAGGTTTTGGAGGTATTTTGGTCATTTTTTAGGTTTAGGGAGTATTTTGGTAATTTTTTAGGTTTATGATGTATTTTGGTAATTTTTTAGGTTTTGTGGGTATTTTGATCATTTTTTTAGGTTTTTGGGGTATTTTGGTCATTGTTTTAGGTTTTGGGGTTATTTTAGTAATTTTTTAGGTCTTGGGGTATTTCGATCATTTTTTAGGTTTCAGAGTATTTTGGTAATTTTTTAGGTTTCAGGGGTATTTCAGTCATTTTTTAGGTTTATGGGGTATTTTGGTAATTTTTTAGGTTTAGGGTGTATTTTGGTCATTTTTTTATGTTTTGGGGGTATTTTGGTCATTTTTTAAGGGGGGTATTTTAGGTTTCAAGGGGGTATTTTAGTCATTTTTTAGGTTTCAAGGTATTTCGGTCATTTTTTAAGTTTATAGGGTATTTTGGTAATTTTATGGGTTTTGGAGGTATTTCAGTCATCATTTAGGTTACGGAGTAATTTTGGTAATTTTTTGGTAATTTTTAGGTTTTGAGGGTATTTTGGTCATTTTTTGGGTTTCGGAGATATTTTGGTCATTTTTTGGGTTTTGGGGGTATTTTGGTCATTTTTTGGGTTTCGAGGGTATTTTGGTCATTTTTTGGTTTCAGTGAGTATTTTGGTCATTTTTTGGTAATTTTTAGGTTTTGGGGGTATTTTGGTAATTTTTAGGTTTTTGGGTATTTTAGTCATTTTTTGGGTTTTGGAGGTATTTTGGTAATTTTTTGGATTTTGGGAGTATTTTGGTCATTTATTAGGTTTCATTGGTATTTTGGTCATTTTATAGAAATTTAGATTTTATGTTGTTTATTTAAATTTTAGATGGGTTTAATGGGTATTAGTGGATTTATCCATTTAGACCCATCTAATTAAACAACCAAATGGGTATTTACCCATTTAACCCAAATATTAAATGGGTTGGGTTAAGACTTATCCAAATAAGGTGGGTTAATGGGTGGGTTCATGGATATGGGTAAAAATTGCCACCCCTACTGATAACAAATCAACATTGGTATTGCTGTTGGATAATTATTTTTGTTGTTAAGGAGCTTCAGACAATAAACTACTAGCAGAATTCTACAACATTGGCAGTTATTGGAAATTGACTAGTCTGCCCAGCCTAATGGTTAATTGGCTTAAATCAGGTCCAACCTACATTTTTCTTATGCTAGGTCAGACAAAAGACTCACTTTGAAACTTGACTCGGACTTTCTTGACGTAGAAACAAAGTTTTCATCCAAATTGAAGGAATTCCCCTTATTTGATGATTTATTTAACCATCCATGTGTATTGTAAGGAAAAAATTCATGAAATTATTCAAATAAATTATGTGATTAGAAGTATCTATAGATGGTCATTTCAACTTGTCATGTATCGGATTGGAGGAAGCAAATTTTGTTCATCCACATATGTATTTAGGCATATGATTCATAAGTCATCTATATAAGTGTACATGATAGAATGGGGTGATTTTTGATGGATAAGGCACTAAATTTTTACCATGACATTTACATAGCTCATGGATGCTAGTGTTTGGTAATGGGAAAATACAGCTAAAGAAAAGGAAAATGTAAAATTAAAATAACACAGTTTTTTACATGGAATTACCTCTTTTGGATCCTCCTTAATCATCCTTTTGTAGTGGTAGGGAGGGAGGCATTGTAGACATACATTATTTTCTTATTAGAGAAGGACAAAGTGTTGCTTTCTTATTGCCTATTGCAGAATATGTTGTCTTCTTATACGAGTGTTGCTCGGGAGGATTTGTTGCTTTCTTGACAAACCAGCCTTTTGCCGGAATATGGCCAAAATTCTATTATTTGTAATTGTAAAATGGTCCCTAATGTGCTAACTGAAGTCTCTCACCTATAGCTGGCATTATCCCCAAGGCTTCTTGTCATGTAGTTGATGGAGTACATGATCAAAGGACTTTGCCTGGGGGTGAAGGCTGATAGCTTATGACTAATGTCTACATAAGTTTGCCTCATGGCTATATGCTTTCTTCAATGTCTAAAGGTTAATAGCCATATGCTTTTGAATCCGTACAATAAGTTATATAGCTATTAGCCAAAGCTTTGTAGCTTAATTGTCACTTTTTTGTGTGTTTTCTACTGACATGTCTAGGGTTCAAATTCTCTCTTCCCCAATTATAATTGTTGAGATTTGTCACTAATAAACTCAAGAGAAAATACCTTATCAAATACTTTGTAATACATCTCACCACACTCAAATAGAATATATAAAAGAGCTCTCAATAAAATAAAAAAAAAATTAACGATACTTATAACATTACACACACTTTGCTATACACCACACACCACACACCATCCTTCTTTTTTTTTTTTTTTTTGATAGAACCACACACCACCCTTAATTCTTATTTCTCCTACACTTATTTTCTTTCTAGTTATCTTACACTTGGATGTTTGATCCATAACTCTAGGACACAAAAAAATATGTAAGGGCTTGGGCCCGTTGGACCGAGAATGGCCCATGTGACCAAGGCCCAGCATAATAGGGATAGGATTAGTCCATTGAGAAAATGGGCAAGAGTCAAAGGATACTGTTTAGGGTAAATTGTATTGTGTTCAGGCCGAGTTGGGCCCAATACTAACTAGTAAGCTAAAGGGAAGTTGGAAAAGGGACAGTCAACTTAAGGTCGATAACTGAGCACTATCAGTGCCTTTGGGAATCTTCTACTGAGCACTATTTGACGTTTGAAACAAGTTCCAAGAGAATCCTCTGAAGTTGTGAGGATTCCTTGAGATTCTGACGGACGTGGAAATATGTGCGAAGTGGGAAGATGGTAATGATGATAGCCTCACTAACAAGAGACTATAAAAAGGGGAAGAGGGTCAATAGAAATTGGGGATTTGGAAAAGATAGAGGAAGGGAGATTGAGAAAAAGAGGAACCCCACTAGAGAGAAAGAGAGGGAAACAGTGGGGATAAAGGGAGGAAGGTTTAGTTTGGATTGTCGAGGTGAAGTTTAGAGCTCAATTGGTAGGATTAAGATAAAGCCTACTTATAAATTAATTAGGGCCCAAATACTACTGAAGGAGGTTTAGGTACTACAATTGGTGCCGTCTGTGGGGATCCTACTCCACTCGAGGCTTTGAGCAAGCTTGGTACTATCCAACTATGGAAGATCCTCATTTTGGAAAAGGTTTTGGGAAATCAGTCGAGGGCCTCTTCAAGGGGTTGTAGGAGGCGGGAAGGGAAGCATAGAAGGGAACAGCAACACATGCATGACGGGCACAAGACTAAAGTAGACTATGATGAGGGATCTTCACAGGGGGAACGAACTGTATCTTACATCCTTGAGTGGTCTTGTTGCAGTGATTGGGTGTGGGAACAAGAGAATCTACGGAAGCAAGTTGATGATTTGGAAATTGAGCTGAAAGGTCGAGACCGCAGAAGAGATTAGGAGGATTCATCTAATAATCCTGACTACATTGTCGGTGAGTCATCTCGAGGTAATGGCTCGCATTGGTCGAGAGATAGATCCCGTGAAACTATGGGGCATTATCATGAGTCTCCCCATCGCGAAAGGCACGGATACCATAATGCCGCTATGGATGCAATGAGCCAAGTGTTGAAGAGAGTTATCTGATCACCATTCTCTGATGAGATTGAGCGTATGGAAATGCCAAGATGGTTCACGCGGCCTCCGTTCACCATTTATGATGGAAAAACTTATCCGATGGAACTTGTAAGTCATTATATACAAATGATGTGGCTTTATTATCATAATAATGGGTTGATGTGTAATGTGTTCCCATCCAGCATCGGGCCGACATCAATAAGATGGTTTAACGGTTTGAGGAAGGGGTCTATCCGAAACTTCGGGAAGTCAATGTAAGTGTTTGGAGCCTAATTTATAACGTGCAGTAAAGTTTCCCAATCGATAGGTTCATTGTTATCCATGAGGATGAGAAGTGGTGAGATCCTCCGATCTTATACGAACAGGTATTAGGAGCTATACAATGAGATAAAAGGGAGGAAATTAGCAAGTAGCAGCCAACTCCTTCCAACTGGGTCTCCCCGAGGAGTCAAAGCTGAGATATTTTCTAACCATGCGACCTCCTGAAGACATGCATCAACTGATGAGAAGGATTAAGGAGTATAAAAGGCTAGAAGATGATCGGTTGTAGGGCAAAGGTAAAGCCTTGACTTCATCACAATATCGTAAAGAGTATCGCCCCGAGAAGCTCTAGCAAAGAACTAGAAGAGAGCCAAGGGCCCCTAGGAAGGGCTGAACACAGCATGCTGAGGGAATTAATGTGGCGTTCAAGGAGCCCGTTTATGAAATCCTTAAATGCATTAAGAATGAGCCTTATTTCTAATGGTCGGGAAAGATAGGTGGAGACCTGGTAAGAAGGAACCAAAGCTTGTAATGTACCTATCACCGAGAAAATGGGCATATCACCGAGTAGTGCCACATGTTGTAGGATCACTTGGAGCAACTAGTAAAAGCTGGGCATCTCAAGGATTTTCTGGTTGGCTAAAAAGGAGCGAGTGTCGGCCAAGGATTAGGAAATCGAAATGATTGTACCCTTCACCCTCCTTTAAGAGTCATTAAGGTTATCCATGCAACCTATCGGGGAGTAAGATTAAATAATCGGAAGGGCATATTGAGAGTAGTGACTCCACCTGAGACTGATGTTGTTAATCGACCTGAGAAGAGATCCAGGAGGACCTTAGTCTCGATCACTTTTAGTGAAGCTGACTTGGAAGGAATGTCTTAGCCATACGATGACACTTTAATAATGACTTCTCGGATTGGTGGATTCTTAGTAAAGAAGGTAATGATAAATCAAGGGAATGGAGTCGAGATTATGTACTCTGATCTCTATAAGGGACTAGGGCTAAAGCCAGTAGATTTGAGTAGATATGATACCCCGCTTATAGGGTTTGATGGGAAAATTATGACTCCCGAGGGACAGATAAAGCTGCCAATAGTGACCGAGGGAAAAGAAGTGGAAGTTGATTTTATCATGGTCAACGCCTACTCACCTTACACGATGATTTTGGGGCGCCCTTGGATCCATGCCATAGGGGTAGTACCATTAACACTACATCAGAAGGTTAAATTCCCTACAAAAGATAGGGTCGCGGTAGTTCAAGCTAATTAAAAGGTGGCAAGGTAGTGCTTAGTGGTAGTAATAAACCACAAAATTAAGCTGAAGGATCAAGCTAATCGGGAGCCGTTATAACAATTACCGATGACTGAGGGTCTAATGGGGTTAGACAGTGCCAAAGAGTTTATTCAAATACCAATTATGCCGTATTTTGACAGGTATTTCCGAAAAGGGAAAAGTTTGTCAGTAGAAGACCGAGTGGAAATTTTGTTATCATTGGTACAAAATTTGGACGTGTTTGCATTGAGTCCATATGAAGTGCCTAGGGTTAACCCGACTTTTATCATGCATAAGTTAAATGTAGACCTCCTAGTCCCACTAAAGAAACAAAGATCAAGGAGGTTCGTGAAACCCCATGTGGAGGCAATAAAGGAGGAAGTGGAGAAATTAAAATGGTCAGGGGCCATAAAGGAAGTGTTCTTCCTCGAGTGGCTAGCTAACACAGTGGTGAAGAAGAAGAATGGAAAGTAGAGAGTTTGTGTTGACTTTACCGACCAAAAACAAGCATGCCTAAAGGACCCTTTTTTCAGTGCCAAAGATAGATCAGTTGGTGGATGTTACGGTCAGACATCAAAGGATGAGCCCTTTAGATGCCTTTCAGGGCTACAATTAAATCGCTTTGGCTCTCGAGGATCAGGAGAAGACTTCTTTTATAACGCCCTAGGGAAATTATCATTACACGGTGATGCCTTCTGGGCTAAAGAATGCAAGGGCTACGTATCAGCGGATGGTCACACGCATGTTCAAAGGGTTGATGGGTAAAATGGTGGAGGTTTACATTAATGACTTGGTGGTGAAGACTAAGGAAAATGTGGGGTATGCCTATGACCTGGTAGAGGTCTTTAATATATTAAGGCAACATAAGTTATGCCTTAACGCAGAGAAATGTGCTTTCGGGGTAGGATCAGGCAAGTTCTTGGGTTATATGATCACCACGCGAGGCATAGAGGTGAACCCCAACCAAACAACGGCTATTCAACAGCTACACCAGCCTAACAATCCTAGAGAAGTCCAGAAGCTTACTGGTATAATTGCCACTCTGAATAAGTTTGTGTCAAGATTGCTGGACATATGTAGACCGTTCTATTTGTTGTTGAAGAAGTGGAAGGGTTTTCAATGGACAGAAGAGTGTGATTCAGCATTTGAAGACTTAAAGTCTTACCTAGCCAACCCACCCATTTTGTCCGGACTTAAGCCCGAAGAGGATTTGTACATGTATCTGGCAGTCTCCGACCATGCCGTCATCTCGGTGTTGATTAAGCAGCATGGGGGATCCAAAGGCTAGTATATTACCTTAGCAAAACTTTGGTGGATGCAGAGACTCGGTATTTGCCATTAGAGAAAATGGCACTAGCCCTCATACATACTACGAGGAAGTTACCGCATTATATTCAAGCTCACATGGTATGGGTATTGACCGAGTACCTTTTGTAGTCACTATTAAGGAGGTCGGATTTCACAGGGAGGATAGCGAAGTGGGGGACAATATTAGGGACGTTTGACATACATTACAAGCTGTGAAATTCCATTAAAGGTCAAGTGCTGGCAGACTTTGTGGCTAAATTCATGTCGACTGAATCTTGAATTTTGGCCAGTATTTACCAAAACACCCAAAATATTTTCCGAAGTAGAATAGGGTAGGTTACTGTTTCAATTTGTTTACTGGCACGATATTTTTCGGCTGTTACAGTTGGAACAAAATGGGATTAATAACATTGAATCAAACCTAATTACCTAAAGGCTAAAAAGAAATAAGATTATGTAATTTATGCTTTCTAAGGAACACCCTGAACAAAATTCCTGGAGCCGCCACTAGAAACTACACTGTTGGTCTTTAAAGTTTACTCTATAAGCGTAATTGGTTCCTCAAGTTTCAAGTGAGCATTATTGGTCCCTCAAATTTAAAACATGAGTGTTGTTAGTCCTTTTGTTAACTGCTGTTAGTGTTATTAGCTATGTGGCTAATGGAACAATGACGTGGCTTCTTATTACCCTCTGAGCGCAATTGGTTCCTCAAGTTTCAAGTGAGTACTACTGGTCCCTCAAATTTAAAACATGAGTGCTGTTAGTGCTTTTGTTAACTATCGTTAGTGTTATTATCTATGTGGCTAATGAAACAATGACGTGGCTTCTTTTTACTGACATTGAAATTTACTTTTATTAAAAAGAAGAAAAATAGATTTTACATGTATTATGCCATGTAAATTAACTTTAAAATAAATTTATACGCACACATTTTAATTAATTAATTCATTCATCTTTATGTTAAAAACTTAAAAACGAAAAGTCTCCCCTTATCTCTCTCGTTTTCTTCCTCTATCATCTGGTGTCAATGCCCAAAATCAAACTCTAGTTGGTTCATTTGCACAATACCAGAGATTACCTCTTTAGTCAGTAGTGAAAATTTCAATTTCAAATTATCTTCTTCTCAAATCTAAATGTTATCTAAGTCTCCCCTTTAATTTCAATTTCACTAGGTTTCTAATCTAAATCTAACCTTACTCTTCTATTCAAATCCAAATCTAAGTGTTCATAAGGCATGATGAAGCCATATGGAAAAAAAAGAAAGAGGAACAGCTCCATACATAGGCACATAGGCCCTATTTGTACTAAAGTACTGCAATTGTTTCAAATACAATTGCTTCAACAACAACAACAACAACAACAACAACAAAAACAACAACAACAACAAAAACAAAAACAAAAAAAGAGAAAAAATAGAAAGAGGATTCAATGATAGTTAGGGACTAAAATTGAAAACCAGATGGTGTTTGAAAGTTCAAGTACTAAATTCATATTCGGTATGTGAAAGTTCAAAAACACCCAAAAAGAAAAAGAAAAAAAAGAAAAGAAACAAAGACCCACTCTTGCACCCAGAAAAAATCAACACTATCAATAAACTCACTCTCGCCTTTTTCAACCTCAACGAAAAATTAGGACCAAAAAAATAAAAGATAAAAAATCTCAAAACTCAAATAAAGCAAATAGAACTCATGGCAAAATAGATGATCTAGCGAAGAAGGCAGAATGGAGATGAACAGTTGGCTTGCATTTAAATTTTGAAAATTTTTATTTTAAATCATGTTTTTTAAAACTAAAATCTAACCTGTAAGTTAAAAAAGAAAAAGAAAAAA
The DNA here is from genome assembly GCA_023621385.1 of Quercus gilva. Taxonomy (NCBI): domain Eukaryota; kingdom Viridiplantae; phylum Streptophyta; class Magnoliopsida; order Fagales; family Fagaceae; genus Quercus; species Quercus gilva. The sequence goes on from CM042481.1 coordinate 44,973,998, forward strand.
GAAAGTTGCTTGGCCATTTTTGTAAAACATTTGTAGTAAAAAAATGTCACATCATTGTTCCGTTAGCCACATAGACAATAACACTAACGGCTGTTAACAAAAGGACTAACAACACTCATGTTTTAAATATGAAGGACTAATAGTGCTCACTTGAAACTTGAGAGACCAACTTGAGGGACCAATAGTGTAGTTTTGCTTTTTTTTTTTTTTTTTTCAATTGCAAATGGGCCAAATCTCTTGATTGGGAATGGAAAATGGGCTTACCTTAGAAGCCTGGAAATTCTGGACTCAATATATATCGCTAGTTCAACATATCATATCAAAGCCCAAAGATGAAAAATAGTTAGTAGTTAATGTTAGGATTAGTGCCCTAAAATCCTATTGTACGATGCTGTGTATGATATTATGTATGACATTATGTTATAAATAACTAGTTGTTAACCTGTGCGATGTATGAGAAAGTTGCTAAAAATGAGATCAACTCAAAAAAAAAAATATATATATATATATATATATATTGGATCCAAAGGAAGTTACAAATTGTCAAGCTTAACAATTAGAATCATTTGCAAATTAGACTACAAAATTGGGTGAAAGAATCAATTGCATGTTACGAACTGTCCAGCTTTTTATTGGTAGCAAAATCACTTGCATGTTCAAATTTGGTCTTAATGGATCAAGTGCAAATCCTTCATCTTGATATTCCAGTATTAGGACAGATGATATGTTTTTGATAGGTAATAATTAAGATAAATAACAATTACACATATCCACATAACTCCAAAAAACAAAAAATCATTTATTGAAGAACCTCACAAATGTAAATTTTGCCAAACAAAACATCACATATAATGCATAAGCACATGTCTACATAGCTTTTGAATCATCCAAGTACAGCAACATTAGAAGCAACCTTAGGCTTCTGCCCTATTTCAAGTGGATCCTAAACAAAGTCCTTTTTTCCTTCTTAGTTCTTTTCATCATTCTACGACATAAAAATCACAATCAACACGTATACATCTCATAAAATCTGGACATTCTAGCCTTTTGCCCCTAAGTTTTTTTTTTTTTTTTTTTTTATTTAGCAATTTGCCCCTATTTCGAAACTATATAGGGAAATGCCCCTGTTTCGATACTCGATTACCCTAAAATCGAGTTTCAATGAAATACTCGATTTGTAGAAAATCGAGTTATGCCTGATCAAACTTAAAAAAAAAATAAAAAAATAAAAAAAAAATAAAAAAATTGCATGGAACTCGAGCTTCAAGAAATCGAGTTCCATGCAAAAAATTTTTACAAGTGTAATTGGCCCATATTTAAGGAGACCTATAGCGGCGTTTTTAAGCCCTATAGTAACGTTTTTCTGAAAAAAAATTTCATAAGCTTGATTGCCAGTTTTAGGGGGCTCTATAGTGGCGTTTTTAAGCCCTATAGTGACGTTTTTAAGTCCTATAGTGGCGTTTTTATACTCGATTTCTATAAAATCAAGTTCCATGCATTTTTTATTTTATTTTATTTTTTTTTTAAGTTTGATCGGGCATACTCGATTTTCTACAAATCGAGTATTTTATTGAAACTCGATTTTAGGGTAATCGAGTATCGAAACAGGGGCATTTCCCTATATAGTTTTGAAATAGGGGCAAATTGCTAAAAAAAAAAAAAAAATAAAGGGCAAAAGCCCATTTTGTCCCATAAAATCCATAAGCCTTTTTCCTTTTTTTTTTAAGAAAAATTTTCCTTCACCCTTCTTAGTTTGACTACAGAAGTTAAAAATTATAATTTAAAACTAAAAAGTCAAAGTTTACTTCTTTACAGTGTTTCACATAGAGTTGATACAAAACCAAGCTTTTAATAAGAGTTCAAGTTAATTTCAAAACACAAACAGGTCGAGTTCAATATGATGAAGCAAGAACCTTTGAGAATGAAACTATACATACTTCAAATAATTGGAAACTAGTCAAAGCATAATCTCAGTCATAATTAGAAAGACTTTTATCATGAATGATCTCTAAAGTCTAAACTACCAAATAAATTGAGTGGCATCATATTAGGATGATAGACTATCATACATTAATTTTTTTTTTTTTTTTTTTTTTACTTAAAAAACATTCCATTGACAAACTGAAAGCACTCAAATAAAACTTTCATCAACAGATTCAGAACCTAACGATAATTATTCATGTTGACTTCTTAAAGTTCTACAAAATGACAATGTTACAATAGCAAAAAAAGAAGCAATGTCAATGATACATGAAAAAATTGATATAAAAAATGCTAAGCACACTACCAAAGTAATAAAATATAAAGGTAACAGTAATACCTTGCAAATAATCTATTTGTTTCTTTAAATATCTTATTCTGATGTCATATCTGTAAGCTCAATAAAATTTAGCAGCGTATGATCTAAATAAAAAACCAAATGTAGCTTCTTATGAATTAATAAATTCTTCTTGTCTGCTTCTTTCAAATTGACAATTTTAACATTGTGAAGCCTTAGTCCCTAAAAAAAATGTTCAAGCTTAAATGAATTATAATTTGAAACAAAAATAAGATCATCACTATACTTATGCTCCTATAATTCTTGAATATGAATGGATTTATAAAAAAAATATTATATTATTCATTGGAATTTCTTAAAAAGACACAAACGGATTATCCGCTATATAAAAAAATCATTAATGTGACAAATATATCATATACATTTTAAAAAAAAAAAAACTGAAAATCTTCAAGACAAAGTAAGCCTAGAGTCATATGTATTTCAATGTTTTTTGGGTCAGTGTCAGATTGCTAACCTTGCTATAAAAGATAGATGAAAAAAAAAATTTTTGAGGTCATATGGACTTACCCCTCCATGTGCAAGAGCAATGGCCGTGATAGTTGCAGTTGACCACATATACGAGACAAATAACTTTTCATTAAGCAATAACCATCAAGGTTTGCAGCAAATTCAAGAAATTTTGTTCAACATGAAGTAAGAACCATCCAAAATTACAATGAAAGAAGTCCTTAACTCAGAGATAAATAGCAATACAGAAACCCCACTCACTCTGCCTTGAAATAATTTTTCATTAAGACCAAGCCATATGTAACTGATAGTAACACCAAAGGCCAGCTGAACATAAAATATACCAAACAAATGAGGGTTCCTTGTTCATGAAAATTGTTCCTTAAGGCTTCCAATTCAAACAAACATTTGGCACTAAAGAACAATACTTTTTACCAGCCAAATTACTTTTGACTACCTAATTGAAATATGTGAATAAAATACACAAAAGAGAAAATAAATGAAACACATTTATTTTGCTTTCTAATGATTTATAATCAGAAAATAAAATTGTTGGAAGCAACCTACAATACATTTAAATAGGGAAAATATAAAGAACATAAGAAAAACTATACTTAACATAGAATTGCGCATTTCCATCATAATGCAAATCACCTTATTTAATTGTTTATCAAATCCATTATTTCACTATGTTCGAAGCAAAGACATATATAGTCTCTAAAACATAAAATAGTTCAAATTGCAACAAATCCATTATTTTTTCTCTGTTTTTTTTTTTTTCTTTTTTGGTTTTGAATTAATGAATCAGAGAGAATATGGTATTATTTGAGTTCAATAGGTTCAATTATTGGCTTCTAAATATTTTCAAGTTATTTTGGATTTGAATTGTAGCATGGAACTAATAAAGTAGGGAGAATTAGATTATGCAATTAAGAAGCTCACTCAATTCAGCAACAAATTTTGGCTTCATTCCTATAGGCAAAAGCTCAACTGGAATTCATGGTTAAGTAAAACATCCAGTAACAGCCCAAATAAATCTTATCCATAAAACATAAAACTAAAATTGACCCTAGTATGTTATCAATCCAAAGAATCAAACCCATATAAGCCATTCATATAATCATATCCAACATAGTGGTTACTTTCATACTTTAAAAATAATCACTTTTCCACTAAGTAACCCCTGAACTCACAAACTTGATGCAATTTTCAATCTAAAATCCCAAACAGATTTTCTTGCGGCCAATAATTGAAATTAATAAAACCCACTACGAGCTCCAAACCCATCAATCTAAACTAATCATTTGAAAGAAACACTCCCAAACAAAACCCTAAATCATATTTAACAACCAAAAATGAAACCCTAAATCATATTTAACAACCCAAATTATAAAATAAAAATAAAAAACTTACCGGTAATGTTTGCGGAGAGAATCTAGTTTGATGGTAAAGTCTCAAAATCAAAAACTTTCTGTCACTAAAGGAGTAGGAGGCCGACGCTTGTGGACTATAGTTTAGGGGTTTGAGAATTGAGAGAGGCAGAGAGAACGAAAGAGGCAAAGAAACAAAAATGAAACCCTAAATCATATTTAACAGCCAAAATTATAGAACAAAATAAAAAACTTATCGATTATGTTTGCAAGGAGAATCTGGTCTGATGGTAAAGTTTCAAGATCAAAAACTTTCAGCCACTAAAGAAGTGGGAGGCCAACGCTTGTGGACTATAGTTTAGGGGTTTGAGAATTGAGAGAGGCAGAGAGAACGGAAGAGGCAAAGATGGAGAGGGAGTTTATCGGGTGAGGGTAGTCTGTCGGGTTAGCAAGTAAAAAAAACTCTTAATAAACTAATTTATTTTTATTTAAAAAAAATTAATTGCTGACGTGGAAAATTGTAAGAGTTTCAAAAGTTTCGGTTATATATATATATATAGATGAAGTTGTTTTATTATCTAAAATAATGGTAACATGAATATTTGAAAATTATCATACAGTCCTTGAGATGCATAGTATGTGATTTAATTACAGAATATATAAATCACAAGTTCTTTGTAAACTCAGAACCTTAGTTCATAATCGGTGATGAAATTGGGCATTTCATCTGTGAAGATTATAACGTGTCAATTAAGATGGTTTGTCTTGATCATGGAAGTGAAGACTTCTAGTTGATATGTTAATGTGTCTTAAGTATATAAGACATATAAAACTAGACCGCCGTGAAATTAATTATTCTATTAACGACTGCCAACTAAACAATAAATCTCACGACTTTAATTTACATAAACTCTCAATCCTGAAAGGATAGTGAACCCGATCATGAAATGTAGGTTGCTTTGATATATTAGGAGTAAGATCTAATTCAACAGTCAAAACCTCAGTATGTTGGGCAGCCACATGTAGTGCTAAAGGAACACATATTTTCAAGATGAAATTCATAATCTTTTTGTAGAGATATAAAATATTCCCTTAAGATAAGTTTAATGAGTTTGGTTATTCATAGTGTTAGACCTAATCACTTTAGTAAAGACTTACTAAACTTTATATTTTATGAAATTTTATTTCATAAATATATAAGAATAACTTAAAATATTGAACTGGGTACTCAATGATCAAGAGGTAGTAATTTTCAAAGTGGCAGTTATATTATAACTTTGTATTACTACAAATATTTTCATGAAGGGGTTAATTGTTTAGATAATAAAGTCTTGGGATTTAATTGTTTTAATAAAGCCTAGAGTGCAATTATATTTATATAGTGGTATCAAATATAATTAATGGTAATTTTGGGCTTGTCAAGAGTTGATAGATAAGCCCGAAGCCCATTGGAGTTAGAGTTTTATTTGTCTCTTTGGCCCTATTCCAAGCCACACACTAAATTGGGCTAGCCCAATTAGATAATTAGTTGTTAATTTAATAAGAGAGAGTCAGGATAAATTACAACTTACCCACCTGTGGTTTGACTAAAATTTAAGTTGCCTACTTGTGGTTTGAAATTTGACACTTTACCTACCTGAGGTTTGACTGAAATTTAAATTGCTTACCTGGGGTTTGAAATCTCATGATGCAAGTGTTCCATTGGATTCTTTTTGAACTTATTTAATCTTGTTTGTTTATATTTTTTGTGTTTTTGGAGGAAAGAAACATAAAAGTGGAGCAAAATTGCATATTTAGCCATGTTTTTAACAAAAGTGAGTTACAAAATTTTAACTAAGCTAACCTCGGGTGGATAAAGTGTCAAATTTCAAACCACAGGTAGGCAACTTAAATTTTGGCCAAACTACAGGTGAGTAAGTTGTAATTTGCCCTAAGAGTTATTAAATAAAGTAACTATTTTTGACAGTTAAAAACGTATGTACGATTAAAAGAGAATAATATAGTTTTCTCAAAATACACTCTCTTGAACAAGTGCGTACATAACTGATTGAGTGATCACACATCTTGGGCACAAATGAAATTGGGGTGAAGATTGAAGGTCTTCCCAAGTTCGATCTTCTTTTGTTTTGAATTTCCTTGCATCAAGGTACGCCTTTCTATACTTTGTTTCTAAAACTGTAGATATTCTATGTTATCTCATATGAATGAAGTAGATCCTTATGTTGCTTCCGCGGTGGGTTTTGTATGAGATGCAAAACCAGTTATTCCAAGAATTGGTATCAAAGCAAACATCAATATCATGCATGTATAACATGCGATTGAGTTTTAGAATCAAAGAAAATTGTTATCTTGGTGTTTCAAAAATCTGCAGTAATTTTTCTGCATAATATTGTTTTAGATTTATTGCGCAATAAACCCTGTGTGCATTGATTAATATATGCCATGTTTTATATATATATATATATATATTGGTTCGTGTTATTCCATGAAGCCCAGATCATGTCTCTTAGTTATGGTGCCGTATCTTGATAGTCTTTGTATTAGCAATGAACACATATCTGGATATATATAGATAATATTAGAATTTGATGTGTTGTGCTTATTGTGTTCTTGGAATCCTTTGATATATTATTATATATATGGATTCATACACATGAACGTATGTTGCTAATATTAGAATTTGATGTGTCGTGTTTTTTGTATTCTTGGAATCCTTTAATATATTATCATATATATGGATTCATACACATGCAAATTACATAAGCTATTCAACTATTACTTTGCAGGTATATTAGTTAATGTTTTTCGGCATTGACAAGTATAACTGATATGGATGCTGTGATGTTATTTTAGAAGGATGCCGAATTGTAACTTTATGACTATAGTATCTGTGAAATTAAGTTTTGAACTCAATCCCGCTTAATTATTATTTTAAGGTTTGTGTTTTTGATCATGTAAAACTAATTTGATTAGTGTTGATCAAGTGTTAAAACATTGATAAAGTGCAAGGCCATGTTTGATAAGATTACACATGATTTCCAAATAAAAACCTTTCTTTTAAAATTTCTAGTGGGAGAGAGATTCAAGGGTTGAATCTCACAGTCTCCATTGTCGGTTTATAGCAGTGTGATTAGGCACCTCGCCTTAGCGAATATGCTTTGCTCTCTACAGAGGGTGTTTAATTCATGGTACTACAAATTAAACTTCTTAATGATGGATGATGTGTGTTTTTACATTGAGAACGGACATGCTATCGTGGAGTTACTTGGTGACTCACGTAAAGTCTAGACAATGGTGTACACTAGACTAAGTTTAATGTTAACCTCCCTACGGAGCTATGTCATTATTACTTAGAGGCTAAAGGGAAAATGACATATTATTAGTGTTTGGTAAGAGTTATCAAGATAGCACTAGTAATGAGAATAGTTCTCGATTAATCATAATATTTATTATTTACTTGCTACCAAGGAATTTTAAACATGGGATTGGGTTGTTGTTGCATATTTTTATATTATGGTTTTGTTAAGGTTCCATACTATGTGCTTATATGCTAAATTGATAATGTCCTATTTACTTATTGTATTCATGTTTATTATTTTCAGATTTAATCATGGCATCTTTTAGCCCACTTATTGTTATTCTTAACCAAAACAAGCTAACTGGATGTAACTATGTTGACTGGAAAAGGAATTTAGACATTGTTCTTATTGCTGAAGAACACAAATTTGTGCTTAGTGAACCATGTCTAGACTTTCCTGCATTAGATGCTCCTTTTGATGAGAGGCGGTGATATGATCGTTGGCAGAAATATAATGAGATGGCTAAGTGCTATATCCTAGCATCTATTTCAAATGTTCTACAGTATCAAATGTAGGATGTGAAAATAGCTTTAGACATTAAGTTTAGTTTGAACGAGATGTTTGGTGAGCAAGGCTGTTCTGCTAGGCAAGACACTATGAGGCTTCTTCTGAATACCAAGATGGCTCGAGGGCCTCAAGTTAGAGAACATTGCCTTAAAATGATTTCTTATCTAAATACACTAGAGGTTTTAGGTGCTGACATTGATGGAGAATCCCAAGTGGATATGTTACTCCAATCCCTGCCAGAGTCATTCAAAGCATTTAGACTTAATTATAATATAAACAAAAAGATTTATACTTTGTCTGAATTGATGAATGAATTGGTGGTAGCGGAAGGCATCCTTGTGAAAGCCGATGTTGATACTAATATGGCTGAAACATCTTCTTGTAAGCCTAAGTCGAAAGGCAAGGGTGGTTGGAAGAAGAAGAATTTTGCCAAACAAGAAGGTAAGCAAGTTGCCTTAAGAGTTGCCAATAAGGGAAAGAAGAAATCAAAGGACTACACCAAAGAAAAATGTTTCCATTGTGGTGAGAAAGGTCACTGGAAGAGGAACTATCCAAAATTCTTAGCTGCTAAGAACAAAGGTATGATAAGATCATTCCTTCTTGAAATTTGTTTGGTATAAAATCTCACAAATTCCTGTTGTGTGAATTTAGGATGTACTAATCATATCTGTAATGTTTTGCAGGGGTTTCAGGAGGCCAGAAGGCTGAATGAAGGGGAAATGTTTCTTACTTTGGCTGATGGAAGAAAAATTCCAATTGTAGCATTTGGGGTGTTTAATTTGTGTTTTGGTTCTAAGGTTTTAAAATTAGAAGACTGTTTATATGTTCCTAATGTTTGTAGGAATTTGATTTCTGCAACTTATTTAGGTAGACATGAATATTATGTTATCTTGAAAGACAATGTTGTAATTAAGAAGGATAAAGTCTTTATTTGTTCTGGCAATATTGTTGATGGTCTTTATATTTTAACTCCTGATAAGCATGAATTGTACAATTCTGAATTAGATGGTAATTCACATGTAAAATCATTAAAGAGAAAGTTTCATTCTACTAGTGATGCATATCTTTGACATTTGCGTTTAGGTCATATTAATCCAAATAGGATTCAAAGACTGGTGAAAGATGGTTTTATAGAAAAAAAGGATTTTGATGAATTCCCAATTTGTGAATCTTGTTTGGAAGGTAAAATGACAAAAAGACCTTTCAATGCAAAAGGGTATAGAGCCAATGAACTGTTAGAGCTAGTACATTCAGATGTATGTGGTCCTATGTCAACCCAAGCAAAAGGAGGATATGAGTATTTCATTACTTTTATAAATGATTACTCTAGATTGGTTATGTGTACCTAATGAAACGGAAGTATAAAACTTTTGAAAAGTTCAAAGAGTTTAAGGCTAAAGTGGAAAATCAATTAGGTAAACACATAAAGGCCATTCGATTTGATAGTGGTGGTGAATACCTTCTTGGGGATTTCAAGGATTACTTAACTGAAAATGAGATTATATCTCAATTGACTACACCTACAACTCCCCAACAAAATGGTGTGGCAGAAAGAAGGAATAGGACTCTTTTAGAAATAGTAAGGTTTGTGATGAGTTATTCAACTTTCCCTATTTCTTTTTGGGGAGTATGCCTTACGAATAGCAATGCACCTCTTAAATTTAATTCCATAAAAATTTGTTCCTAAAACACCCATGGAATTGTGGAATGGGCATAAGAATAGTATGAGATACCTCCATATTTGAGGTTGTCTAGCACATGTGCTGAAAGGGAAGCTTGATAAATTGGAACCAAAATCAGAAGTGTGTTTGTTTATTGGTTATCCAAAAGGAACTAGGGGTTATCTATTCTATAGTCATAATGATAACAAAGTGTTTGTTAGTACCAATGCCAAATTTTTGGAAAATGACTATATGAATAATTTTACTCCTAGAATTAGAGTTGTCTTGGTTGAAATGAATGAACCTATAATTAATCAATTAATGGATGAAACTAAGGATGATATGGTTGTATTAGATTCATCACAAGATATTATTCATGAGATGACTAGTACACTAGAACCTCGTTGTAGTGGGAGGAGTATTAGGCCACCTATAAGATTTACACTTCTAGGAGAAACTTTTGAAGCTATCTCAGAGAGGCCTGAATCTGATCCTTACACTTATGAAGAGGCAATAAAAGATATAGATGCACATCATTGGGTCAAAGCTATGAAATCTGAATTGGATTCTATGTATCCCCATCAAGTTTGAGGTCTTGTAGAGGCGCCTAATGGCATTAAACCTGTTGGTTGCAAATGGGTCTACAAGAGGAAGAGAGGGGTAGATGGAAAGGTTGAAACCTTTAAGGAAAGACTAGTGGCGAAAAGGTATACATAAAAAGAAGACATTGATTATGAAGAACCTTTTTCACCAGTAGCCATGCTTAAATCTATCAGAATTCTCTTATCCATTGCTGCTCATTTTAATTATGAAATTTGGCAAATGGATGTCAAGACTGCTTTTTTAAATGGCAATCTTAAAGAAGAAATTTATATAAAGCAACCAGAAGGATTCATAGCAAAGAACTAAGAGCATATGGTATGCAAATTGAAAATGTCCATTTATGGACTTAAGCAAGCATTTAGGTCATGGATCATCAGGTTTGATCAAGCAATCAAATCATTTGGTTTTGAACAAAATCTTGATGAAGCATGTGTGTACAAGAGACATCAAGATAAAGTAGTAATTTTCCTAGTGCTTTATGTTGATGACATCCTACTCATTAGGAATGATGTAGGGGTAATGTCATCAGTCAAGATTTGGTTGTCAAGACAATTTGATATGAAGGACTTGGGTGAAGCAAGCTATATGATAAGGATCAAGCTTTGGCGAGATCGAAATAATAGGATATTAGGCTTATCTCAAGCTGGATATATCGATAAGATTCTAGCAAGGTTTAGCATGCAAAACTCTTAGAAATGATTACTTCCTTTTAGGCATGGATTTCTTTTGTCTGATGACAAAAGGCCTAAGGCTTCTGAAGAGGAAAAGATTATGAGACAAATTCCCTATGCTTTAATAGTGGGAAGTCTCATGTATGCCATGCTATGTACTAGGCCAGACATTTGTTATTCAGTTGACATGGTTAGTCGATATCAATCAAATCCAAGACCAAAACATTGGGACATTGTAAAGTATGATAATTCTTCAAAAATCAGTGGGTTGAAACTCTCGAGCGCTAACGATCAATAGGGCGTTGGCGAATACTGAAAAAACAAAGAAAGATCAGAGGAGACCGGTGGAGGTCGGCCAAAAAACCTCCGATGGCAAAGTCAGTATTTTGTGTAATTCCAAGTATGTTGGAAAAAGGAACTGCCTCTCTTACCTTCGTGTAGAGTGCTTATATAGTGTTTACAAGCGGTTATTTCTTTGATATAACTTCCCCCGTTGTTGCGGAGTCCAGAAAGCTTGGAAATAACTTCCATAACTGCCATGGAAGTTATATTGCTTGGCTCTATTTTCTGTAACCGTTGCTGACAATGATTCGCCATGAAAAGTCATGACTTTACCCAAGACGAGATTTCTCAGGACGTGCTTTTTAGGACGATCTTTCCAAGGACGAGCATCTTAATGCGCGTGCTATGTTATATGGACAAGCTTCATGGACGAACTTGGAGAGTTGTTGTCCCATCAATTGCCCCCTTGTCCATGGGTCGTCCAAAGAGATGCAAGACGTGTGTGTCAGCTGCAGGTTGGTGTGCCACGTGTCATGAGTTCATTAGTGAAAAATCACATTGAATGATCTAACCGAGAAGCATGCCACGTGTCAGTTGTTGATTGGTCATGTCGCTTCGGGTGCTAAGGTTTGTTCCCTATAAATAGTGGAATACCTCCGTTACCGTCCTCATTTCTGAAATTTCCCTTTTCATCCTTTCTCATCCTAGATCTTCGTCTAGAAGCTTCTTGCATTTATAGCTTTCCTTTGTCCTAGATCCAGGTATTCTTCTTATCTTCGTCCTTAGTTTTTTTTAAGATGGCTAAGGTTGTACTTTCCTCGTCTAGTGATAGTGTGGATAAGGCTATAGACGAGTACAATGACGAGAGTAGTTACTATAGTTCCAATAGTACTAGTGATAGTAGTGGGGGGAATACCACGGACGAGGAGTATGTCTCTGGCATCCCTGGACTTCCTGTGGAAGTTGTACAGGAACAGCTTAGGAAGGCCTCAGGGTCTAAGGCTGGTACCTCGTCCACTGTCCCTCCTTCTAGTCCTTTGGACGAGGAGGAGGTCACGGTTTATAGTTGTGCAGTAGATATTCCTTCCAGAACAGACGAGCAAAGACTTAAAAATCCTAGGGAGTGGTACCAAATCCCGAACGAGGTTAACCCTAGGGTGCCCATCCGAGGAGAATGGTATTGCAACCCTCATTTTGGGATAGGCGTCTATGAGGCTTATCTTTTGGGGGGTTTGAGATTTCCTTTAAATGCCCTTACTAGAGTGTTGTTGATTAGATTAGGTTTAGGAGTATGTCAATTTAACCCCAATGCATGGAGATTAATCATCTCTATGCAAATTTTGTGGGGGGAAGTATTCGGAAGGGACCGTCCTCTTACTGTGGATGAGTTCCTTTGTTGTTATAAACCTTCAGAAATACATCAATCCCTTGGCTTTCATCAATTCACTACCAGGGGTAGAGACTGTAGATTGATAAGGTCCCTAGCCTCGTCTGACAGAAAATGGAAGACGGAGTTTTTCTTCGTCTCCTGCTTCTGGGCTGGGAATCCTGTGGACGTTGGCCGGGACACGTTTGGTCGTTATACTGGGGACCTAGGGAACCTTCATCCTGAGGGTATGTTGCTACCCTTTTTCTTTTCTCTTCTTTTTTTTATATATATTCACGACTAAATTTTTACTTGTTTCATTTCAGCCGTTAAACGACATTCTTTGAGTAAATTCCATCGTGACCACGTCCACAGGGCTCGTCTACACGCGAATAGGGACTTCCATTCCTTGGTCACGCTTAGACAACTTGCCAAGTGGGGATTGGGCCCTAACTCGTCTAATGAAGCAATTGCACACGAAGTTACAGTAAGGAGAAGTAAGTCTTAGGTTCCAAGCATCCTTTATATTGTTTACTTTGTTTTAATTATAAAAGCACTACTTCCTCTTTCCATTCCCCTTTCTTTTCTTTTCTTTTTTTTTTTTTTTTTTTTTAACTTTTATTTGTTGTTGTTTTCTTTTTTCTTTTTCTTTTTTTAACAAGGCATGTCAAAGTTTATAGCTGCGTCTAGACAAGCCACAAGGTTGGACAAGACGAGGATCCTTTTAGAGACGAGGATTCAGGAGTTGAAGGACGAGGCTAAGCAATGGGCTGAAGTGGTTGTCAAAACCACGGACGAGGTGAAGGAGTTGAAAACTTTGGTTGAGGGGTTAAAGGCCAGTGCTGCGGAGAAAGACGCTCGTCTTGAGGACCTGCAGAAAAAGAATGATGAATATGGCATTCTTCTCTCCAAAGCGAAGGAAGACACAGTGGCTGAATTTAAAGAGTCCAAACAATATATTGATATTTTGGACACCAATTATGCAGCTGGGTTTGAAGATTTTAGAATGGAGGCTATGGAAAGTTCCCTAGCGTAGACTTTAGCTCTATTGTACTTAATTTGAATGCTGCTGCCACTAGTTCTCTCCTTCAGACTGGCTCTGAGGATGTTAATGTTGAAGACGATGCTACAACCCTGCCTGCTGAGGACACCTCCAATGTTGATGCTCCTTCCATTTAAGGAAAATTTTTTTATGTATTTTTTTTGTTATGTATTTTCATTTGGTCCGTTTTGTGACCTTTTTATGTAATTCTAATACGTTTGCCTCGTCCATGGCTTTTAGGATGAGGTATTAAAACAATCATCTGCTTACTTAACAAAGGCTTTTGGACGTTGGATGTTTGCCCTTTAGTCAATGAATGAATGCTTGTTATGTTTCTTTTGTATATGCATGGACTAGATTTTCCATTTTCATGTACAAGATTTTGTGCTTGACTCGTCCATATTTTATATATATTTCTACAATGAAGGATGGTGAAAATCAGCATTACCCGTCCTTAAACTTGGTTGATTTATATGTTTAATGAAGATAAGGCCTTGCATTTTACTCATCCATGGACTGAATTGTTTTAGTAAATGCCTTAATGAGTTCAAGATACACCCATACATTTCTTCGTCCATGGTTTAACATGCACTCGTCTATGCATTTTCTCATCCATGGACTGGATATATATATATATATATATTCTGCTTTATTTCATCCGTTGTATAGACGAGTTTGCCTTGGGGCTTTATTGTAATTAGCTTTAAGCATTAGCTTTACTTCGTCCTTTGATTTGGACGAGTATGCCTTCTGTTGCTTTCCCTTGGAAAAGTTGACATTACATCTCCGTGTCCAGAGAATTGTCTCATCTTAAGTTTTCCAACCTTTTCAAGGGTAAATTTGAACAAACGTAGTATGGAAATCAGTGAGTTACATAACATTATGTACATTACACAAATATTGTTCATCACATAAATATTGTTCATAGACAAGACATGCGCCTTAGAGGCTAATGCCTTAATTAAAACAACACAAACCATAACGTCGTCCTTAAGTTTAACATAGTAATAAAACCACACTAAAAATATTTAAATAAACAAGTGCAATCTCTGAGCTCATCCAGAATCATGTTCTCTAGGCTAGCATTCTACTGATAGTACTTCCTCAAGTGCTTCACATTCCAAGGATGCTCCAACTTCCTCCCATCAAAGGCTTCTAAGTAATAGGATCCTTGTCTCTTGCAGTTGACAACTCTGTAAGGGCCTTCCCAATTTGGTCCCAACTTCCTATGAGCTGGGTTCTTTGTTGCTAAGGAAACCCTTTTTAGGACGAGGTCTCCTATGTTGAATCATCTTGGCTTTACCATTGTGCCATACCGCCTAGCCATAAGGTTTTTATACCTTGCCATCCTTTGCTCAGCGTTCGTCCTTACCTCGTCTATTAAATCGAGGTTCAAATGGAGTTGCTCCTCATTAACTTCTTCCTAATAGGTTGTTACCCTATGATTGGCCATGTGTACTTCCGCAGGTATAACTGCTTCAGTACCATATACTAGCTTGAAAGGAGTTTCTCCTGTAGGAGTTCTCATTGTCGTTCTATATGCCCACAGAACACCTGGTAGTTCATCTGGCCATACTCCCTTTACCCCCTCAAGCCGAGTCTTGATTATTTTTAACAAGGATCGGTTTGCAACTTCTGCCTGTCCGTTAGCTTGTGGGTGGGCTGGTGAGGAGTAGTGATTTTGAATTCCAAAATGTATGCAAAAATCTTTGAAGAGCGCATTGTCAAATTGTTGTCCGTTGTCAGATATCAGCACCCTGGGCACTCCAAATCTGCACACAATGTTCTTCCACACGAAGTTCTTGACATTTTGTTGTGTGATGTTAGCTAAGGATTCTGCTTCTACCCATTTGGTAAAATAATCAATACCAACCACAAGAAACTTCATTTGCCTTACACCCAGTGGAAAAGGACCCAGGATGTCTAGTCCCCATTGCACGATGGGCCACGAGTTCGTCATTGGAGTCAGGTACTCTAATGGCTGCGTGGGGACATTGCTAAACCGTTGGCATTGATCACAGACCTTAACATAAGCCTTGGCATCAGCTTGCATATTTGGCCAGTAATACCCTGCATGGACGGCTTTATGGACGAGTGACTTGGCTCCCGAATGATTGCCACATGCTCCTTCATGTATTTCTCTTAATATGTAATTTGCTTCGTCTGGAGCCAAACATCTGAGATAAGGCTGGGAAAAGCCTCTCTTGTAAAGAACTTCGTCCATAAGAACATACCTGGCCGACCTTGCCCTCAACTTTCTAGCTTCGTTTTTCTCTTCTGGAAGTCGTCCGTCTTTTAAGTACGACATAATTAGAGTCATCCAATTTCCTCTACTTTCCACCTGTTGTATTTCTGGGATGTCTATACTTGGCATATACTGAATTTCATCAAATTTGTCTATGGCTTCATTCGCTGAGGCTTCCTTTGCTAAGGCATCAGCTTCCATGTTCTCCTCCCTTGGGATTTGAATGAAGCTAGCTTCCTCAAAATTTTTTGTAAGGCACATCACTCTGTTTAGATACTTCCTCATTCGTTCTTCCTTAGCCTCATACATTTCATTCACTTGACCCATAATTAACTGAGAATCTCCCATGACGAGGAGTGACTTCGCTTCTACAGACTTAGCCAATTCCAGCCCTTTGAGAAGAGTTTCGTACTCAACTTCATTATTAGTTGCTTGGTACTGTAAACGAACTTTGTGTTTTAGTTTGTCTCCCTCTGGAGATTGCAAAATCACACCTATTCCTCTTGCGTACTGCGTGGATGAACCATCCACATGGACGATCCATTTCTTGTCTTCCATCTTATCTACATCGTCACAATTTAGGGTGAACTCTGCAATGAAGTCTATCAGAGCTTGAGCTTTTTATGGCATGCGTTGGTTGGTACCTTATGTCGAATTCACCGAGCTCAACGGCCCATTGAATCAAACGTCCTGCAGCCTCTAACTTGTTCATTGCTTTCTTGAGTGGGTGATCCATCATGACGTTGATGACATGAGCCTGGAAATAATGCCGTAATTTCCTGGAGGCTGTTATCAATGCAAAAGCCAATTTTTCCATTAATGGATATTGTCCTTCTGCTCCCCTCAGTGCTTTGCTCGTGTAGTACACAGGTCTCTGTACCTTGCCTTCTTCTCTTACTAGTGCTGAACTCACTGCATGTGGGGGGACTGCCAAATATAAATACAACTCTTCTCCTTGCATGGACGGGCTTAATAAAGGAGCCATGGTAAGATATGTCTTCAAATCTTTGAAAGCTTTCTGACATTCGTCGGTCCACTCAAATGCTTTTTTAAGAACCTTAAAAAATGGCAGACATTTGTTAGTAACTTTAGAAACAAACCTGTTAAGGGCGGCAACTCGTCCGGTAAGGGACTGGACTTCTTTAACATTGCTCGGAGGCTTCATATTCAATATTGCTTGAATTTTATCAGGGTTTGCTTCGATTCCTCTGTAGGAGACCATAAATCCTAGGAATTTCCCTGATGATACTCCAAAAGTACATTTGCTAGGGTTCAACTTCATGTAGTACCGTCTCAGTGTGTCGAATGTTTCCTGCAAGTCGTCCAGATGCCTCTCCTCGTCCTGAGTTTTCACCAACATGTCATCTATATAGACTTCCATATTTCGCCCGATCTGTGGACGAAACATGTGATTGACCAGTCGTTGGTATGTTGCTCCAATATTTTTCAAACCGAAAGGCATTACTTCATAACAAAATAATCTTTGACTGGTGATAAAGGACGTCTTCTCTTGGTCTGCTTCATCCATCCTAATCTGATTATATCCAGAGAAAGCATTCAGGAAACTGAGCAACTTATGGCCCGCAGTAGAATCTACCAACTGATCAATGCGTGGCAACGGGTAACTATCCTTAGGGCAAGCCTTGTTTAAATTAGTGAAATCAACACAC
The DNA here is from genome assembly GCA_023621385.1 of Quercus gilva. NCBI lineage: Eukaryota > Viridiplantae > Streptophyta > Magnoliopsida > Fagales > Fagaceae > Quercus > Quercus gilva. The sequence continues at coordinate 44,991,562 of CM042481.1, forward strand.
ATTCTCCATTTGCCATTCGCCTTCTTGACCATGACCATATTGGCTAACCAGTCGGGATAGTATACCTCTCGAATGAATTTGGCCACAATTAATTTTTGAACTTCCTCCTTAACAGCATTATCTCTCTTAGGGGCGAACACCCTCTTATTTTGTTGTACTGGCTTAGAGGAAGGATATACACTCAAACAGTAGGTAATGACACCAGGATCTATACCCGGCATGTCTTTATGACTCCAAGCAAACACATCCCTGTTCTTCTTTAAAAAACAAATGAGGTCCTTTTTAAACTTTGCTTCCAGGTTTGCTCCAACCCTGGTACACCTCTCAGGGTTATTTTCATCTAAGGGAATATCTTCCAACGCTTCAATGGGTTCTGCCACAACTTTCTTTTCTTCAATATTCATTGCTTGAATTTGCTCGTCTGTAGTCAGCATGGCCAGATAACACTCTCTTGCTACTAATTGGTCTCCCTGTACTTGGCCTACCCCATGTTCCGTCGGGAACTTAACTAACAGGTGGTAGGTAGATGTAACTGCCTTCCACCTATTTAGGGTCGGCCTTCCAATTATTGCATTGTAAGAGGACGAGCAATCTACTACTAGGAAATTCACATTGGTAGTCAACTGTTATGGGTATGCTCCCACCACCACTGGTAATGTAACAGTACCTATAGGCTGTACCTTCATTCCTCCAAAACCTACTAGAGGCGAGTGTACTGGACGAAGCTGGTCTCGTCCGATCCTCATCTGCTGAAAGGCTGGATAATACAGAATGTCCGCTGAACTTCCGTTATCTATCAACACTCTCCTGGTTGTGTAATCAGCAATAAGTAGGGCGATGACAATAGCATCATCGTGAGGATGGTGGATTCTTTCAGCTTCCTCGTCCGTGAAGGTAATCGCCTGTTCGTCCGTGGACTTTGCCCTTGGTGGTTGTCCAGAAAGTTGGACACTCTGCACTTCCTTCAGGTATGCTTTCTTTGTCTTGGACGATTGTCCAGTTGAACTTCCCCCAACGATGACTCTTATCTGTCCAAGCAGTGGTCGTGATGGTTCTTCTATCTTCCCTTTCAGTTTTTCGTCCTTGTGTTCTCGTCCAATGAAATTTCTCAACTTCCCTTGCCTTATGAGATTTTCAATCTGCTGCTTTAAATCGAAACACTCGTCCGTATCATGCCCATGATCTTTATGGAAGCGACAATACTTATTTCTATTGCGCTTGTTGGGATCTCCCTTCATCTTCTCCGGCCACTTCAAGGAAGGCTCGTCCTTGATTTGCATTAGGACTTGTTCAAGTGGAATGTTTAACGGAGTATATTGCTGGTTGCGTGCTGACGAACCTGTCTTCTTGTCCTGGTCTTTTTTGACATCTGTTCATCCCTTCTTTGGACGAGGGCCTTTCTCCGGGTGGTGGTTTGTCTCCATTTTCTCTGTCCTCTTTCTTTTCTTAGCTATAATCGCATCTTCCGCATTCATGAAGTTTTGAGCTGAATGGACGAGTTCGGCCATGGTTTGTGGCTTTTGCTCATAGAGTTTGTGGACGAACAAATCCGAATGAACTCCGTTGTAGAAAGCTGCCAACAGCAATTTGTCGTCCATCTCGTCCACTGTCAAGGCTTCCCTATTAAAACGAGTGATAAACGACCGCAAACTTTCATTTTCCCCCTGTTCAATTGTTAACAAACTGGAAGTGGAACGTTTATGTCTCTGGCCCCCTATGAAGTTATTGACAAACAACTTGCTTAATTCTTCGAAAGAACTTACTGAGTTTGGGGCTAATTTGCTGAACCACACTCTGGCTGGACCCTTGAGAGTGGTAGGAAAGGCTCTACATATTATTTCATTTGGAACTCCTTGGAGATGCACAGTGGTCTTAAAGGTGGCAATATGGTCAAAAGGATCTCGATTCCCATCATATGAATGTAAGGAAGGCATTTTAAATTTTGGTGGTAGGGGATGGCCATTGATGGAAGCCGTAAAGGGAGAATCAATTCTATGAACCAAATCCTCTACTGGGTTTGCCCTCCTCATATTCTCCTTCATCTCATCCATAGCTTTCTTCATCTGATCCATCTCCTTTTCCAAATGAGGTACCCTTCGCGAGGTGGTACCCCTTGATTGACTTCTGTGTGGAACATTCTCCTTGTCCTCTTGACTCCAAGTTTGTCCTTCTTCTTGATGCTCTTCATGTGTCTGCCTTCTCAGATTAATCTCCCTCCGTAGTTCTTGGTTCTGGCAAGTTAACTCCGCCATCGCAGCCGCCATAGAATGCATGTGTTGGACAAAGGATGTCTGCATAACTGGTGTAGATTGGCAATCACAATGAGGGTTACTTGATGCATCCCTGCTTTCTTCGTGAGCAGGGCTGGTAGCCCTTGATCTGGTCCGAGCCATCAACCTTTTATCTTGGAAAAACGAATTGTAAAACAATTGTAAGTGTTCCCCACAGACGACGCCAACTGATAATTCTTCAAAAATCAGTGGGTTGAAACTCTCGGGCGCTAACGATCAATAGGGCACTGGCAAATACTGAAAAAACAAAGAAAGATCAGAGGAGACCGGTGGAGGCCGGCCAAAAAACCTCCGATGGCAAAGTCAGTATTTTGTGTAATTCCAAGTATGTTGGAAAAAGGAACGGCCTCTCTTACCTTCGTGTAGAGTGCTTCTATAGTGTTTACAAGCGGTTATTTCTTTGATATAACTTCCCCCGTTGTTGCGGAGTCCAGAAAGCTTGGAAATAACTTCCATAACTACCATGGAAGTTATATTGCTTGGCTCTATTTTCTGTAACCGTTGCTGACAATGATTCGCCATGAAAAGTCATGACTTTACCCAGGACGAGATTTCTCAGGACGTGCTTTTTAGGACGATCTTTCCAAGGACGAGCATCTTAATGCGTGTGCTATGTTATATGGACGAGCTTCATGGATGAACTTGGAGAGTTGTTGTCCCATCAAAGTATATTCTCAAGTATCTAAGGAGAACGAAGAACTATATGCTTGTTTTCCATTGTGAGGATTTGATACCTATTGGTTACACAGATTCTGATTTTCAGTCAGATCTTGGTTTCAGAAAGTCCACCTCAGGTTATGTGTTCACCTTGGGAGGTGGAGCCATTAGTTGGAGGAGTGTTAAACAATCTTGTATTACTGACTCCACTATGGAAGTTGAATATGATGAAGGAAGTTGTTTGGCTTAAGAAATTCCTTTTTGATCTTGGTGTTATGAGAATGGAACAAGTTTTAATTACATTTTTTTTGTGAAAATAGTGAAGCAGTTGCACAATCCAAGGATCCAAGGAATCACAAGAAAGGAAAGCACATAGAAAGAAAGTATCATATTATTCGACACATTGTGACTCGAGGAGTCATGGTAGTAGCAAAGATTGATGGTGCAAATAATCTGGTAGATCCCTGTACTAAAGCCTTGCCCCAGAGGACCTTTGAGTCACACTTGGAGGGAATGAGAGATAGATTGGTACGCAATAGTCTTTAAGGGCAAATGGGGGATTGTTAGGATTAGTGCCCTAAAATCCTGTTGTACGATACTGTATATAATATTATGTATGACATTATGTTATAAATAATGAAGTTGTTTTATTATCTAAATAATGGTAACATGAATATTTGAAAATTATCATATAGTCCTTGAGATGCATATTATGTGATTTATGTAATTTAATCACAGAAGATATAAATCACAAATTCTTTGTAAACTCAAAACATTAGTTCGTAGTCGGTGATGAAATTGGACATTTCATCGGTGAAGACTATTATGTGTCAACTAAGATAGTTTGTCTTGATCATGAAAGTGGAGACTTCTAATTGATATGTTAATGTGTCTTAAGTATATAAGACATATTGAACTGGACCACTGTGAGATTAATTATTCTATTAACAATTGCCAACTAAATAATAAATCTCATAACTTTAATTTACATAAACTCTCAATCCTAAGAGGATAGTGAACCCAATCATGAAATTCAAGTTACTTTGATATATCAAGAGTGAGATCTAATTCAATAGTTAAAATCTCAGTATGTTAGGCAGCCACATGTAGTGCTAAAGGAACATATATTCTCAAGATGGAATTCATTGTCTCTTTATAGAGATATAAAATATTCTCTTGAGATAAGTTTAATAAGTTTGGTTATTCAGAATGTTAGGCCTAACCACTTTAGTAAATAGTTACTAAACTTTATATTTTATGAAATTTGATTTCATATATATATATATATATGAATAACTTAAAATATTAAACTAGGTACTCAATGATTAAGAGGTAGTAATTTTCAAAGTGGCAGTTATATATTATAACTTTATATTACTACGAATATTTTCATGAAGGGGTTAATTGTTCAGATAATAAAGTCTTGGGATTTGATTTAATTTTATTAATAAAGCATAGAGTGCAATTATATTTATATAATAATATTAAATATAATTAATGGTAACTTTTGGCTTGTTAAGAGCTGACAGATAAGCCCGAATCCCATTGGAGTTAAGAGTTTTATTTGACCCTTTGGTCCCGCCACACACTAAAACTCAATTGGGCTGGCCCAAAAGGCTAGCCCAATTAGATAATCAATTGTTTATTTAATAAGAGTTATTAAATAAAGTAACTGATTTTGACAGTTAAAATACATATGTATGATTAAAAGAGAATAATACATTTTTCTCAAAATACATTCTCTCTTGAACAAGTGCATACATAACTAATTGAGAGACCACACATCTTGGGGACAAGTGGAATTGGAGTGAAGATTGAAGGTCTTCCCAAGTTCGATCTTCTTTTGTTTTGAATTTCACTGCATTAAGGTACACCTTTCTATACTTTGTTTCTAAAACTCTAGATATTCCATGTTATTTCACATGAATGAAGTAGATCCTTATGTTGTTTCTACTATGAGTTTTGTATGAGACGCAAAACCAGTTTTTCCAATAGTTAATTACGTAATTAGTTTAATTCAATTCCACTGTGAACTGAATTGCTTAATTAGTTAGATTAAAAACCTTTTTTTTCTAGTTATTTTACCGTTGATTTGATTAATTTGTAGCTGTTTTCTTACAGAACAATGAGCAAGAATTTTGGTTTATGGAACTTTCCAAGTGAGAAAGAACTTATTTATTTGTGAACAAAGTTTAGCTAGAAAATTTGTTGTAACCTAAGACTACGACATTACTCAATAAAATAAACATACCACATATATTTTGAAAATTTAACCGTTGAATTACATGTTCTTTACGCTCTTAATACGCATATCAAATTTTGTGTCAATCATATATTATTTACTATATGATCTATAAGTTTATATTTTATATATAATTTTAAACTACAAAAACTTGCAAATTAAACAATTTATTAACGACATAGTTATTGATTTTTGATTTTCTAGAAATTTTGCAAGCATAGAGAATATAAAAAGAACATGTAATTCAATGGTGAATTTGTCAAAATTCACTACCAATAAAAAGATATTGAGTAAAGGTTGTAGCATAAAGCTACAATCAACTAAATTTTATCCTTTATTTATTTTCAATTTAGCCCCTATTTGCAGCTAGTTTGTTGTAGAATCTTCCAGTTCAACAACAACAACCAAAAAAAAAAAAAAAAAACTAATGACTACGAATTTGGCACTTAATTAAAGCATTCATAACAATTGATGCACATTAACCTTAGCTAATTATTAATTTATTAAATCTTATGGACTAAAACTAGTGGCATCCACTCCATATTGGCATATTCCATACGCATCTTTCTTTTTTTAATTAACATCACGTACATGCTTCAATTCAAATAAGAAAAATTACATTTACATTACAGTATGACATTGACATTATTATATGATATATGATGATACTAATACAATTTACCTACAATCACCACTAATATCTAACGGCTCCCAGCGGCTCCATTGCCATTGGCAGCATGATTGTTCCCGTTGTAAACGTTGGTGTCACGAACCCCATTAGACCTGACTTGGTCTGTTGGGTACCTAATACTTCCACCAAATCCAAATCCAGATCTGAATCCACTGTTAAAATTGGCACTAGCAGCACCATTAACACCACCACTGCCAGCACCAAACCCAAACCTGCTAGCTCCAATTGAAGTAGAGCTACCCCACCCAAACCCACCACCATTAGGACTAGAGCTTGCACTAGAACCAAAGCCAAAAGTGGTGCCACCAGAGCCTGAACCAGTCCCCCAATTGTAGTTCCAATTTCCATCAGGAGAGATAACGCCTCCACTCCGAAAGTCCCACCCTTCATTCGGATTCGGACCACCTCTGCTTGCCATGGTTATTGTTTTGGTTTTTTTTTTTTTTTTTTGGTGGGATGTGTTGGTGTTGTTTGGATTTTTTCCTCTGATGCTCTTCTGAATATCTAGGAGAAGTAAGCGAGGGGAGAATGAGAAGTTAGGCAAAAAACAAGCCCTGCATCACCACCCATTTGTCTTATCTTAATTAGCAATTACTTTGTCAAAAAGCAATGATAATGATTTTTGGCTGGGAGGAAAGATACGTGTTTTAGGAGGAAATGTATACTTTCTTATCTTTATTAGATAACTATATTCATCGCTTTGCGCTTGGGTCTTTTTTATTTTTTATTTTAGATTTAGGGAAATAATGTTTAAAAGTTAGATAAAAATAGTGTCCAAATTTTTAAGATATTTCTCTGCATAAAAATTGATAAAAGTTTGAAAGTCTAAAACTTTGGAATTTTCTAAAAATTAATAAGTTACTCTTTTAACCAGTTTAAGTTTTTAAATTTAAAATTATTTAACTAAAAGATATGAATATTTTAAAGAGAAAGAATTTGTGCGAGGATATTTTAATACGTAAAATGTTAAAACCTAAATAGAGAATTCTGTTATTAATAGTATTAGAATATAGATGACCCACTTGTTTGACATTGGCTTCGAATGTTTCAACTAGATTTTTTTTTTTTGTTGTTGTGGGGGGGGGGGGGGGGGGGGGGGGGGAAGGAATCAAATTAAGGCTATGACAGGTATGTAATTGCATGTTCATGACATAATAGTTTACATAATTTGCTTGATTTTCCAAAAGTTTGCAATTCAATTGATACCAAAAAAAAAAAATTTTTTTGATACTTCTTAGTATTTTCTATGTAGACATTAAAGTTTAAATTCCTCCTTCATAACTATTGAATAATAAAAATGGGATCAAGTTAGTTTAACTGGTAATATTTTTTGTCCTTATAAAATTGAAATATTATTCAAAAAAAACTATTGAATAATAATAAATAAATAATTGCTTGATTTCATAGGGCAACTGGGTAAGTCTGACCTTTTTGTAATGCTATTAGAACATCTCCAGTGGTTTGGGTATCCGGCTCTAGTAGCTAAAATTTGGAGAATGAAGTGCTGTAGATGATCCAACAGATTTGGCAAACATGGATTTTTTTTTGGCTCATGAACAGTAGCCCATCAAGCCTGATGGGCTACTGTTTATTCTTCAAATACATTTTTTTATATTATAATAATGATGTGTTGTATAAAAAAATGTTGAAAGATGTGTAGTTGTTAAAAAAAAGAATAAATAATGAATGAAAAAATAATATTTAAATGAGATAGAGAATATGTTGGGAGGTGTATTTGAAAAAGTGGGTAGATAAAGATAAAAGTCACTGTTCATTCTCTAAACAGTACAAAAATTTGATAAATCTACTGGAGATGCTCTTACACATTGTGACATAGGCATAGCCGTATAGCTAATTGGATTTTAGGTCGAGCACTGTTTGTTACACACATCACACGTGTAATAAGTTTTAGCCTTTTAGTTTTAGGTTTTCCTAGTGTTGGGGTCATCGGATTGGAAGCCGACACGTTTGCCAGTAAGAAGCGTCTTCAAAATGATCTTAGATACACAAAAAATTGGTGAGTAGCAAGTTTTGTTGCCTCATCAAGGGAGTCTGAATTTGTTGATTAATTGGGCTCAAAAGTCTTGACTCCATCACACCAATTGCACATCCCTAGAACTTAGAAGCCTAGTTCGGTTATCCCATAAGAAAGTTGGGCGTTCAATCCTTACTGGTCCAATAGCTATTGTCCGCTAACTGTGTTCCATCCATCAAAGTGTTACTACGAATGTCTACAAAATATGAACTTCTTAGCCCACCGTCATACTCTGCACTTGATTAAGTATTTTAGCTTATATGGGGTGCCTCGTGTAATGTTGTTGGGCCCGTTTCACTTTCAATTTTGTTCAAGTTCAAAGTTCAAACCAACAGATCGTGGAAGTTTGCCACTCTTTTAGGTATGGAAGTTTGCCACTCTTTGAATGTTGCCTGATGGGTGTTTCTTAAATATGAGTTTCATGAATTGCTTGGGAGTAAATGAAAAGGTTCCAACAATCAACCGTATTGATCAAATTTAAAATATTCATGTAATAAATTGAAAATTGACATATTTTTAAAAAGTGATGCTAGAGATATTACAAATTTTAATACATAATCTTTACAAACTAATATGGCATCATTTATTATATTGTTAAAATCCATTGAGCACAATCATTGACACCTTAATTTGTAGTGTTATAAAATTTAGTATTCCATTTTTAAATTTTGTAAATTCATTATAAATATGTGTTTCCTTGTAATGTGTTATGAATTAAGTGAATAAAGATGTCATCCTTTGAGCTCATGTTCCGTGAATATAGGCTACATGGTCAAACCACGTAAAACTCTCATACTCTCATGTTTTCTCTCTTCTTTTTTTCCTATCACTCTCACAAATTTTGACATGGTATCAATTGGATAAATTAGGCCTTTGCTTGAACAGTTGAACCGATGTACTCAATGTGGAAATCCTCGTGTGGAGGGGAGAGTTGCGGTGAGTTATTATTTTTCAACAATAATCATTACTCTCTCAGTTCTTCCACATTGAGTGCTTGGTGATGTGTGATGTGTGTATGTGTTATTAGGGCGACGTGTGTGTGTTTGAGTCCTTTTACTTATTTTATTTTAAGGAGCCATCACTAACCATTAGTTTTATTTTAGGTGTGATTGGTCACATATTTTTCTAATTTGTTTTAATTACCTAATTAACTAGAAACTGACTTTAATTAAAGGTAACCAAAGTCTCGAACCAAAAATTCTTGAACTTAGAAGTTTGGTTACAAGTGGAGAAAGTGTTAAGCAACCACACCACCTATCCAAATGATAGTATCACATTTTAATTTAATCACAACATTCACATTTTAGGAAAATAAATTAGATACTAGGATTTTTTTTTTTTTTTTTTTTTTTTGATAGAGTTTTTGTACAAGCAATACATATACATAACATGAGAATATCTTATTCACATATGTAAGTAGCATGTAATATTATTTGCGAAAAATATGTACAAAAAGCATGTGAATATATACATAAATATCATGTGAAAACTATTTACTACGTTGCAATAAATAGTACATATAGCCAGCATGTGAGTATTATTTATTATGTATCTAGCATGTGAATATATACTTACAACATAAAAAGGAAAAGGAGAGGAGAGGAAAGATGTCACCTTATGCACTTTAAAGCAATAAGCATATAGTATATATAGCCAGCATGTGAGTATTATTTACCATGTATCTAGCATGTGAATATATACTTACAACATAAAAAGGAACAGGAGAGGAGAGGAAAGATGTCACCTTATGCACTTTAAAGCAATAAGCATATTTATTCTCTAAGTATCATTCACATGCATAAGCACAGCAAACCAAAATGGTAAGTGTAGGGGAAGGGGAATATGTTAGCTTGATTGTAGGCTATTTATTCAATTGAAATGAATCATGGACATGTGGCAACCTCTTTAAAAATTATGTCGTTTAAAAGAAGATTAATTGAAAGAAATTTAATTTAGGGTAAATTGCAAATTACACCCCTAAAATTTGGGGGTATTTGCATTCTACACTTTGTAGTTTCAAATTTTGAATTTTACCCATCTAAAATTTAGAGGTGCTTGAATTTTACATTCTGACGTTTCAGAATTTAAATTTTACCTCCTAAAGTTTGTGAGTGTTTAAATAAAAAAATTCAACCCTTTTCAAGAACCCATATAAAAATAAAATACAAAATTTTCTAGTTAGAAACTTCCCTAAACACTTTACCTTTCTTAATTGACAACCTTGGCAACTTGTAATTCCCACGACTACCATAGATTTGGGTATGTTTGGTTGGAGGTGGAATAGGGAGGATGGAAAACAAAATAGAGAAAATGAGTTTATGTGTTGTTTGATAAAAGGAGAAATTATGGAAATTTTTTGGTGGGGAACAAGCATTTTCCCCCCTTGGCCCATCAAAAATTCATCTACCCAAATTGGACAGAAAACAAGAGTGAAAACTCTTGTTGCAGCACAATGACAAAATTGCCCCCAAATTTTAATGCTTCTCAAGAATCTCACCTATCCCACCCAATTCCCCACACGGTCTAGTGTCTACATACATTTATGTCTTCCTCATTTTGTTTGCATCTCCTCTACGCTCTCATCTGCACAACTCAAAAGTAATTCATCTCATCTTTTCTTTTCTTTCTTTTTTTGGTTTTCTCCTCTTGTTTTCGTTACTCTCTCTGTTTTCCAGATTTTTTTTGCTGTCCAGTTTTTTCTTTTTTGTTTCCCAGCAATATGTCGAGATATATATATATATATATATTTATAATATCTATAATGACAAAGAAAAATAATATAAATTTATATATGTGATGTGTTAATTTTTATTTTATTTAATGAGTACAAGAAAATTATTTCTTACATGTTATGTAATAAGGGTATAAGAGTAAATTTATATAAATTACATTTTCTATCTTCCCATTTTTCTCCTCAACCAAACAAAAAGTTTTTCATCCCTCTCACTTTTCCACTCTTTCAACCAAATACCAAGGGAAAACTAAATATTTTCTATCCTCCCACCAATTTTCTATTCCCACTTTTTCATTTTTTTTTGTTAAAATTTTTTCCAACACTTGAAGAATAGATGGTCTCAAGACTCTCAACCGTGTAAGAGTATTCATATCAGTCTTCTCAAATATTTAGCTAAATTAATCCAAAAAACTCTAATTTTTCTTGTTTAGCTATCTATTATTTTCATACACATATATCAACCTCAAAACTTTATCAACATTGAAATTTAATGTAGCGAGGATAGAGGCTAACTACATGTAGTGATGAGACTATCCCCTTTAAAAAATTTAGTTAATTTAGTGAGGTTGATGTACGCTTGTTTTGGTTGAGTTTAGATAAATTTTTGCTGAAATATTAAATTGATGAGGCTGATGTGAATGTTTTAAGTGACTACTTTTGCAATTCTTGTTTCAAAATACTCTCAATAGTCTCTCAATGCTACCCAAACCAGTACACCCACGACACCTACAAGTCACTGGTTGATGTTAGATCAAATTGATGTTTGGCTCATCTTTTATTTTGACCAAACATCACAGTCACAAAAAAAAACCTCCTCCGATCAAAACACAAAACTCATGTACATGTCCACAGTATATATCTCTGAACTATGTACGAGAAAGTGTCGAAGGAATGAGAGAAAAGAAGGTAACAAAGAAAAGAATGAAGAGAGTTATATAGGCATCATATTGTATTTTGTTGCATCTTTTAGGTAAATATTTGAATGTCCAATCGAAATATACCCACACCATTCAGTTTTATAGAACATTTAAAATCTGATACATGTCAAAGTTTCATCGTGATGACACTATTTCATTCTTTAACTATATGATATGCTATAAATCCTTTTCTTTTCATTTATTTATTTTCAGGACACAATGGCATTAGTTCTTTTGATTAGTGACTCCATTTGATAGTAGAACCATGAACAATAATATAACAGTGTACTACTTTGATGATTAGCAAAGTAGTACCATTAATTTACTGTAGAACTCTCCGGGGAACAACAGTTCTTAGTAGTCAAACAGTGTGGTCTCTATGAGACACGACTATTTTTCTAAAATTATTATAAATAAATAAACCTCAAAAAAATTGGGTTTGAGTTGAGTATGAATATCCATAGATAAAAAATCAGGTATGGCTACTTAATGGGTATTAAAATTTGAGTATCTATAGCTAAAAGTTTGGGTCAAGTTTAGGTATGCCTGACCCAAACTTGGTCATTAGCCATCCTTCATTCACTTGGGTATCAGCATACTCTTACACAGGGCCGGCCTTAGACATTTTGAAGCCTTATACGAACAATTAAAAATGACATTTTTTATATTTAGGTATTAAAAAAATTAATATTTGTATATCATAATATATTAATTTTAAAATATTTTTTTCTTAAAAGACACAAAATATCTAATTAAATTTTTGTATTTAAGTTCTAACGTCTCTTTCTTTGATGCAAAAGGGATAATTTTTCTTTTTGTTTTTTCATTTTTTTTTTCTGGATTGAAGTCTTTTGTTGTAGTAATACACAACTAAATGTCCAAAACGTAGGATTTGGAATAAAAATAAAGCACATCCCCTAAAAAATTAAAATAAAACCCAAGTTAAAAATATATATACAGTAAAAGTAAAACCAAAATGCCAGCCCACAAGTCTTATTGACGGCAATGTAAACCACAACCCATAGTTAGAATACTGTATTAAAGAAAAAAGCAATGAACCCAAAACACAAGAGTCAAGACTAGCGGCAGCAGAGAGAGTGTCAAAGAAAGAGATATCAGATCTTAGATCATAGAAGAGAGAGGAAAATAAACTCATATTAGAGAGGAGAAGACCATACTTCAGCCGATTCTACTAGTGTGTTAGTGTGAAAATAGATCAGACAGAGAAGACGCGGAGGGGCGATGCCAAGCCACCAAAGGAAGGGATTCAAATTAGATCAGTAGTGATTAGTGGAGAGGAAGAATGAGATTATGCAAATGGCTAAGGCAGAGCTAAGAGAGCAAGACAGAAAGAGAAACGATATGGGTAAAAAATTTTGGGATTTTTGATTTGTAATTGTTTTGTGTGTAATTTTTTTAAACATAGCTTATAGTTAATGTCGGTTTGTCTAGAGGTTAAATAACTTTATTTTTGGGACGACTGATTTTGTTTAGTCTAGAGGATTTTCTTCTTGTTCTTGGGTCAAAAGGATGGAGCAGATTTTATTTACTTCTTCATTTTTTTTTTCGAGATTTATTAGGGACCAAAAATAATTTGTTTATATGTTGGGGCAAAGTTTAATTTTTCAGGCTATATATATGTAGCTATGCTACCCTTTTTTTTCCAAAATTTTGAGGGGGCCTTAGGGCATTGCCTAATTGTCCTGTGAAAGTGGCAGCCCTGCTCTTGCAGCTCATGCTATGATACTTTTCCTGTCTCGGGACCAACGCATGAGGACACAATTTTCACACCCATCACTTTCTTAAATTTAAAAATAGTCTCCCAATTACTCTCTTCTTTTTCATAAGTCAAAGTGATTACTTTGGCTATAAATTGGGACAAAAAAATGGATTTGGATGGCTTTTGTTGGACCCTCTTTAACAAAGTAAGCAAGAAAACAGTTAAACACTAATAATTTCTGCCAAAAAAAAAAAATCTCAATTTGCAACGCACAGATGACTTCTTCAATTCTAGGAAATATGTTGATCAAATTCTATATATGGACAATATAGCAACAACAGTAGTAACATTACCATAAGGTTCCACGAAATGAACATGAATTTGCAAGTAAAGTGAACAGTGAAAGTGAATGATTAAATTATTATAAGTATTTTCTCTTAGAAGTCTTGGGGTTGATTGGGCTCCCGTAGATTTCATCCTTCCTATACTTCTTTTTAAAATCCATCTTATTAATAAAAATCAAATATCTGTATGAATAGTTACCATGAATTTTCAGAATTTATTATATGGACAACTATTCAATATCGCAAATATCTGTTAAAATTTTTGTAATTAAATGGTATTAAATTTGGCCATGGAAGTCTAATATCTAAGTCAATATGCATAAATACTGTAGGGGTAAAAGGCCCAAATTTGATATTGGGCCTTGGGCCTTGGCCGAGAACACGGATGATCTGAGGACGATTAAACATTAGCAAGTGATTTAAGCTCATAGTTTCATGAGTATGATATTAATGGGAAGGTGATCCGAGGAGGAATATCTCATCGGATAGGCTAAACATGGATCTGATGTAGATCCTAATAATCAAGACGACCTTCTAGGAAGCTCCAGTGGCAGGGACTTACATCTTAAGTGTACCAGAGAGTAGAAGCTAGGAGATACCTAAAGAAAAGTTCTTGTCTCCACATTGAATGTCCTGTAACTAACTTTTTGGCCGCATTTATATGGAGAAAACTCCTGAACAGTGCTGTCTTGGCTACTGCAACTCACAGAAAGCCAAAGAGGGTGTTTGATAGGACAAGCACTCAAGTAGTGGATTGGATGATCAACAATTGGAAAGCCAAGATCACTAAGGGGGAAATATAAAATGTAAGAGACCCTTGAAGGAAGAGGGATCGGAAAATCAAGGAAGAAACATTGTAGCAATCTAGAACCAGACTTGTAATAAAACTTCAAAAGCAATACATAAGAATCAGTCTTCTCGGATTTGGCCAATGACGTTTTTCTTTAGTGAAAGTCTATTATCTTTCTTTCTTTGTCATCAAAATCTATTAGCTTGTTACTTAATTCACCAAAACCCAGTTTTCCAACTCATTCTCTGTAAATTTATTGTTTTGGGCTTTTTGGGCTTAAGTCCATACACCTTTTGGGTTAGGAGTCCAAATCAGATCCTTACAATTGGCATCGTCTATGGGGAGATTACTTAGGTGCTAGTGAGTACAACGTTCAACCATGGTAGGTTCAGGTCCACACCAGAAAGAATCCATAGGATCCCAACGTGAAAATCTTTTTGTCAACCTTGAACATAGAAGGGATCGTGAGTGGAGTGTGCATACTGTCCAGTCCGATAAGAGTCATTCCTGGGTAAGAGCCATCTCTCTCGTGAGGACGATAAACAAGCCCTGCAACTGGAGGTTGACCATCTGAAGAGAAAGCTGCGCCATGCACAAGCAAACCCCCTCCAGCTCCGACGTTTCCTCCAATGATGGAGGGGATGCCAATTATAAACGAAGGTCAAGGACCCCACACAGCGAATCTTTCTCCTACGAGGAGGAGCACCATCACAAACGTAGGTATAAGAGCTCACCTTGCAAAGGCTTGGGAGGCGATGCTATGAGCAAAGCGTTGAATCAAATTTCCCGATCACCCTTCACATGCAGGATTAAAGGAGCAGGACTTTCTCGGCGATTCAATCAACCAACGTTCACTATCTACAATGGTCGAATAGACCCAGTGGAGCATGTGAGCCATTTCAACCAAAGAATGGCTGTCCATTCGAAGGATGAAGCCTTGATGTGCAAAGTGTTCCCCCTTCAGTCTATGACCCGTGGCAATGAGATGGTTCGATGGCTTAAAGGCGGGTTCCATAGGTTCCTTCAAGGAGCTTACCCAAGCATTTGGCTCTTGTTTTGTCACTTGTAGCAGAGTTCCTCAGCCTATAGGCTCCCTACTATCCTTGTTCATGCGAGAATGGGAGACCCTGAAAACGTACTCAGATAGATACTGGGAGATGTACAATGAGATAAATGGTGACTTTGATGACGTCACCATCAGTACTTTTAAGATCGGCCTCCAAGCCGAACACAATCTAAGGAAGTCCTTAACGGGAAAACTTGTCACTAGCATGCGCCAAGTCATGGACCGGATTGACAAATACAAGAGGGTTAAGGAAGACTAGCAACAGGGGAAAGATAAGGCTAAGGTTATCCCTTAAGAGAGAAGGGATTTCAGATTGGATCGATACAACAACAACCGGCCTCGGAGGGACTTTGCTGAGCAGTCAGGGTCTGCCAATACTCAAACGGTTAACGCGGTGTTCCGGGAACTAGTGCATCAAGTTCTGAAAAAGATTAAGAATGAGTCATTCTTCAAATGGCCAAATAAGATGGCAGGAAACCCTATGAGACGCAATCAGAACCTTTATTACCAATATCATAAGGACCAAGGACATACTACAGAAGACTATAGAAATTTGTGAGACCATTTGGATCAGCTGGTCCGAGAAGGAAGGTTGAAGCAGTTCTTGCATCATTCTAGTGGTTAAGGAAATCAAACTGACCAGGAACCTCGAAGGGATGCTTCTTCGAGACCTTCTTTAGGCACGATAAATATCATCTTCGCCGCTCCATGGAGGACCAGGTCCTGCCCCTCCAGGGTAATGTCCATCACTCGACTGACTGCTGAGGACTCAAATGCTGAGCCAAAAATGGCTAAAATGAGTATCCAGTCGGTGTTAAGCTTTTTCGATGAAGATAAGGTTGGAACCATACAGCCCCACGACAATGCTTTGGTGGTTATGCTCAGGATTGAAAGATATGACATAAAGAGGGTAATGGTAGACCAAGGTAGTGGTGCCGAGATAATGTACCCCATCTTGTACAAGGGGCTGAACTTGAGACTCAAGGACCTAACAACCTACAATTCGCCCCTAATGAGTTTTGATGGGAATGTCGTCATTCCGAAGGGCCAGATTAGACTACCTATGCATATTGGTTTAGAAGTGGTGGAGATGAACTTCATCGTGGTAGATGCTTATTCCCCCTACACGGCCATTGTGGCCATGCCCTAGTTGCATACGCTGGGAGCTGTCTCTTCTACCCTACACCAAAAGGTGAAATATCAGTTGAGTAGTCGAATTGAAGAAATTTTTGGGAGTCAATCCACGACGAGGCAGTGCCTGGTAGCCGCCATCTTACATCAGCCCAAAGCTGAACCCTTAGCCCCTATTGAAAGGGGCTTATATCAATTAAAAGCTTCGGGTTTGCCTGTCGACAAATCAGCCAATGAGGCGAAGTGTGAAGATTTAGAAACAGTTGTTGTCGGTGATAATCTAGAGAAGTTTTTTTGGATCGGGGCTTAGCTTCCTCCTCTAGAGAATGAAGAGTTGATAGAGTTTCTTAAGAGAAATGTGGATGTATTCACATGGAGTGCTTACGAAGCCTTAGGGGTGGATCTGAGCTTTATCTGCCACCATTTAAACATTGACCCATTTGTTACCCCCAAGAAGCAACCACCTCAGCGCTCGTCCAAGGATCACTTTAACGCTGTCAGAGATAAGGTGAAAAAGCTCAAGTAGGCAAGGGTTATTAAGGAGGTTTTCTACCCTGAGTGGCTGGCCAATACAGTTGTGGTGAAGAAAAAGAGTGGAAAATGGCGAGTGTGTATAGACTTCACAGATTTGAATAAAGCTTGCCTAAAGGATCCCTTCCCTATGCCTATAATAGACCAACTAGTGGATGCAACTATGGGCCACCCTCGGATGAGCTTCTTAGACGCTTTTCAAGGATACCACTAGCCCTGAATGATCAGGAAAAGACAGCTTTTGTCACTCCCATTGGAAACTACCACTACAAAGTGATGCTCTTTGGTTTTAAAAACGCAGGGTCTACCTATTAAAGAATGATTACTAGAATGTTTAAACCACAGTTGGGCAAGAGTATTGAGGTCTATATAGTCGATATGGTGGTGAAGAGTAAGGTGGTGTCCAAGCATGTAGGAGACCTTGGGGAAACTTTTGAAATTCTAAGGAAACACAAACTGCGACTTAATGCTTCTAAATGTCCTTTTGGGGTTGGATCAGGGAAGTTTTAGGGTACCTGGTTATGCATCGTGGAATTGAAGTTAACCTTGATCAGATTAAAGTAATTAACAGCTTACAACCACCTCGGAATCCCAAGGAAGTCCAGAAGCTAACCGGAATGACTACTGCCTTAAATCGATTTATCTCTCGATCAGCAAATAGATGCAGATCCTTCTTTCTATTGATGAATAAATGGAAGGGATTTGAGTGGACAAAGGAATGCACTTTAGCCTTCCAATAACTTAAGGATTATCTCTCACAACCACCTATCATGTCCAGTCTTGAGGCGGATGAGGTCCTATTTGCTTATATTGTTGTGGCCCTCCATACCGTAAGCTTGGTCTTGATACGAGTTAACAGCGGCATACAAAGGCTAATTTACTATGTAAGCAAGTCACTACATGAGGCCAAAGTCCGTTATCTGCCACTGGAGAAAGCCATTTTAACGGTGGTACATGCTACGCGTAAACTCCCCTATTACTTCCAGGCATATACGGTAGTTGTCCTAACTTAGCTTCCACTCAGAACTCTACTCTGAAGTGCTGATTATACTGGGAGGATTGCTAAATTGGGGACAATGCTGTGGGCTTTCAACATCAAATATATGCCTCATACATCTATCAAGGGTCAAGTCCTCGCAGATCTGGTAGCCAAGTTTGCTGAATCCCCGTTGGAAGAAAAGGCAACAACACAACACAAGGATGGAAAATCGATTGGCTTGATCTCTCAATAAGGTCCCTTACCCTAAAAAGTATAAGTTGATGGTGCAATAAATCAAAAGGGTTCCGGAGTTCGGCTAGTTCTGGTATCCCCAAAAAATATCATTATTGAGAAGTCATTGAGGCTGGACTTCTCGGCCACAAATAACGAAACTGAATATAAAACTCTACTGGTGGGAATGGCCATGGTTCAAAGAATGGGCGGAAAGGAAGTAGAGATGTTCTTAGACTCAAAATTGGTCGTCGGCCAAATGAAAGGAGAATTTGAAGCGAGAGATGAAAGAATGCAGGGGTACTTGAGTTAGGTTAAACACCTACAATCAAGGTTCGAATCTTTCAACTTGTTGCACATCTCTAGAAGTGGAAACACACATGCTGATTCCCTGACCACACTTGCAACCTCCTTGGTACAGAGTTTACCTTGGGTTATCCTTGTAAAGGATTTGTACAAACTCACAGGGGTGAAGAGAGAGGTGGTCCATGTTCACCAAGTCAGAGTAGGGCCTAGCTAGATAGACCCCGTGGTACTATTCTTGAAAGAGGATATCCTGCTTGAAGAGAAATTAGAAACGGACAAGATACATAGAAAGACCCCTCGGTTCTAGCTGTCCGAGGACTAAAAGTTATATAAACGCTATTTTTTTCTGGGCCATACCTGCTATGCATACACCCCGAGGCAACAGAATTACTCCTTGGGGTGTTACATGAGGGGATTTGCGGGAGCCACACCGGAGGTAGATCTTTGGCGCACAGAGCCATCACTCAAGGTTACTAGTGGCCAAATATGCAAAAGGAAGCAAGAACATGTAAGGAAGTGCGACCAATGTCAAAGGTTCGCACCAAATATACACCAACCAGAAGGAGTCCTTAACCCTTTGTCTAGCCCTTGGTAGTTCGTGCAATGGGACTTAGACATTGTAGGCCCTTTCCCTAAAACGGCAGGAAACAAGAGATACCTACTAGTTGACATGAACTACTTCACTAAGTGGGTTGAAGCTGAGCATTTGGCAAATATTAGGGACGTGGATGCTAAGAAGTTTATTTGGAAGAACATTGTCACACGATTTGGAGTCCCTCGTACCCTCATCTTGGATAACGGCCTCCAATTTAATAGTAAATCTTTCAGGAGATACTATTGTGACTTGGGAATTACGAATAAATATTCTACCCTAGCTTATCCCCAAGGGAATGGACAAGCCAATGTTGTTAACAAGGCCATAGTGAATGGACTTAAGAAGAGGTTGGATGATGCGAAGGAAAAATTGGTGGAAGAACTGCCACATGTCCTCTGGACATACCGAACCACGCCTTGCAGATCAATCGAGGAGACCCCATTTTCAATGACTTATGGGTCTGAGGTTGTTATTCCTTTGGAAACCGGCTTCCCTACACTGAGGATTAGCTCTTTCAATCCGAGCAGTAACAACGAATTGCTAGAAAGGAACTTAGACTTTATTGAAGAAAGAAGAGAGAATGCAATGGTTCAACTGGCATACTACCAACATAAACTCAAGCAAGGTTATGATGACAATGTGAAGCTGAGGCCATTAGTGCCTAGTGATTTAGTGTTGAGAAAAGTTATGGGTGCTGCAAAGAACCCAGGATGGGAAAAGTTAAGGCCCAACTGGAAGGGGCCACACTGCATCACTTTGGTAGCTGGTATATAAGCTTATTTCCTCGAAGACCTAGATGAAGGTGTAATACCACGACTTTGGAATGTAAACAACCTGAAAATGTATTATTATTAATGAAAGTTTCCTTTGTCATATGTTCATTTATTGTGTAAATACATCGTACTTCCCATTATCACTCTATGACATCTTTGTAAGTGCTTAAACAGAACCTTAATCATGCCTGAGTCTTCAGACCAGATGTTTTGAAAAAATTAACACTCTATGACATCTTTGTAAGTGATTAAACAGAACCTTAGTCATGCCTGAGTCCTCGGACCAGATGTTTTGGGGAAATTAACAATCTATGACATCTTTCTAAGTGTTAAACAAACTCCTAGTCATGACTGATCTCCTAGATCACATACTAAGGGAAAATTAATACTGTGACACTTATTGGTCTTTTGCTAAGTGTCAATACAAATTAAGGATCATACCCAACTCCCTGGATCAATGATTTTGAGCAAGTTGAAGTCCTTATTTACTTATCTAAGTAATGAACAGGATGAAGACAATCTCTCTCTTTTATTTTTTACAAAGTATATATTCATCTTCATTGGACTTAGCCTTCATTACAGAAGGTTCAATTCTCAATACAAATATGTGATAGACCTCTTTGTTGCTGGTACTTGATCAAATTACTTAAGACTGATAGCAAGGTATTATTGTTAGTGTTTATTAAAACTAATGTGGCAATAGTTCAAGTTTATTTGCAATAACAGTAAGCTTGAAAGCATATAACGCAAAGACACAAGCATATTCCGTGACAAAGTGCCACTACCAAAAAAAAAAAAAAAAAAGGAAGAAGAAAAGGAAAACTACAAGAAAATCCTAAGTGTTAAGCCTTGGCCTTGGGGGTAGGAGGGTCTTCTTTTTTACTCGGCTGGGAGGTGGCAGTGTTCTTGGCCTTAGGATCAGCTTCTCTAGTCTTGGCCTCTGTTTCCTTTGCCTTAGCTTTAACTTCCTTGGCCTTGGCAGCGTCTTTGGCTCCTATTGAAGGCTAGTTCTCCTTTCCCTTACTCTTGTCCTTGACCCTTTCGGCCCCCTGGCCTTCATCACCAGCTTGGCTAGATCCCTTTGAAGCCTCAGAAGGAAGGAGAGTAGCTTGGATGGTCAGGGGCTGCTCCAAGGTCTCTAGAGCATGGGTAGGAGAAGAAGGGATGGCATCTGGGGCTTCACGGATGTCTAAGTGGTAGTATATGCCCCAAGTTTGCCTCCAGACCGAGTCTGCAGGGACTCTTACAACATCAAGGGCCCTATCCCATGATACATTGCAATAATCCCTACACACCACGGAAAGCTCCTCAGCAAGCCTAATTTGTGTTTCTTCCACGCCAAGCAGATAAAACGCTTGCTTCTCAGCCTCGGTTGCCTCCTTGGCTAGTTGGGCTGCCTCTTTGGCCTTCTGCAGCTCGACCTTGAAATCCAAAACTTGCTATTTATGGGTGGCCAACTTAAGTTCCATTGTGTAGAGTAGCTTACGCTAGTCCTCGACCTGGGCCTCCGTAGTCTTTAATCCAACTAAAGCGTTCAGCCGTTCCCTCTCCGAAGCCGTCAACTTGTAGGTTAACTCAATATGCTCCTCTTTAAGAGCTCCCAATATCTTCTATGTCTTGGCGCGGGAGTAGGCCTCTGCCCTAACTTGATTGTGGGCGTCCTTGACCCACTCTTTAGCCATGAAGACCTGTTGGGTAACCTGCACAAAAGCAACAGAAGATTTCCACATAAGAAAAAGGGAAAATAATGAAAAAAGTGGCTAAGTATTTAATTCAAAAGATGTGTTAAACCACTTACCATAGCTAGGTCCTTCTTCAGGGACAGGAAGAGGTCGGGCTACTTGAAGCGCTTATAAGCATTCATATCTCTCGGCAGAAGAAGTGGCTGCTCAAGGGCTTCAGCAACATAACCCGAGTGCCCCCCCTAAAAGTTTCGAACTGAAGCGTCCCAGGGAATGGGCACCCTCCACCTCCAGCCTCAGGGACCAAGTGTGCAGTGGTTGGTGCATATCAGCCCCTAAGGAGTCCTCTCTGCTGTCCATGGAGGAAGCCTGTTTATCTTTGGCGTGCTTAGGCTGCTTCGCCCCCTTCGGAGGAACTATTTCTCCCTCCTCCACGTCATGCACCTCTGGCACTTTCCTCTTCTTCTTCAGATTGGGGTTAAGGAGCAGCCCGACTAAAGTCATAGGGAGAGGAGGGGGAGGTGGAAGATTAGCAGGAACTTAGGATTTAGAAACCTCCTTATACGACTCCCCCTTATTCCTTGCAGCAAAAAAACCCCTCAATCCCTTCTTTGGGTTGATATCCATCTCCTCGTCCTTCTCGGAGCTGGGGTCTACACAGGTGATGATGAGCCTGGGAGAGTAGGCAACAAATTGCTTGTCTAATTCCTCCTTAGAATTTGGGAGTTGTATTATAGGATTTGCTCCCCCTTCCTCATCCTCGTCAAAGTAGAACCAGTCTATCTCCTCCTCAAGTGACAGGCCCGAAGAGCCAACCTTCTCCTCTGGTGCTGCTGCTACCTCAGGTGAAACTCGTTGGAGTGGCAGTACGACCAGTGGAAGATCTTCTTGGGCTAGGAAGTTTAGGCGCGACACGTCAATCCGAGCTAGCTCAGGTCACCTGCCCTTATGGCATGGCCTATCTCCTAATATATTTTCGAGATGCGCTGAAAGTCCAAGATCAGATGGACGGCTCGCAACTGTCTGTCCTCACTCACAAAAATTTCGAATATCAGTAAGTAGTTCAGAGCTTCAATGTTGGTCAAGTTAAGCCTAGGAGTTACTTGCCTCTTATCTACAAAAATAGCCGAGGAGCAAAACATGGTTAGAAAGTTAAAATCCACCATAAAAAAAAAAAAAAAGGGGGAAATAATGACATGGTTAGGGTTAAAGAATCTAAATTTCTCGTTAAGGAACCTAACTCTAAGGTATCCCAGCTAGCTCTCCCTCTCAGATTAGGCAATGAAGGCCATCTTGCCATGCCCCTGAAGCAATTAAGTAGTCGTCTTTCATCCCCTTATTAGATTTAGGGAGGCATAAGATGAGCCTAACGACATCAAACCGAGATCTGAGATAAAATCCCACACTTTTAAGGGAATGACACTCGTACATATGAACCACATTGTGCCAAGTGAGCCCCAAGCCCAGATGCTTATTAAGAGCATCAACGCTACCTAAGATCCTAAATAAGTTGGGTGTGCACTAATGGGGGCATGCACTAATAGGGGCATATCCTATGGTTGAGGAGATAGTCCGGTATTATCCTATCCATAGGGAGAGTCATTCCCCCTTCTATGAAAACTATTATAGGGATGATGACTTCCCCCTCTTCTCTGTGTGTACTATTTGCTCTAGAGAGCAATATCACAGGGCAACTCCCTGTGGTATGTGGTACTTATCCTTAAATGCTTCTATTTTGGCAGGGGAGTCTACTAGATGCTTAAATCTACCCATCTAAATGAGTTGAAGGAAAACAATTAAAACTGGTAAATGAAGAAATAAGAACTGAAAGGTCGAGGAGGTTGGCTGAGGAGAAAAGAAAAGTTTAAAGAAATAGAAACTTACAAGAACTAAGATATGTGTTAATCCCTGAAACCTTTAGAAAGATTTTCAAGGATTTCTTAAAGAAGAGATGCAGGAAGTTTTGTAACTAAGAAAGACTTGTGAGTTTGAGTGCTTGGGATCTCTGGAGAGTTTGAAGACAGGTGAAATAAGGGAAATGATTTCTCCGGGTACTTTATATAGAGGGCGAAATTGAGTGGGAGTTATCCCGCCCAAGGCCCAAGGAGAAATGTTAGCCATTGGATTAGCACCTCACCGTTGGATGTAGGGAACAAAATGCCACATAGAGCAATTAATGACGCCTCACAGGTTCTGAAGTGTCAGTAGCAATTATGGGGTGCGCAAAACGGTACTCCCATGTGTGCAAATCAAAAGTCAAAATAACATTGACGCATAAAATATCAAAACCCCATTTTTCTCCTCAGATGAGAGGGATAAATTGGATTTTTTAGGGGCTATTATAGGGATAAAGGCCCAAATCCGATATTGGGCCTTGGGCCTTGGCCGAGAACACAAATGATCCAAGGATGATTAAGCATTAGCAAGTGGTTTAAGCTCATAACTTCATGAGTATAACATTAATGGAAGGTGGTCCAAGGAGGAATATCTCCTCAGATAGGCTAAACACGGATCTAATGTAGAACCTAATGATCAAGGTGACCTTCTAGGAAGCTTCAGTGGCAGGGACATACATCTCAAGTGTACCAGAGAGTGGAAGCTAGGAGATACCTAAGGAAAAGCTACTGCCACCGCACTGAAGGTCCTGTAGCTAACTTTCTGACCACATTTATCTGGAGAAGACCCCTAAACAGTGTTGTCTTGGCTACCGCAACTCATAGAAAGTCAAAAGGGGTGTCAGATGGGACAAACACTCAAGTAGCGGCTTGGATGATCAACAAGTGGAAAGCCAAGATCACTAAGGGGGAAATATATAATGTAAGAGACCCTTGAAGGAAGAGGGATCAGAAAATCAAAGAAGAAACACTGTAGCAATCTAGAACTAGACTTGTAATAAAGTTTCAAAAGCAATACATAAGAATCAGTCTCCTCAGATTTGGCCGAGGACGTTTTTCTTTAGTGAAAGTCTATTATCTTTCTTTCTTTGTCATCACAATCTATTGGCTTGTTACTTAATTCACCAAATTCCAGTTTTCCAACCCATTCTCTACAAATTTATTGTTTTGAGTTTTTTGAGCTTAAGTCCATACACCTTTTGGGCTAGCAGTCCAAATCAAGTCCTTACAAATACATTCATGAAAATTAACACAAATCCTATCTTTATAAATGAGTAATTACAAAGAAGGGTAATTATTGTACTTGTACTCTCTCCCTTCTATAATAAGTGATACTTTCTTTTAACAAACTTAAAAATAAAATAAATATTCTAAAAATAGAAATTCAATTTCTTATAATAGGCTTTTTTTTTTTTTTTTTTTCTTGTGTTTTTTTTAAAAAGCCAAATAAGATTCTTATTCAAAAACCATGCCACCTCTAACATAAAGAAAGAGACATTTTAGAAAATCACTTTAATAAAGTTTTAGGTTTCATTCCAACCAATGGTGTTTTGTATGTAAAGTTGTAAGTGAGTTGAGTATTATAAGTTCAGAATTTTTTATTTAATTTAACTTTGAATATGAGTCAAACTCGAATTCATCACTAAACTAGATTGCACGTTCAATGTTGGTTCAATTTCGTGTGGAACAAACTTGAGTTTGTTTTCAAACTGCCCGGTTAACTTATTTTGTGCCCATATATAATCGATCACAACGAAAATTTGATACCTCTTTACAAATCTATATTGTGGGGCCCAAAGATTTGGCTACCCCGGCCCACTCCATATCGGGCCCAAGGCCCATGCCAAGGAGAGTACAGAATCCGAGAATAAGTGGGAGAGGCCCAAGTCATCAGGGAACTACACCGCGGATGACCACGTCCTCAGCAGGCCGACATTAAAGAAAGGGAGCTGTCATCCACCCATTAAATGTACGCAACTAACACTCTGGCCGCATTGATGGTGAATTGACCAGCAAACAATGATGCCTTGGTTACTTCAACTAACAGAAAGCCTGCAAATGTGGTTGATGGGACAAGCCCTCAGACACAGGTTCAGATAACCGACAAGTGGACGGCCGAGATTGACTAAACAAGACTATATAATAGAGTGAACCCCCAAGGGTTTGGGGGGCCTTCGGTTGGGAGGTGAAGGATTTTTTTCGAGGTGTTTAAGGACAACCCTTGCATTCATTAGTTCTAAGGGAAGAGCTCCTCGGACTGGGCCGAGGACGAGCTTTCCCTTAGAACACTTAGCCAAATCTCAGTTATTGATCCTGTAAACCCGCGCCGACAGTTGTATCTTTCGTTAATTCCTAGTCCTCTTTCTACCTACTCTCTACAAATTTATTGTATCAGGGCGCTTCACTCGCTGACATGGGATTAAGGTGTCAAGCCTTACACTACAAGACAAGCCCTTGGTGGGGTGAAAATCCTGAACCCCGGCGTCGCGTGGGAAAAAGGCCGGTCCCTACATATACTAATAATTAATAACTAAAAAATAGTTGAAGTTGTATTGTTTGAGTTAATTGGATAGAATGATTTTCTATTATGAACTTATAAAAATTATTCATCAACTTTGATTGTTAAAAAATTATATATAAGTTTTACTTCGACGTGGACTATTTATATTATTAATAAATTTTAAATAATAATCTCATATCTTATAATCATATTTACAAACTTACACAATCCAATCCCGAGTGTGTGTGTGTGTGTGTGTGTGTGTGTGTGTGTGTGTGTGTGTGTGTGTAAAGATACTTAAATTGAGTCTCATATTCACAAACTATTTCACAAACACATTATTATATTTGAGCTTATATTTTTTTAATAGTCACGGTTATACTTAGTCTTAAGCTTGACTTATTTGCTAAATAAACGGACATAAATAAGTATTTTCTTGAATCGAACTCGAACGATTTATATATAGCTTGGTTCATTCATGGATTTGTGAATATTAAACTCAATATATAAGTCTATAGTCACACAAAAAATTCACAATCGTGCCAATGTAGCAAGTTGTTATTAATATGTAAAAAAAAAAAAGTTAATCATAGACCCAATTAAGAACCAATAAAAACTTTCTAATTCAACTCCTGTGAAATATATTGTAAACAAGAGTAATGTTATGTTTCAAATATTTTCACAATATTTACGTAATAGATCCTAAAGGGTAAACTATTATTGATAGGTAAATAAATGATATCAGTATTGAGTCTAGATTAAAACGAATAACAATTTACTACTTAAGTTTTATTATGAAATTATTATAAAACTATCGTGGGGGTGAAAATCGTTTTATTAAACTGGTGAGTGGGGAACACGTAAAGTTACAAGAGCTAGGACCAATCGGTGAAGTGGGTGGACTCTAGAGGTATGAATGTATGATCATAAAGTTGTTTACACCTAAAAATATGCTTAGACTCTGGCTTTTAAAAAAACAAGCCCAAGCATTTTCAAACTTCATTACCAAAAGAAGATGGAAGATCACGGATTAAGATCCCATGCAATACTTAGGGTATTGAACGATGTGCAATAGCACAAATCTTAGCTGTTTAAGCTATCTAGGAATCGCAATGGGTCAGGTTCAGGGTGGGTTTCTTTAAGCCCAAACCTGCCCCGTAGGCCTACCCTCGTTACCCAAACCCAACCCGTTTAATAAACGGGTTTTCTTTTAACTCCCATTCCCGCCCCCATCGAGCCCCGCAGGCCTCATCCAAGCATGTCATGTTTGGGTCCAAGCATGTCATGTTTGGGTCCAAGCATATCAGACATATTGAAGCAAACCCCAAATCATAAATTTACACCCACAGTAACACAATCAACAAAATATGAGGAAATCTCAAACCAAAATCCACCATACCCATTGATTCACAAAATCCAAATACATTTGAAATCAAAATCCAAACCAAAGCACATGCAAGCAACAACATCAGATCTTAAAAACCAAATCTAAATCCCCCAACCCAAGAGAAAAAAATAGAAGAAGAAAGTGAATAAACCATTGCTGTAAACCACCGCTATCACTAGTGGCGGTTGTGGTCCGTTGTGGTTCAGCTGTGGCTAACCTCGGTGCAAAGCAAATAAAGAGAGCAATATTAGGTGAGATTGGAAAGGGCTTTACGAGCAAAACCACAGTGGTAGCAACACTAAGGTGATCAAGGTCCGGCCATGGAAGCTGTGAGGGAGAGATAAGGTCTAATGAATAAGTTTGAGAGGTGAGGAGATAAGGGGCGGCTGCTGAGGAGAGTTTAAGAGTAAGGTTAGGACTTAGGAAATTCGGTTAGAATAAGTTTATATATTTATGGGTTTTTTTTGGGTAAATTACATTTAAATGGGTCGAGTTTGGGGCAGTTATCAGAAAAACCCGCACCCGACCTGAACCTGCTTCGGGTTTTATTTTAAAAATCTAAACCCGACCTTACTGTTTCACGAGTCAGGTCGGATTAGGTACCTATGGGTCAGGTAAAAATTGCCATGCCTAAAGCCATCTAATGGCTCTGTGGAATGCTAGGTCATCAATCCGCGTGAAAGCTAAAAACGAAAACCTAACCCGCCAATATTTTTTACAATCTGCATCTCCATTATTTTAAAAACAATCTCTCCCATAAAAATTTAAGAAATAAATTTAAAAACCTCACACTTCTCCAGTTTTTGCTTCAACCATTCCATGGGCTTTGTTAATCTTCCTCCTCTTCCTTTTCTCTAAACCTGTAAGTAATTTTTTTCCCCAAGATATACCAACTTTTACATTTTTTTTCATCATGTTCTACAATAACTCTAGAAAAGTCAATCAGAGCTTTATTTATTTATTTATTATTTCCTAACTGTGGGGACTGGAGATACAAGTTTTTGTTTTATAGCTGTGGTAATACAAGTTTTTTATTATCTCTATTTCTCTTCTCTATTCTTAGTGTTTTTTTTTTTTCACCGGACTTGTGTAATTATGTATTTTCATGAATTTAATGTTGATACTTTACTGAATCTATGTAAAATTATAAATAGAAGATCAAATTGATAGGCATAGTCACTCAATTTGATTGATCTCTTGAAATTCCTAGATTTTTTTGGCCCATGAAATTTTCTGCCTTCTTGATGATTTTTTTTTTCTTTTGATTGCTTTGATTCTCATGTTGATCTCTTTGATGATTATGGTTAGTCTTTGATGGAATTATGTATCTTGAACGATTTTTGTATTGAGTATTTAGGAATTTATGTCTTTTTGAATATACAACTTGTGTTCATTCCTTCTGCACTCCATCTGTTTGATAAAATGCACCAATGATTACTAGCTTTGCACATTTCCTTTATTTGAATTTGGATTGTTGAGTTTTCAAACAACATATGAACACATTCCATAGCTAGAGGAAGGATCAAGTGCATAGACCCGCAAAATCTGATATAATTCTTGATGAAAATGTCATATTTATTATGTAGCCTAAGTTCAACAAATAATGATCATTCCAAAACGCAAGGCTGCAAAGTAGTCTTAGTCGAAGATGAAACAGAAGGGTGAAGGGGAGTTGTAGGAGGATTTCTTGTAGATTTCTTTAAGCCTATAAGCTTTTTTTATAGACTTAGTTATTTTTGTAGGAGGATTTCTTGTAGATTTCTCATTGAGGGAGAGTTACCACATAAAATGAGTGTTATTTTATGTGCCCTTGAAGGGCTAAATTGGTTCATTGAGAATTCCCGCCCCCGGCCCACCCACCCCCTCCCCTGAAAAAAAGGAAAAAAGAGTAGAATTGTTCTTTTAAGAATCTTCTCTTTTTCTCTGGAGAATTGTTCTTTTAAGAGTTTTTCCCTTTCTTAAAATGAGAGGTTCATTAGATCAAAACCATCAAACTCTTTGCTATATTGCATAATTGTGAGACTTTAAATCTTATTTCTTGATAGACAAGAAGTATTAGTTATTTCTTTGATAATAAATAGATTTTCCTTCAACGCAAAGAAAAACTAAACAGGTAACTAAGTCCCAAAAAAAAATTTTGAATCAATTTTCAACAATTTCAATAATAAAAATTGGATATTACATGTCGTGCTTGTGCTACCATGATGCAGGATGTGCTTTCACCATTTGGTGCACCATAAGTAATTAATATGAGAAGTGCTACATTTACAACATTTTTACAATATTTTCACAACAAATCATGGTTGGTTAGTTGTTATTGGTTTAAATTTGAATTTAGCACTAAGATTACTTTTTTAACCCAACAATAACAACCAATAACAACATGCTACTTATGATTTGTTATAAAAATATTGTAAAAATGTTGTGGACATATCATTCCCCAATTAATATTGTTAAAACACTATATTTAAAGTGAAAATTTATTGCAAACTTTCAACAGATTAAAATATCATTTCAATTAAAACCCAATAATTAAACGTTTGAAGAAATTTAAAATAAGTTTTATTATTCATTTTAAATTATTTTAATTTTGATTTTTTATGAAAACTAGTGCGCAATGAAAGGTCTTATTTTTAAGGAATTTGGTCAAATCTTTTGTGAAGCTTCACATAGAAAATAGATTCAAGTGAAGAAAATATATTGCGTGCCTGCTTCATAGAGCAAACTTATTATAAGATAATTAATTTTGATTCTTTAGTGATATAGTGCTTCTTTTCCAAAAAAAAATAGCATATATTGATGGATCATTAGAGCATTTACATCCTAAAATTCTATCACATCCTATTTTACTATATCAAAAAGCTATTTTATCAATTATACCATACAATTTTACAATACTCTCAGTATCTCAACTTTTATTTTACAATATAACACATTAAAATAATATTTCTACACAATAAAATAATATATTGCAAAACCCAAATAAAAACAAAAATCCAAAACCCAAAAACCTGGTGTGAAAGAGAGAGGAATTGATAAAGTAAGTGAATAATTTTTTTTTGCAATAATTGATTTTTACAAGTTCGGATGTGTGGAGGGTTTTGGGCTTTTATGCTAAATTTTCCTGTCATATGGTATATGTCATTCCAAATGTGAATGTCCTTATTTCCTATATATGGCCATAGAATCAATGGCGGAGCCAAAAATTTATTCTACAGGAGCCAAGTTAAAGTTGTGCTATACCTTTTTTCAGATGTGGTATATGGCATTTCTTTTACATATAGTATGTCACACACATTGTTTAGGTTGCCATAATTATCTTACACAACAAACTATAATTGATTGTTTATCACTTTTACATAAACATAACCGCATTTTCTTCGCTAGTTACCATCTATCACATGGACAATTGTTACAAAAATTCTAATTTTCTATGAGATTTTGTAATTTTTTATATAAACACATAACTAGGAGACAATCATATAAACTGGGTCATGTCACTGTTATCAAAGTACGAAACAATCACAAATCACTATTTCCAAATTTCAATTAAAAAAATATTCTATCAAAAAACTAAATCAAGAACAAAATACTTAACAACTTTTTAGAATAAAAAATAATAATAAAACTTAAAGTGCCTACAGCCTGGACACCATTGACATCAAGTCATGATCAGCAAACACATTACACAAAGAGAGAGACACAGGATTCAATATTCAATAGAGTTCTACTTCTACACAGAGGTCAGAAGGAGATACCAGTCTGCTTAAGCGGAGCTAGTCCTAGATCGTCGACTGAAGGCGAGAGCGGATGACATTGGGCGAATATAGGTAGCAAGTTAGACATCCGTGCTATTGATCTGTGGTGTAAAGGGATTTTTCTAGCCTTTTGTGTGTGTTTTTAAGGAGGTTCTACGTCTGATTCATGATCTAGAAGAGATTTGTTTTGGGGTTTTTATTATTATTATTATTTTTTATGTGATATTGCTTATTTGGAAATTGGTAAAAATTATTACTTTTGTTTGTATTTGGACTTTGGAGGGGCTAGGGTCCAGATAATAGTTTTGTTTGTTTTTGGGTTCTTTGGTATCAATTTTGATTTTTTGGATTTTTATGTATCAATTCTAAAATTTGAGAAGTTTAAAATAAATTTATAGAGGGATTAAATTAGTAGTATGTTTTTCTTTCTCAAAATTGCAAGGGAGGCCTGTAAGTACAATTAACACTAATAAAGGGCGAATTTGAAAAGCGAGGGGGGTCCATGGCCCCCCCTGGCCCCAATGTGGCTCCACCGCTGCATGGAATCGTTCGACTCTGCAAGTAATTGTTAAGCAAAAGTTTCTTGTGTTATTTATGGAAATTGGGGGTGGCCTGTTGCTAGCCATGTCTGATGACATTGTTCATATTCAAGGCACTTTGCCTGATCATATGTACCTTTGATCAGGGCAGGGCTGATAGATAAAGTAACTACGGACTCTGGTTGCTACTT
This sequence comes from Quercus gilva, assembly GCA_023621385.1. NCBI lineage: Eukaryota > Viridiplantae > Streptophyta > Magnoliopsida > Fagales > Fagaceae > Quercus > Quercus gilva. Next base: position 45,023,547 of record CM042481.1, read on the forward strand.
TGAATATTGCTCTAAGGACACAACCAAGTGCATAGAGACTAATATCTTAAATATATACCTAATTTCAGCGTTAGAGCATCCACAGCAGCAGGGTCAAATTTTTAGTTTTTTAGTATTACAAAAAGTCACTTTATCTATTTTACCTTCTCACATTCAACACTAGTGATTTTATTTTAGCTTTTAACATAATAAAATAATATAAACACTATAATAAAATAATATTTTATTCAACCGCCAAAACACAACCAAAACCACCATCAAAGCCATAGAAATCACTGTACAGCCACAACCTCACCACTGTAACCAGTGCCCATGAAAACTAGTGAAAAAGAACAAAAAAAGAAATCAGAAAAATCAGACCGAAACACAAACCCAAACCGAAACCCATGCTCAAAACACAAGAGAGAGGCTGAAACCCATGCCCAATAAGGACAGCCTCGTCAGCTAATTTGACATAAAGCGCGTCACGGTTTGTGTTGCTGTACATCACAGTCCTCATGATTCGGCAAACGATTTCGCTTTTGTTCGCCATGAGAATTTTCTCTATGCTCTGTGAAGAAGAAGAAGCAGAGTCGGAGAATAAGTGCTATTGGAAGAAGAAGAAGAAGAAGAAGAAGGAAGGTTTGTGATTGTGTTGGTGTTGGTGTTGGAGCTTTTGATGGAGAAGGGAAGCCATGGACGCCATGAGAGAGAGAGAGAGAGAGAGAGAGAGAGAGAGAGAGAGAGAGAGAGAGAGAGAGAGAGAGAGAGAGAGAGAGAGAGAGAGAGAGAGAGCTGAGTGTGATTTGCATTGGGAGAGATACAGAGAGGTAGTGAGGAGAGAGACAAAAACAGTGTGAACGCAAAATATTTTTTATTTATTTATTTATTTTTTATTACCTTTCAGCTACAGTAGCACCACTATTGCTCGTGCTCTTATGCCCTAATTTTTTCATAACAGACTTGTTACAAATAGAGATAGACTTTCAATGGGGTTTTATTGGAGACACATTTCGTGTTTTCTGTAGAGGCACCATGCATAGAAATGATAGAATTAATCCCAAGACTAATTAAGTGTTTTCAGTGTGGAATTTGCAAAGAGAAATTGCCAAGAACTAGTTGATGTATACGTACTCTCTTAATCCTAAAGTGTTTAGTGGAAAAGGAGTTCCAGAATTTATACCGCTAAAGATATCAAAGTAAAAGAACTTAATTACGTATAATATGTTAACGAAGTGATCCGTGGAAGAATTTATTCGTGCAAAAGGCCAACAATCTTACCATATTCTCCAACAAAGTCGGTATTCCTCATTCTGTTTTCTTGTGAATAGGACCATATAGTCAAATGATTTTTCTATTTTTTTTAAATTGTAGTTGGGTTGTTTTGTTGGCCTGTTTGTATGATTTGCTATAGCCTGCACTCTACAATGTTTCAAAATAAAATTTGCATCCAAAAACAAATAATGATGATACTAATACAACAAGAACTTTTTGCATAATTTATTTTAAAGGGAGCTCCAGGCTGGTATTTGATCCATACTTAGGCATGTTCATGTCTATATAATAAGCATACTTAAGTTGATTGATGTGTGATCATTTGGGTCAGAGCAAATTAATAACGTAATCTGATCTGAGTCTGACCCAATAAAACCCCATTAAGCCTATAAAGTTATTACTTGCGGCATATTAAGCATAAAAGACTTAGTATTTAGAGGAGGGAAGTAACTATAAGCTGGAAATCTTCAAAGCTAACAGCTCCATCTCCATCTCCATCCATGGAAGCAACAATACTCTGACAATCCTCCCGAGTTAAGTGAAAGCCCAGACTCCCCATGACCTGAAACAGCTCATCTACTGTCAAAACCTCATCCTCATCACCCTTCAAAGTTTCAAAGGCCGCTTTAAGGAGATTCCCCAAGGACCCAATTTGCAAATCCTTGGTGTTCATCTCCAAGAACTCCTCCATGCTCAGCAAACCATTATTGTCAGTGTCTCCTTTCTGCATCATTTCCCTTACCTCTTGTTCATTTGGATTGTACCCAAGTGATCCCATGATGCCACCGAGTTCAGCAACTGTTATTGATCCATCATTGTCTGAGTCAAAAGCTCTAAATGCTTCCACTAGACTTAGAACATGGCTCAGTATCTCAGTTTGTGCAGATATAGAGCCAACTTGAGCCATTGAAGGTTATAGATAGAGCAGAACTTCTTCTTTTTTTGAGAAGAAGATAGTGCAGAACTTGTCCTTGCATTTACCTTCTTATCTTTCCATAAATATAGCAAAAAAGGGATGTCCATTTTTCTTTTGGGACTACTTTGTGATGACATAAAGTTGGAAAAAGCAAAAGGTTCTTAATTCTTATGCTCATAACTTATTCAGTCTTATCCTCAACTTGTTGGAATAAGTTTATTCTGATTGCAACGGTTGATGTTACCTGGATTTTGAATTTTGATTCCCCCAATACTTAAGCAGATTATAGGAAACTTCCCGTGGATTTAGTGTTAAAATATTTATTAAATGATTAAATTTATCAGTCTAATTATTTAAAACTTTGTAACAATTGGTAATTTTCATTTGATTCCAACACTAGCTGAATCACTGCCAAAATAATCTACAAGAAACATGTAACAATCTGTTATGTTGTTCTCAACATGAATTGTGAAAGGTTAGGACAAATTGTATATGCCTTCAAAGAAAAAGTGAGAAAAAAAAATTATCTTACAAGGCAATTAATATAAAAAAAGTATCAGCCTCAAAAAAAAAAAAAAAATATATATATATATATATATAAAAAGTATATCTGGGTTGGGCCAGTAACAAGAAAAGCTCAACAAGAATGTGCTGTTTCTTTGCCCAATAGTTGTGGTGATTAAAAAGATTCAACAGAATAGGCTTAGGCAGCTTGAAGCCCATTCATGAATATAATTGTTTTAGCGGGCTGCACTGACCGCAGAAACTTTCAAGGCCTGAAGTAATTGAAGGAAGGAAGCTGAGTAGCTGACACATCGATAATCAATTCAAATTCCTGCCTGAGCCCAACACTGGTTAAAGTTACAAGTTACAATCTAAAACGATGGTTGAATTATTTTTCTTTTCCCAGTCCAATTCCTGAGTAAATATATAGGATCCAGACAAATTCTATATTGTATTTTTGGGCCAGGGCTTGCAACAGATTTTTAGATCAGCATCAGGTAACGTTACCCTTGGGCCTTCCTGCCTAATCCAATTGATCTTGCAGAAATCACTTTTAATTTTGGATGACCATCCTCTCTAAAAAAAAAAAAAAAAAAAAAAAGTCTAGTGTTCAAAAATATTAAGGAACACTTTCTAGAAGTGCTTTTGCCAAAAGATCCCATATAAAGGGATTAGTTACAAAAGTTTGAAATTTTGCATTATTTCTCTTTTGACTAGACTATCCGCAATGCTGTTAGCTTCATGGAAGACGTGACGTAGAAAGGCGGTCCACACTCTGCTTAATAAGGCACTGCAGTCACAAATTAATGGAATCATAGTCGGAGGCTCGGAGCTATTGTCTCATTTGATGTTAGCCAGCATATCACAATTTCATAATCAATTTCCAAGCTTATAAATTTGTAATCAAGTTCCCAGGAAATTAATAAACCTTGTCTAACTGCCCATAGTTCTGCAGCATTATTTGTGACAAAACCAATACGCATTGAAAAGCCATTAATCCAGTTCCTTTGACTATCCCGAAAGACTCCCCTTCCCCTGCAAATCTCTCTCACTTTTTATTTTCTTAAGTGACGTGCAGCAAGAAATGAGCAACGTAGTCGTGAAAAATGGCACTTTTCCAACATGTGTAGTGACAAAAATCAAAATTAAACAGCAAAAAGATTAGAAAAACAGAAGTCCACCAAATTAAAAATAAATAGCTGACAGAAACTATTTTCCCTAGAATTTAAAAACAAGTAAAAATTCACTAATTAGATGACCGATTGACCATGATAGCGACAGTGAATTCATCCACCCTTTACTTTTCTCATTTATCTTTCCCCATCAAACACAATAAGGCAACATTTATTTAATTCATTAATTTTGTTTTTTCTTTGGCTAAACCATTTTGCAATCACTTTTTTTATTGTTTTCCTGTTGTCCTCTAAGCTTCTTAGTCCTTGCCTCCCTCATACATTAGATGTATGTATCACAACATCACCCTCTTACGGTATGTGACAATATATGCTTCCTCATTTTCATAGTATACGAGACTTGTAATGTATGAAAGAAATTATGTATATATCAAATTCATCACTGTGAAAGAAATGATCCATATTTGAAAAACATTGAATACCTATCTGAAAACTACCAATGATTTGAAATTAGAAAAGTTGCCGTTATTTTCTGGTGGGATTTGTCCACAAATTTTTTTCCACCAACTTACTCTCCCCCAAATTTGACTAATATATCCAGTAAATCTTATCCTGGGACTCAGTTCCTTGACTAGGTCCAATAAATGATCCGTATAAATTAAGGCTCCCAAGAAGTCCTAGTGCTCTAAGAATGAAGTGTCCAATGAAATTAGGGCTACAATACAAAAGATATAATAAAGATGAGGCAACAAAAATATAAAACTTAGGATAATGTTAAGGAATATCAACTTAATTAGCACAAGATCAAATCTTGTCTGTTATGCTATGAATGGGGAATTTTTTTAACTGAGAAAAAAGGTTCACCATTCAACAACCCCTGGTGGGAAACAACACAGTTTGATTTGCCATGGTTTTTATAGTTGATACCTTCGTACACAGAAAAACCTAACCTTATAGTCTTTATTGTTTTCGTATTTGTGGGGATGAAAATTAAGAATTGGATAATTATAATTGAAAGAGGGGCCATGTTGTTGCGCGCGGGGAAACTGAAAGTGAAAACTAGGTGACCTTTCCAAGCACCAAACAACAAGGGGCCAAAACATGAGTTACTTGGCTCACTGTGGAAGCTGAGACCAATGGCCCTTGGAATTGGATGTGGCGATACACAAAGAGCCCTTTGGGCTATATCCCGCATTTTTAAATCTCTCTGCTCAGACCTATTTGTATATTGCAATTTGAATCAAATGGGAGTTAAGAATACCATAAGAGTGTGTAGCAGATCGAGGTTGGTTATCAGAAATGGATTTAGAGAATATGATTATCCATTGTAAATATATTTTTGACACAAGATAAAATATTAAATATATATATATATATATATTAAGTAATGAGAAAGGGTCAAAAGAAATTGTAGAGATACTTGACACCGAATTTTAGATAAAAATGACTCTTGGCGCAAAAATGAAGCAAATTTAAAACCTAAACAAACTTTGGCATCAAATTAGAGTGCAATTAGGATATTTGTCAAAAAATTAGAATCTAATTTAAAATTTTAATTAAGTTACTAAATTGTAACCCATGCTTATACATAGAAACATTCAATAATAGTGATGCTGAGGTGATCATCCTGGCTTTCGCATTGAGTATTATCGATGGGTCACTTGAAACCAAAATATAAAAAAATTAAATTGGAAACATGGCACAAAACTAAACAAAAATTAGAAACTAATTTAGATTCAATTTGGATTTTTATTGCTCTTTGATTTTAGTATAATATATATTGCTACTTAGAAACTTGTGCAATGCACGATAAAGTTTAACAAAATATGATTTTTTTTTTTCTCTTTTTTTTATATATGAAATTTGATAATTATGGTAATTATTGATTAGCATTTATTATAATTATATTTTAGTGTAAAAATATTTATTTCACCATTTAATTAAAAAAATGACTTGGCAAGATTATAATGGAAAGTTTAAATATAAAATAGAATTTAAAATATTATATATATATATATAGTCAAAATCATAAAGTCGCAAAAGCTTATAATCAAAATATTATGAAGTTAACTGCCAAACGTTTTGGTTATATATGTATACTAGTGAGTAACATGTGTAATGCATGAGAAAGTTTAATTAAATAGGATTTCATCTAAAAATATAATTTTCACTCTTCTAATTTTTATATAAATATGAAATTTGATCATATACCCCCCCCCCCCACAAAAAAAGAAATTTGTTAAGTATGATAGCTATTTATAAACATTTATTATGATTGTGTTTGTATATGAAATATTAAATATGAAATTTGATAATCATGCTATTTAATTAACAAGTATTATTAAGATTTTATTTTTAAATGGAACTATTAAATATTATAATTATGATAATCATTAATAGGTATTTATTTTTAAAGAAATATTATATTCACAACATTTTCATAACACTTTTACAATAAACAGTAAGTGGCCAATTTTTATTAGATGTTACTAGTGAGTAAAAAAGTAATTGCAATTATGAATTCAAATTAAAACCAATAACAACTTATCACATATAATTTGTTATGAAAATATTGTGAAAATGTTGTAGACATAGTATGTCTCATATTATTTTTATTTTATTTGCATATGAAACGATGTATTCTACTATTTAACAATATATTTCTCAAAAAAAAAAATCATTTTAACAATATGATGTGACAAGATGTCAATTAAGGATTTAAATATTGCAAAGAATTTTTTTTTAGATGAAGAAATATTTAATATAATTTAAACTTGATTTTATATACACACATATATTTTGACGTGTAAAATTGTGAGTCTTCAAAAGCATATGTGTCAAATATCATGAGGTCAAATAAAAGTGAAATGTCTTCAATTTTCTATATAAAGTATATTACACAATTATAAAATTATACAAATGTGTACCAATCTTATGACATGTTTATACTATCCTAGAATAATTTTTGTGATATTAAAAAAATCAACTAATTGATGATATCAGTTTCAAAATTTTAATACATAAATATATAAAATAAAAATCTCATGTCTCAATCAGAATATTTCACTTTATGCTCTACATAATTACAACCTATTAGAAGTTTTTTTTAGTTAAGGAACCAATACATAAAATAAAATAAAATAAAACATTGCACATTTTAATTGATGGAATATAAAAGTAGAAAGTAGAATTGTGGATTTTTATTCGAATATATCTATATACTTTGAAGCAAAATGATTAATGTAGGGACTCAATTTGTAATGGACCCTTCACAATAAAAATTTGTAGAGTATGGATATAAGAGCTAGTTCCGGTAAGTAGAAAAAGACACAGTACTGGCATAGCAAAAAGAGTTTTTCTTTTGGTCAAAACTCCTTCCAAATAATGATCCTCCCCCCTCTTCCCTGTATTCCGATTTCGTTTTATATACTAACTGCTCCGTCTTGCTTTCACCATACACGTGTACGCTCCTTTCTGAGGATTTCTTTCTGTCCCATCCGACCTTCCCGGATCCTTTGCTTAGTGGTTATAAAGCTATTTAATTACTGTTCAAGTATCACCTCCACATTAATGCAGCCAGAGAGTTAGGTGGGAAGCATTTAATGCGGGGGCAGCAGCTTTTAGGAGATATTTGTTATCTTTTCCGGTTCCTCCTTTGGTCAATATTCATTAGTTTGGTTTGCATGTAACTCTGCAAAACTCCTTAACAATTAAAATAGTTACATCAACATCGCAGGCTGGTTTGAAGAACGAATCTTATCCTCGGATAGAGGAGCATCCTCGGACGGATGAGTGTTCTCGGACTGATGAGTGTTCTCGGACTGATGAGTGTCCTCGGACTGATGAGTGTTCTCGGACTGATGAGTGTCCTCGGACTGGGCCGTTAGGCTGCAAGCCCACTTTCTATAGACTCCATCAATTTTTCGGGCTACTGGCCCCACAATAGCCCCTCAAAATCTCCCTTTTTGTTATCTCGGAAAAAGGGGGATTTTGATATAACGTCCTTAAATCCTTCATTGGGCTTTTCCAAATGTCAGAATGCCTTTTCACCTGCCCAAGACACGTTCCTGACGTTTCAGCGTCAGGGGCATGCCACCATTAAATGATGGCGGTTTCTTTGTCCTCCACGTTCCAGTAAGATGTGAATCTCACGGTGGAGGATCGTCACAACTTATGAGCGGGATTTTTCCCGCTTACGATTTCTGTGCCCTTATAAATAGCTTTTCAAATCAAATTTCCTTTCAGTTATATAAAAAATCTTACGACCTTATCAAGTATTCACTGATCCTGTCCCTCCTTTCTTCTTATCAACGATCTCATAAATACCTGAAGTTTGTCCGAGGAGCCTATTTTCACAACTGTAAGTTTCTCTAACCCTCTTCAGTTTTCCATTCTCTTCTCTAGTTTCTCTTCACGATCCTTAAGAAATGGGTAGGTTTAAATATTTAGTTGATTCCGAAGAGCAAATGGGGAAATTTAGGACCAAGTATAAGATTCTCCCAATGGTGGGTATGAGGTACGCTTCTGCGGAAGAATGGTACGATAAAAGGCGAACAGGGGAAGTAGTCATCCCGATGATTGCTTTCATAGAGGGAGGGATGACTATCCCGATGGGCAGACTCACTCTTAATTTCCTTAGGTTCTTTAGATTGTCCCCCACACAATGCGCCCCAAATATGTTTAGGGTGTTAGGGAGTATAGAAGCCCTTAATGCGAGGCTAAATTTGGACCTTACCCATCACGACGTGAATTGGGTGTACAACCTCCAACACTTGAAGGATGCGGGGTACTACCTTAGGTCCAGGTTCCCCGAGATAAGGCTAATCCAGTGTCTCCCTACATCGAACAAGGGTCTGAAAGATGATTTCCTTATCTTTTCCGGCGCGTGGAATGACGGTTTACCATGCCCGACCAAGGGGGGTGAACCAGGTGGGGTTTTTGGGCTGTACACCCTTGCACCTTAATTTGTACTTCTTGTTTTGAGTTAACTCCATTCCTAACGGGAGTTTCGTCATTGTCTTGATGATTCTGCAGATAGGCGTTTTACTCAGCGTCGGTTTGGGCTAGTTAACAGGGAGAGCTTGGATAAAATTTTAAGATCCAAGATATACAAGAATCCGTCCGACGGTTAACTAAGGGCAGCGCACATCATCCTTGGGTACAAACCGATTTCCACATCCTTTCTAGCGCCCAAGTGTGTAATAAAGGCCAAAGATCCTCGGCTGCACCGAATCAGCGTAGCCTTCGAAAGGTCCGGGTTCATAGTTCCTGAGGGTGTTCGGATCCCTGAAGGCACCCCCTTTTCTCAACCCTTACCCGAAGCTGCTATTTCCGTAAGGGCTTCCTCGTCGCGACCTGCTATTCCGGAAGTGGAGGAGGAAGAGGAAGAAGAGGAACAAGAAAGAATAGTCGAGGAGGCCTCGGATTCTGTGGACGAATTTGAGGTGTTTAATCAACCCCAGTCTCTCGAAGCGACTCCCGTTGACATGGGAATTCAAAGAAAAAGCCAAAGAAGTTTGCTTGATGTTATTGAAGGCAAATCTGGAAGAGAGGCTCCAGGGAGGTCTCCTCAGACCAATCTCCCTCCTCCGCCTTCTCCTAAACCTTCCCAACCTCAAGGGGTTGAATCCGTTGATCCTAAAAGAAAGAGAGAGCAAAAAGGCAAGGATGTGGTGGAGATTGGAGGATCTCATCCGGCCCAGGAGAGTCAGGATCAGCGACCTTCAAAACAGCAAAAGACAACTCGTGGGACTTCTAGAGCGGGTGCCAAGCAAACCGTCCAGCCCTCGGAGCCTGAAGCCTGGCTTCCCGCACCCATGCTCGGTGGTGAGCCCTTGAGGGCAGATGCATCCATCAGAGATTATAATGGGGGGATTGGATGCCATGTTGCCTCCGCTTTAGAAGAAACCCTCCTTCTCCCTCGGGATATGGCCGAGCTCAAGAAGATGAAGAAAAACGAAATCTTCATGAACATAAAAAGGCACCTGGGCATGGTATAGCATTCTTATAGTTCCTTCCGTTCCTTTTAGTTCACTTTATTTCTGACTACCTTTCTTTCTTTCATTTTTTCCCTTTTTTACAGGCTGTTCAAACCACTTTCAGGCTAGAGGAAATGACTAGCAGCTTATATCTCCAATGGAATAAGGAGAGGGAATTAAGGAGTGAAGCTTCCAAGGCGCTTACTAATAGTGAGCAAAATGTAGAAGACCTGAGGAAAAGGTTGGCAGAAGAAGAACTTGCTCGAAAGAGCGCTGATTCAGCCTTGTCCACCTTTCAAAAGCAAACTGAAGATCAAAGGAAAAAATTCCAGGATATCAATGACCAACTGACAGCTTCCAAGGAGAGAATATCGAAGCTGATGAAACAACTGGAAGAAGCTCAAAGGCTTAAAGGTCGGGCTGAGAAGGAGAGGGATGAGGTAGAAAAAGCAAGAGCCGAGGCTGAGAAGGCGAAGGACGAGGCTGAACAACGAGGGTATGACGAAGGCGTAGCCGAGACCGAGGACAGGTTCAAGATTGAGGTCCCAATTGTGTGCCAAACGTACTGTGCGCTAACTTGGGAAGAGGCTCTCAACCGTGCTGGGGTCGAGCTTTCATCAGAACTGAGAAGGCCAGAGAACACTTTTTTTCCTTCAGCCATACGAGCCTCAAGCCTTTCTCCTCAGCAACAGGAGGTTTCCTCTACTGCGGTTGGCTCATCAGAAGGGGCTTAGGGTTAGAATCCTCTCCCAACTAATCAGCAGAAACAGCCTGAAGTGCCCGAAACGGGAAAATGGACCTCCTCAGCCAAAGTCGCAGAGGATCCAAAGGATGGGCAAACTTCTCAAAGCTTTAAAAAGGACTTAGCTTCTACCATTTTGCCCGCTGGGGAGGCCTCAAAGGAGAAAGAGAAGGAGAAGGACGTTCCTCCTCAAGAAACAGCAAAAGTCCCACTACCCAAAATACAAATAAAGTTAAACAAATAGTTGATGTAAAAAGTTTTTATGTGTATATTTTTTATTGTGACTCATGGTTCTTTTTTCAGACCTATATATGATATCATGGGTTTACTTGTTTCTCGTATAATTTCTTGCGTGAATATTCTTATACTTTCAGATGATCTCGGACTCTAGAAAAGCAGAATCAAACACTATAAGGAATATCAGACCGAATTGGAGATAGCATTTCGAATAATTAGTTCATTGAGGTGTTGAACACCCTAAAAATGCTTTAAGTGATGCTCATGGAATTTATCTTGATATATAAAGATGATCGTATAGACCTAATTTAAGAGGTGCCAATTTTCATTGTGTGCGTTAATTTTTATGATTTAAGTTCTGCTTAACGCTTCAGTAGAAGGGAGTGTATTGATTTTCACCAAGTTGCGGCCTGAGGACCTTGCATAACTTGGCTTCCATTTAATGCTCTAGTAGTTATCGCAATTGTATTAATTTCCACTAAGAAGTGGCCTGAGGGCCTGACGTTACTTAGTTTCTGCTTAGCACTCACTTTTCTTATTCGAAGTATCTGGTTTCACCAGAGGCTTGAGTCCGAGGACCATGCAATGCCTTGGTTCTGTCCAGTACCTAGTTTTCTTATCTGAAGTATCTGGTTTCACTAGAGGCTTGAGTCCGAGGACCATGCAATGCCTTGGTTCTGTCCAGTACCTAGTTTTCTTATCTGAAGTATTGATTTTAAGGAATACAGGTAATAGAACTCCAATTAAGTTCAAAAAGAAGCATATGACAGAATTGTTTGCGCTAATAGTAATACCTCTTTAAGTTGCTTACATTCCAAGGGTGGAGTACAGTTTTCTCGTCTAGATCTTCTAAATAGTAAGCCCTTATTCCTGCTACAGAAGTGATACGATATGGTCCCTCCCAATTGGGCCCTAACTTTCCCCAAGTTAGGTTCTTGGTATTCCCCAAGACTTTTCTCAACACTAGGTCCCCAGGAGCTAGTGGCCTTAGCCTCACATTCGCATCGTAGCCTTGCTTCAGCTTATGTTGGTAATAGGCCAACTGAACCATCGCCCTTTCTCGTCGTTCGTCTATTAGATCTAAACTCTTTCCCAGAAGCTCATCATTGCCCTCGGGGGTGAAAGTATTGGTCCTTAACCTGGGGAAGCCCGTTTCTAGCGGAATCACGGCCTTCGCCCCATACGTCATTGAGAATGGGGTTTCTCCTGTTGATCGTCGTGGGGTTGTCCGGTAAGTCCACAATACATGCGGCAGCTCTTCCACCCATCTTCCTTTCGCGTCATCTAGCCTCTTCTTGAGCCCACTCACAATGACCTTGTTGACAGCCTCGGCTTGTCCATTTTCCTGTGGATAAGCTGGAGTGGAATATCTGTTCTTTATTCCCAGGTCAGAGCAGTACTCCCTGAAAGCCTTACTATCAAATTGGAGACCATTGTCAGAGATAAGAGCTTGAGGAACCCCAAATCGAGTAATGATGTTTTTCCACACAAACTTCTTGACATCCACATCCCTGATATTGGCCAGGGGCTCCGCTTCGACCCACTTCGTGAAATAGTCCGTGCCAACTAGTAGGTTCTTCTTATTCCCAATTGCCTTAGGGAAAGGGCCAACAATATCTAAGCCCCACTGCGCGAAAGGCCAAGGACTAAAAAGAGGGTTAAGGACTCCCCCAGGCTGATAAATATTTGGAGCGAACCTCTGACATTGATCACATTTTTTAACATATTCCTGCGCTTCCTTTTGCATGCCAGCCCACCAATATCCTTGGGTGATTGCTCGGTGAGACAAAGACCTTCCTCCTGTGTGACTCCCGCAAATCCCCTCGTGTAGCTCTTCAAGAAGTGCCTCTGATTCTTCAGGGTGCACACAAAACAGATAAGGCTTAGAGAAAGAGCGTTTGTACAATTTCTTGTCCTCGGACAACCAGAACCGAGGAGCTTTTCTTCTTATCTTGTCTGCTTTCAACTTGTCTTCGGGCAGTATATTCTTCTCCAGGTATGCCGTTATTGCATCCATCTAGCTAGGTGCTGAGCTGATCTGATTGATTTGAATAGAGCTTTCCGCAATTGGAATGGGTGAGCTCAAATCTTCAACCACGACAATCCGAGGTAAGTTCTTTGCCGAGGAGGTAGCAAGGGTAGCCAGAGAGTCCGCATGCGCATTTAGGGGACGTGGGACAACTCGAAAGATTTAAAGTTCGTTTGCATGTGCCTAACTCGGCTCAAGTAACTTTGCATTCTAGTATCTAGAGCTTCTAGCTCTCCTCTGACCTGGCCCACGACCAGGCTTGAATCCGAGAACATCTCCACTATTTTTCCACCGAGCTTCTTTACCGTCACTATTCCTACTATCACAGCTTCATATTCCGCTTCATTGTTGGTGGCCGAGAATCCCAACCTTAAAGACTTCTCGATAATGGCCATCTCAGGGGATATTAAGACCAGGCCCACTCCCGATCCCCTTTGATTTGCTGCTCCATCCACGTATACCTTCCAGGGAGTGAGGGGCCGTGTGGATATAAGGCTAACCGATTTTTCATCCGTACCGTGCGGGCTTGCAATTATTTCTTCAGTACCTTCAGCAAATTCGGCCACTAAATCAGCGAGAACTTGACCCTTCACGGAAGTGCGAGGCATATACTTTATATCGAAAGCCCCAAGTATTGTGCCCCATTTGGCAACCCTGCCAGTGTAATCTGCGCTTCGAAGTACAGCTCTAAGGGGGTACTGAGTCAGAACAACCACGGTGTGTGCCTGAAAGTAATGGGGAAGTTTTCTTGTAGCATGCACTATCGCCAAAATGGCTTTCTCCAATGGTAGATACCATACCTCTGCCTCATGAAGTGATTTGCTCACGTAGTATACTGGCCGCTGCACGCCATTGTCCAATCGCATCAACACAAAACTGATAGCATAGGTGGCTATCGCCAGGTACGCAAAGAGAACCTCGTCCACACCAGGACTGGACATAATGGGTGGCCAAGATAGATATTCTTTGAGCTGCTGAAATGCTAAAGCGCACTCCTCAGTCCATTCAAACCTTTTCCATTTGTGGAGTAGAAGGAAGAAGGGTCTGCACCTGTCCGCTGACCTGGATATAAATCTGTTCAGTGCGGCAGTCATTCCAGTCAGCCTCTGGACTTCCTTGGGGTTTCTAGGTGGTTGTAAACTGTTTATGGCTTTAATCTGGTCAGGGTTCACTTCGATTCCCCGGTGGGTTACCATGTATCCCAAAAGCTTCCCCGAGCAAACCCCAAACGAGCACTTGGAGGCGTTCAATCGTAACTTATGCTTCCTCAAAACTTCGAACGTACTGATAAGGTCCGTCACGTGTTCGGACACTACCTTACTCTTTACTACCATGTCGTCAATATAAACCTCTATGTTGTTGCCCAACTGCGGCTCAAACATCTTCGTCATCATCCGCTGGTACGTCGACCCCGCATTCTTCAAGCTAAAGGGCATCACCTTGTAGTGATAATTTCCATTGGGAGTAAGGAAAGTTGTCTTCTCTTGATCACCCAACGCCAGTGGGATCTGATGATAGCCCTGAAAGGCATCTAGGAAGCTCATTCAAGGATGACCTACCATTGCGTCAACCAACTGATCTATACGAGGCATAGGGAAGGGATCCTTAGGACAGGCTCTATTGAGATCCGTGAAATCTACGCATACTCGCCATTTTCCATTCTTCTTTTTTACTACAACGGTGTTCGCCAACCATTGAGGGTAAAACACTTCTTTGATAGCTCCTGCCTGCTTGAGCTTGTCCACCTCGTCCTTAATAGCCTCGGCATGTAACCTGGAAGGACGCCGAGGGGGCTGTTTCTTCAGAACAGCTGAAAGATTGACATTCAAATGGTGACAGATGAAATCTGGATCAACCCCCGGGGCTTCGTAGGCATTTCATGCAAATACATCTACGTTCCTTCTTAGGACCTCAACCAATTGCTCCTTTTCCGGCGAAGGTAATAGCGCTATGACTTGGAAGTACCTATCCGGGTCATCATCAACAGTCACTCTCTCCAATCCCTCACACTCAGCTTCCTCAGCGGTGTTGCTAGAGAGGGTTCTTGGATTCTTTAATTGCTATAATTTATCTTCGGCCCTGGCCGATGAGCTCATCTCTGGCTTGTGTTGAATAGCCGCCACCATGCATTGTCTTGCCATGGCCTGATTTTCTAATATTTCTAACACTTAACCACCTGACGGGTACTTCACCTTCTGATGAAGAGTGGAAGAAACAGCCCTTAGAGTATGCAACCAAGGCCTTCCCAAAATTGCCGTATAGGGAGAAAAAACGTCCACCACAATGAAATCCACCTCAACCACATCAAGACCTGTCTGCACAGGTAATCTAATCATACCCAACGGAATGACCGTTCTGCCCTCGAAGCTTACTAACGGGGAACTATAGGCCGTAAGGTCTTGGGGCGTTAAATTCAACCCTCTGTACAGGTCGGGATACATCACCTCAGCTGCGCTTCCATCATCAATCATCACCCTCTTTATGTCATACCCTTCAATCCTCATCGTAACCACCAAAGCATCATCATGCGGCTGTATGGTTCCCCTCTTATCCTCCTCTGAAAAGCCTAGCACCAATGAACCGTTCAGCTTCGCTTTCTTCGGCATTGTGTTCGAGCCCCTTTCCGAACAATGGGATACGGACAGTATTCTGGAGGGACCAGATCCCGTTCTTCCAGGAGCAGCAAATATAACATTTATGGTGCCCAGGGGAGCTCCTGAAGAGGCATTTCCTCTCAATGTCGGACCTGTCTGGCTTCCTCGGGTACTGGAATGGTGTAGAAGGTTGGTCAACCTCCCTTCTCGGACCAGCTCTTCCAAATGGTCCCACAGGTTTCTGCAATCCTCGGTAGTATGCCCGTGGTCTCTATGATACTGACAGTAGAGATTTTGGTTGCGCTTCGCAGGGTCCCCTGCCATTCTACTGGGCAATCTAAAGAAGGGCTTGTCTTATATCTTCTCTAGAATCCGCTGTACCGGTTCTCGGAACACGACGTTGACTGCTGGGGAGTTAGCAGGACCTGACGGCCCTATAAAGTCTCTCCGAGGTCGATTGTTGCTATATCGGTCCGACCTAAATTCCCTCCTGTCCTGAGGGACCGCCCTGGACTTTCCTCCACTTCGTATTTGATCTTCCTCTATCCTTGTATATTTGTCAATTCTGTCCATAAGCTGTCGCATGTTGGTGACAGGTTTACCGGTTAGGGAACCCCTCAGATCATGATCGGTTGGAAGACCTTCCTTGAAGGTATTAATAGCCACACTGTCGTTGGCTCCATCTACTTCGTTATACATTTCCCAATACCTGTCAGAATATGTTTTCAGTATTTCCCCTTCTCGCTTAAACATGGATAATAATGACCCTAGCGGCTGGACCACCCTTCTGCAAGTAATAAAACGAGCCCCAAAAGCTTGAATGAGCCCCTCGAAGGAATCAATGGTATTCTCTCCCAAACCGTTGAACCACCTCATTGCCACCGGGCCAAGGCTTAAAGGGAAAACCTTACACATCAAGGCCTCGTCCCTAGAGTGAATGGCCATTCTCTGATTATAATGGCTAACATGCTCCACCGGATCTGTTCGACTATTATAAATGGTGAACGTGGGTTGATGGAACCTCCGAGGAAGGCTCGCGTCCTCTATGTGTCGCATGAACGGTGACCGGGAAACTTGACTCAGTGCTTTGTTCAAAGCTTCGTTCCCCAAGCCCCTTCAAGGTGGACTCTTATACGTTCGCCGACTGTAGTGGTCTTTATCATGGGAAAAGAGCTCACTGGGCGGAGATCTAGACCGTCGTCTGTAGCTTGTATTGTCTGACTCATCAGAGGGTTGCTTCGAGTCCTGAGTCGTTTTCTTTCGTCGTTCGTAACGTAGTTCCCTTCTTAGCATATTAATCTCACGTTGCATGTCCCTATTGTCCTTCACGTGGGAGGCATGGCTCTTTCCTTGAGACTGACTCTTCTCCGTGTGGGTTGTTCGCACGCTTTTCTCACGTTCTCCCCTTCGTTCGCGGACGAACGGGGTGCCCTGTTGAGGTCCCCTAGACTCTGCTTGGTGTGGACTAGTGCCCTCCTGCCGTGGTGCTCCTTCTGCCATGGTGCTCCTTCTGCCATTAGCTGTTGCACTTGTCTTTTCTTACGGTTGGATCAAGCTCTTCCCACAAACGGCGCCAATTGTAGGGACTCAATTTGTAATGGACCCTTCATAATAAAAATTTGTAGAGTATGGATATAAGAGCTAGTTCCGGTAAGTAGAAAAAGACACAGTACTGGCGTAGCAGAAAGAGTTTTTCTTTTGGTCAAAACTCCTTCCAAATAATGATCCTCCCCCCTCTTCCCTGTATTCCGATTTCGTTTTATATACTAACTGCTCCGTCTTGCTTTTACCGTACACGTGTACGCTCCTTTTTGAGGATTTCTTTCTATCCCATCCGACCTTCCCGGATCCTCCGCTTAGTGGTTATAAAGCTGTTTAATTACTGTTCAGGTATCACCTCCACATTAATGCGGCCAGAGAGTTAGGTGGGAAGCATTTAATGCGGGGGCAGCAGCTTTTAGGAGATATTTGTTATCTTTTCCGGTTCCTCCTTTGGTCAATATTCATTAGTTTGGTTTGCATGTAACTCCGCAAAGCTCCTTGACAATTAAAATAGTTACATCAACATCGCAGGCTGGTTTGAAGAACGAATCTTATCCTCGGATAGAGGAGCATCCTCGGACGGATGAGTGTTCTCGAACTGATGAGTGTCCTCGGACTGGGCCGTTGGGCTGCAAGCCCACTTTCTATAGACTCCATCAATTTTTCGGGCTATTGGCCCCACAATTAACATAATAATTTGTATAATCTATTTCATTATTTTTATAAATCTGAAATTGGTATTGATGTGTAACTGAAAAATGAATCATTGTCCATTAGAGGCATCCACGGATTTTGAAGAAGGAGCATCCAAGAGAGAATATAAGTTCGTCTTAAGGAAACTCCAAGCACTCCCAGTAACCAAGAAGTCAGTTACACCACGACCAGCCATTTCGAGACATGGGGTGAATTCCCTGAAATCTACTCCACTCTCCCTACTAAGTCCACACATCTCCCATGATGATAATGGCACTTAACAAGTAAACCCACTTAACAATTGTAAAACTTTATGTATTTGGGTTTTTGTGGGGTTTTTTTTTTTTTTTTTTTTTGTGATGTCAATATATTCAATTGCTCTTTTGTTTTAGATTTTGTATAATGTCTCTTATTGACCCCTCTAGAAAACAATCTTAGTGCCACCACTGCCAATACTAGACCAGTGCACTCTAATAGTTGGCAAAATTTGGTAAATAGTATATTTTTCGGAAAAAATTTTGTGGCTAGCATGCGATTGAACTTATTTAGTAAGTTGAACTCTTGGATAACACCTGACATGAAATTAAATTTAAAAAAAAAAAAAAAAAAAATCATGGAACTCAAGTTCCATGTTAAAAAAATTAAAAATTTAAAAAAATTTAAAAAAAAAAAACCAGATGAAATTCAAGTGTAGGAAACACGAGTTTCGTTATTTTTTTTAAATGGAACTCGAGTTCCAAAAACAATCCAATTTACTAAATACTTTCAACCACATGCTATTTATCTAATATTTTTCTAAAAGTATGTTGTTGAGCAAATTTTTCCCTAATAGTCCCTTTTCCTCTTTTCAAATTATTGATTCACTATCGAGTTTAGAGCATACGGCCTACTGATATCGTAACTCATCTATTATTATTATTATTTTGAAATCCTATACACACGTTGGGAGGATTGTTTAGTGGGGAAGGTCCTTTGGAGGGCGTTGGATCAAAGTGGAATGAGTTACCTAGCACAGAGATTCCATTTGGTACATCTATGTTTTAGTGCAAGTTTTTATAAAGTAAAAGAAGTATTTTGTTATCTCCGTATGAAGAATCCAAACACTTTTACCTTTTCTCTTTGTTTGGATGAGTAGGAATCGAAGCACTTGACTACTGTCCTTTTACATTGCCTTGTAAAACCATTACCCACGTTACCCGTGCCATCTCCCATCCACAAAACATATAGAATCTCTCCAGGCTATTTCCTGATTAAGATAATATTAATAACAAGCCAAGCTTTTCTTTTCTCTTCTGGACAGATCCAGATATAAGTAAAAAGCTTGATAGCGCCGCAACCTTTTTTCTATAATAAATTTGAGGAGGAAACTAGAGTCTATAATTTAATAAATTTGATTTTTACGAGTGCATATGGTGAGAAGAAATAAATTGGTGGTGGACTTGTAGACTTTAACGGTAGCCAAATCCTTGGCGGCTTATGAAAATAAAAAACAAACAAACAAACCTTTATGCTACGGCTTGGCTTTAGGATGCTAAAAATTCCTCTCGCCCTACCAAGCGTATATTTTTTATCATATTTTACATCTCCTAGACACGTTGTCCTTTCTCTACCACTACATTTTTTTTTTTTTTTAATAAGAAGTTCAGGTCTTAATCATTAAGGAAGGCGGTTTCTAAAATAAAAATAAAAAATAAAAAAATGAAAAATAAAAAAAGCAGTTAAGATCATCATGGATTTAAGAGTCAGGATTTCGAGTTAGGGAGTGGTTCTACTGTCTATTGTGCTAGTTGTGTATGGTGGCTCTACTTAACTATTGTGGCTTTTTTTTTTTTTTTTTTTTTTAGTGCATTTGCTATTGGATAATGACAAAATTATTTTTGGTGAAATTGATTTACTTGACTTATTATTATTATTATTTTTAGTTTTGTTATTGGTTATTTTTGTTGTTGGACTAATTTTTTAGGGCTAGCATATTTTGTTTTAGATTTTAGATCTATACTTTTTTTTTTTTTTTTATGGCCTTTAAAATAAGGAAAATTCTAGAGTTACAAACTTTTCTACAAATATCAGATATGGTGAGTGGTTATTAATAAGTAAAAAGGTAATATAAATGGTGAGCCCAGATATGAAACAATAAGAATTAATTTATTACCTCAATAGTTTGTAAAAATTTTAAAGAAAAGTGTGTGACTATAATATTACTCTTAAAGAAATCAATGGTATTGTTAAGGGGGGGGCAAAGTGTAATTTTATAGAACAACAATTGCTAAAATTAGTACTACATATATACTAACATTTAAAAATAAAAATAAAAATTGGGGGAGCCATTGCCCCCCAAAGCCAATGTGTGGCTACTTCCTTGAGTACAAGTACAATATCTAGTGGTTCATCTTCTATCTAAACTTAAAGTTCAAATAATGTGTAAAACACCTATGAACTTTTAGACTCCCAAATATAAAATTACCAACACAAGATTATACACAAACAATATATGTGCGGAATGATGAATATTAGCTAAATCGAAATTGGTAAAACACTCCAAACCGAAGTACTCCAAGCAAAAAATCTCGTTTACCGCCCTCCAAGTAGTCAATAATCTACTAGAGAATAAAGTTGGGATACATGAATAGCAGAAGACCCTCCAAGCCTAATCTACGCAGTACACCTAAGCCCTCCAAGCTTCTTGGTCTAACAAAGTTATGCCGAACATCGTCTTCTCTAGCTTACCGAATCCCGCAGTCGCCTATTGTATCAACCAAAATAAATTAGTCCCTTCTGAACTGCTTCTCAAGTACCAAAATACCTCCTCACTGATATGGATATGGTGAGATAATGATTTGGCTAAATCTACCTCTCAAGGATATGTCAATGGAGAAGGTGCGAGTAGAGGAATTTAAAGAATCAAATGATAAAGATTGTTGATGAGTCAATCTTATTTTTCTCTAGGGTTTCTCTCTTAAAATTCTCTTTGGAAACTCTCTACATTTCGTGGGTATATGGGTATTTATAGTAGGGTATATGAGGAATGCGAAAAGTCATTTTTCAACAAACAGGGCATTCTGGCGACTCGATCTCGCGACTAGAACGAGTTGCGAGCTAACTATCTAGCTAGACTAGAAGTTTTGTCCTGTAGTGCTCTAGTTGTTGTGACCCTTCAGCTCCCCTGCATGCTTCACATGTGTGCCAATCTGGCGACTTGCCAGTCGCGAGCCAATCGCGAGATCCAGTTGTGAGACTCCTTTGAATTGCACACATCTTGAGTTTTCTTCACACTTTTTTCACACACTACCCTTATATAATTCTCACCTAAATACAGAATATCTAATTGCTAAAATACAAGCAAATTTAGCACGGAATAAAACCAACACATAATTGAATAAATTCAACCTTACATAGACTAACAAAAGGAGGAGTAAACTGCTCATCTTGCTAAAGAATGTGTTACAGAGTTACAATGCCTGTGTAGATGTGAAAAACTTAATGCAGTGAAAAAAAAAGAGGAGGCAAGTTACCGCACATCATTTACAATATGACCATACTATGCTAGGCACTTAGGAGTTGGAGGCTTGGAGCCATTCTCTCCCCCTACTTTCATTACCGCACATTTGTTGGAGGCAAGTTACCACATTTTTTTTTTTTTTTTTTCCTTCTAATTCTTATACTATTATACTTTTTCTCAAAACCTTTTACCGATAATTCCTTACCTGGAGACCTTAATTTGTTATCAGGAAGCCGCCAAAATTATAATTGGTGTATTCCACGAAAGTGCTATTGTAGGACAGGTAGCCCTCACTGAGACGAGATCCTTCTTTGAGTCTATTTTTTATTTTCTTATTGAAATATATGATTGTAGAACTTAATGAAGTGATCAATTGTGACCAGAGAATAATCACTTTCATATAATTTTTTTTTTTTTTTTTTACCACTCACACTTAATTTTAGTTGTAACATAAAAATTGTGTCTTTAAATTTTATCTTTTTTATTTCATTGGTGATGGGTCACCTAATTTGGAGATGGCAAATGCTTTCACCGCACGCTATCCTAACCTGCTCTACTTTCATCCAAAAAATATATATATCAAATAAATACGGAACATTCATGATCCAATCTTGTCTTATCTTCAACTCTAATTTGTCACAAACACAAAACAATTTACCAAAACAACTCAAGCTCATGGCTCCCTCCACAAATGTCAACTGGCTCGACTCATTGTCACCATATGGGCCCTCTAGCCCCCCCCCATTCTATTTGACACGTTTCGTCTACTACCAGCCCCTATAAAATGTCCGATAACCCCGCTCTTTCTTTCCTTACCCAGTGAGCTAAAGTGAGAGCTCAAAAAAGTGCCTCATTTTTTATTTTTGTAATTTAGAAATAAAAAATAAAAAAAAATCTCTCTCCCTCTTTTCAATGACAACCTCAGTAGAGAACCGCCGGTTCACTCATATGGAACCCGCCATAAACGGCGTCGTTCGCACATTCAAATCCGTTCAAAACAACCACCGTTCCGACACGCCAGATCGTAACCGTCCATTCCCGTCAATTCCGGAGATCACGCGTCCCAACAAAGCCATCATAACGGAGCTAGATTCGTCAAGCGAGGACGAATATGAGAACGATATCTGGGAATTGGTGCAGAAAGGGGACAGCGAATTAGAGCCGTCGATCTTGGACCAACAAGATGAGGCCACGTCAGACAATTGGGTGCAGCGCAACCCTACCATGGTCCGCCTCACCGGAAAACACCCCTTCAACTCCGAGCCGCCACTTACTCGGCTCATGCACCACGGGTTCATAACTCCGGCTCCACTCCACTACGTTCGCAACCACGGCCCGGTCCCCAGAGGCAAGTGGGAGACCTGGACCGTCGAAGTAACCGGACTCGTCAACAAACCGACCCGGTTCACCATGGACCAACTCGTCACCGAGTTCCCGAACAGGGAAATACCGGTCACTCTAGTCTGCGCCGGTAACAGACGGAAGGAGCAGAACATGGTGAAAAAGACAATCGGATTCAACTGGGGAGCCGCGGGGGTCTCCACTTCGGTGTGGCGCGGTGTACCGCTACGCCATGTGCTGAAGCGGTGTGGGATCTACAGCCGGACACGTGGAGCCCTCAATGTGTGTTTCGAAGGAGCCGAGGACTTGCCAGGTGGCGGTGGCTCCAAATACGGTACGAGTATTAAATACGAGATCGCTATGGATCCGTCCAGAGATATAATGTTGGCGTACATGCAAAACGGTGCGCATTTGTCGCCGGACCACGGGTTTCCGGTGCGGATGATCATACCGGGTTTTATTGGTGGGAGAATGGTGAAATGGTTGAAACGGATCGTAGTCACAACCCGAGAATCTGACTGTTACTATCATTATCATGATAATAGAGTGCTCCCTTCGCACGTTGACGCTGAGTTAGCTACCTCCCAAGGTATCTATCTTATGATTCTTATCCACCACCACACACTAGCAAAAATTCTACCACCACCATTTTTTGCGCCACAACTTTGTCGCAACAAAATAGACTAAAACTGACAAACAACCGGTCTAGGTTTAAAGTGTGGTCTTAAAATTACACTATCCTTATAAAACCATTAATAACTGATCTCGTAAAAGGTGCCGTCTTAAAATTACACCATTCACAATAATTGAATTGTATATAATTTGACTAAAAAAATTGTTAGAAAATGGAGAAATTATTTGAATTTTAGTAAGAAAATAATAAACTAAATTTTTTTATAGAGACTTGGGGGAGAGAAGTTGATAGAAGGTTTTTTTTTTTTTTTTTTTTTTTTTTTTTTTTTTTTATAAATTTGTTTTCATTTTTTTTTATACAGAATAAAGGAAAATAATGTCTTTTTTTTTTTTTTTAATTTTTCATTTGAAAGTAAAATGATTTTTTTTTTTTAATTTTATTAACAAGGATGCTTTCATTATCCAATGAGAGAATATGACGTGAGAGCAACCATGTGTGGTTTTGAAATGTCATTGCCCTGGATGGAAACCAGGTAACGTGTGAGAGTAAGACTCTGCTAAGGTTTGTTACTGTTTTTTTCTCTGAAATATTTAATATTTTTTATTTTTTGGCTTTTGTTAATGGATGCGATTAGTACTCATTAAGCACAATAATTATCTCCTGTTAGCAACTCC
Organism: Quercus gilva; assembly: GCA_023621385.1. Taxonomy (NCBI): domain Eukaryota; kingdom Viridiplantae; phylum Streptophyta; class Magnoliopsida; order Fagales; family Fagaceae; genus Quercus; species Quercus gilva. Next base: position 45,047,317 of record CM042481.1, read on the forward strand.
CTCACAATAAGTGCCCCATAGGTTTGTGGAATTTATTTTTTGTGAGGGAGTTGTTAATGCATATGTTATGAAAGCCAGAAGTATAGAGATATTGTGAGATCCATTGTCAATGAATGTGAGTTAGAAATATAAAGATATTATGAGATCTATCATGAATTAATGTAAAAAGAGAGAATATCATATAATTATATTTCAGAAAGACGCGATAACATTACAATTTAGGAAACGTAATTTTTCTAAGAGCATTTGATAATCGGACCTTTTCTTTTTCTTTTTTTGCATGATTTAGGAAGAGTAAATTTTTTAAGGCAATTCCATAATCAGACCCTATTTTGGTTTTATCTCTTTTTGCTTAACGCATCGAGTTGACTGATTTGGATTGGGTGCAGCTTGGTGGTACAAGCCCGAGTATATCATTAACGAGCTGAACATAAACTCTGTCATAACGTCTCCGTGCCACGAGGAGATCTTGCCGATAAACTCGTGGACAACACAGAGGCCATACACGTTGAGAGGCTACGCATATTCCGGTGAGTGCATAGTATATAAATATAATACATGTATGTACGAGGGTACAAGTTACAACTAACTCATGGCTTAACAGTTAGCTCGCGCGGATGCCTCTTGTTCACAACTTTTCACATGGTTTCCATCCAGTGGTACAATATTTGTAGTTTCAATGAATCTGCATAAAAAAATTGCTCTCTCTCTCTCTCTTTCCGTTTTCAAGAAAAAGCTACTTTTGTTTGGAAGCTTGGCTTACATCAACCTTGTTGGAAGTTTTTCAAATGATCTTTTTTACATAAACGTTAGTGAAAAATAGAATTCTATATATTCTATCCAACTAAGTTCCAATTTGTAAAACGAGTGGCAACTTTTTTTAGAGTATTAAAACCGTGTTTTGCTACCATGACATGACCAACATATTTGTGTTTTGTGTGGTTTTTAACAATGACAGTACGTTTTAAGTCACCATTTAATTTGGATAAGCAACCCTTGTGAATTAGATTGGAAGTTTGTGGTTGCATTAAATCTTCTCTCACTAGGTAGAGGTGGTAAGAGGCTGGTTGGTACTTTTTTGTGTTTTCAACCCAGATATTTAAAAATAAGTCTTGTTTTATACGCAGGAGGTGGGAGGAAAGTGACACGTGTGGAGGTGAGTGTGGACAATGGAGATACGTGGCGTGTTTGCACGTTGGACCACCCGGAGAAGCCCAACAAGTACGGGAAATACTGGTGCTGGTGCTTTTGGACACTGGAGGTGGAGGTGCTGGACCTGGTTGGAGCCAAGGAGGTTGCGGTTCGAGGCTGGGATGAAGCCCTTAATACCCAGCCGGAGAAGCTTATTTGGAACCTAATGGTACATCCTTAATTGTTTACTCTCTGCTTTGATGGGCTAATCATGAGCTTTCTACTTACCAACGTGCTATAGTGGTCCACTTGTTTTTGCTTGGTTGGACTTGGACCCACTTGGAGTATTGTATTGTGTGTTTCGGTCCCATCGTTTAATTAGGTTACGTTGTACGCACGTAAGGACTTAAGGTAGCGTGAAAGTCAAAATTGCTCCTTTTAACAATGTTCACATTGGATCCTCCTCGTCATTCTCTTTGGAGCTAGCCCCCACATGTTTGGAACTGTCTGTGTCTGACCCACTTAACCAGTATTTTACTTTTACTGCGTTATTAGGTGTTGTTTGATATGATATTTTAAGTCCTTCTTTTTTGTTTTTAAATAATATTATTTATATTTTTATATTTTTTTTAACGTATAATTTTAAAAAATACAAATAATGTTATCAAACAGACTTTAGAATCGGACCATCACAAAACAATGGTACTTTATGTATAATAGACTATTAATTAGTTGGGTACTTTGGGTTCCTGATTAATTATATTTTTATTTATATTTTCAGGTGCACATGCTAGCAACTCATCCTAAATGCATTGCAATCATAAATGACATCACAGCCAAATTCTATACGTGCCTAGATTAATAGAAATCACCTTTTTCACTTTTGATTCACCCTGTTTTATTTAAAAGATAAATAAATATGTGATAATTAAGTTATAATTTGGTGATGTATAAAATAAAACACAAAAGTGAAATACATGATTTTTAACTTCAAGCTTCTTGTACAATATTGTACAGGGAATGATGAACAATTGCTGGTTCCGGATAAAAACAAATGTGTGCAAGCTTCAAAAGGGAGAGATTGGAATCGTGTTCGAGCATCCAACTCTGCCTGGCAACCAGTCTGGTGGATGGATGACCAAGGAAAAAAGCGTCGAGAAATCATCTGATACCAAACAATCCCCCATCAAGGAGAGTACTGTCTCATCAACCATAAAGATGTACTCAATGTCTGAGGTCAAAAATCACAGCTCAGATGAGTCAGCTTGGATTATAGTCCATGGCCACATCTATGATTGCACTCGATTCCTCAATGATCACCCTGGTGGCGCCGACAGCATTCTAATCAATGCAGGCACTGATTGCACGGAAGAATTTGATGCCATCCACTCTGACAAGGCCAAGAAAATGCTAGAGGACTATAAAATTGGCGCGTTGATCACTGCAGATAATGTGTCAAACACATCCCACATCGATCCCGTCAAAGAAAACAAGCCAACAAGAAGTGTTGCACTTGTCCCACGTGAGAAAATCCAATGCAAGCTCGTGGCCAAGAAGTTAATATCCCATAACGTGAGGTTATTTCGATTTGCATTGCCATCTGATGACCAAGTCTTGGGTTTGCCAGTAGGGAAGCACATATTTCTGTGTGCTAAAATATTCGATAAGTTGTGCATGCGAGCTTATACTCCAACGAGCACCATTGGTGAAGTGGGTTACTTTGATTTATTGGTTAAAATTTACTTCAAAAATGTGCACCCGAAATTCCTTAATGGAGGGTTAATGTCACAGTACCTAGACTCGCTCCCACTAGATTCGATTCTAGACGTGAAGGGACCATTGGGACACATAGAATATACCGGCCGTGGTAACTTTTTAGTTCATGGCAAGCCCAAGTTTGCTAAAAAACTAGCCATGGTAGCTGGTGGGACAGGAATCACACCCATATATCAAGTGGTTCAAGCAATTTTGAAGGATGCGGAGGATGAGACCGAAATGTACGTGGTCTACGCGAATCATACTGAGGATGATATTTTGCTTAGGGAAGAACTTGATGCTTGGGCTAAAAAGCATGACAAGTTTAAGGTGTGGTATGTGGTGAAAGAACCTGAAAGGGAAGGGTGGGACTACAGTGTGGGATACATCACAGAAAGTATTCTGCGAGAGCATATACCAGAAGGATCAGACGATAGTTTGGCTTTGGTATGTGGACCACCGCCAATGATTCAGTTTGCTGTGCAGCCAAATCTCGAGAAGATGAATTATGATATCAAGAATTCGATGTTAGTGTTTTAGAGGATATGGAACAAGTTTTAGAAGTGAGGCGGGATTGTATATATTGGACTATTTATCCCTTGTATTTTGTTTGTTTGTCTCTTGTACACTAATATTTGTTCCTTTTCTTTTAGGATTTTCTTGTGGGAGAAAAGGATAAAATAAATTCCTGGAATAGGTCCTAGGCTTTTTGTTTAGGGTAAAATATAATAATCACCCTGAGGTTTGACAAACTTTGTCCCTAAACACAAATGACGTTACAAGCCATTACTTATTTATAGTTTTACTCTCTCTCTCTCTCTCTCTCTCTCTCTCTCTCTCACACACACACAAACCTCTATTCACTCTCTCGTCATCTTTGCAGCAGCGCCGTGGTGGTGAGTTCACGGTGGTTTGTGGATTTTGGTTTGGATTGATATTGCTTGTGAGTTCGTGTTTGGATGGAGGATTTCAATTTTTGGATTAGCGTTGGTTGTGGTGTGTAGCTCTCTCTCTCACCTCTATTCTTTCACCTCTACTCTTTTGCCTCTAATCTCACCTGGCTCTCTCTTTTCTTTTTCTTTTGCTTGGCCAAATCTTACCCTTGATGGATCTTCCTTTTCCTTTCCCTTCCTCTCTCATTTCTCTCTCTATAGGGTTGGTGAGTTTTTTTGTTTGCTTTGTGTGGTGGATGAGGTGGTTTTGATGTGGTGGTGATTTTGCAATGGTGGTGGGTTTGCTACAATTTTTTTTTAGGTTTTTTAGCGTAAAAAGAAGATGATAATAATAATAATAATAATAATAATAATAATAATAATAATAATAATAATAATTGTATGGTGTAAGGCCATAGGCCCACTTACCACGGGCCCAGGCCCAAGGAAATTTGGATATCACCAAGCCCAAGATCAACGTTAGGATCGGCCCACTGCTCATAAGCTCAGTATACGAACACACCTCGCACATTAGGTGCTTAGTGGGTACCCTTATGTTGTTTGGCAATACATCGGTATCCCAGGAATGCCCATGGGAACCACATTGCCGAACAGTTGATTGAGGCTAACACCAATTCCAACGCTCTCAATCCCATTTTCGATGGAGCATATTCCTTGTCAGGAATAATCAAATTGGGCCCTTCCCACACGAGTGGGATCAGGGGATAATGATGATTCCTCCATTATTCTAAAGCTATAAATTGGGGGAAGAATGAGAGGAAGGGGGTTGGACAACTGGAAGGCGAGAGAAGAGGGAACGAACATACAAGCTCAAGAGTATAAAGGAGAGGAAAGGTAGCACAACAAGGGGACAATCCCTCTTTCAAGCTCATCCTGGAGCTACCTAGAGTAGGTAACCCAATACCCACAATATAAATAAATTGTAAGCCCAAAATTGTAGGCCCAGCTAGGGAGGAGTAATCTTGGGTATGCACAATTGGCGCAGTCTATGGGGATCTCCTACGTAGCCATAGTTCTGCCGAGGTTCAAGCAAGGAAGATATTTGAGAGGCACTCAATGAGTTACGCTACTAGTGACTCAGGAGGGTCTTCTCGGGGCTTCAGTTGGAGAGAAAGGAGGCACAAAAGAGATGAAGACCGAAGATACAAATAGGATGGAGAACATTTTGGTCTAGGGGAGCGATCGTCTCAGACATACCGATCAATGTCGGGTGCTTCCAAGCATGAGCATTGTGATAGGAGGGATCAAGAACTAGAACACTTACGTAGAATGGTGAGGGACTTGAAGTTAGAAGTACGAGGTAGGCGTCGAAGAAGGAACCTTAAAGAGCATGCTGAAGGGTCAGCAAGTGTAAGGGGTAGTCATGGAGAAGCATCCTGTTAGTCTTGCTCCCTTCGGTCTCGGGAATATGCGAACGGAGACTCGATTTCCCCTGAGGGGCAGTGGCCCCGGAATGCCGCGTTGGATGCTATGAGCCGAGCATTACACAGAGTTGCTAGGTCACCATTCTCAGAAGAGATTGAACGAGCACCTATACCGAGCAGATTTACCAGACCCTCGTTTATCTCTTATGGCAGGAGGACAGACCCGATTGAACATGTAAGTCACTACATCTAAATGATGTCTCTGCATAATCATAATGATGCTTTGATTTGTAGGGTATTCCCCTCTAGTATCGGGCTCACTGCTTTGAGGTGGTTCAATGGGTTAACGAAGGGCTCGATTCATAGTTTTGGAGAGTTGATTCAAGAGTTCAAGGTCCAGTTTATGACCTATAGCCGAGTACCACAACCAGTGGATGCATTTCTATCTATGAAGATGGGAGTCAGGGAAACCCTTTGGAGTTACACTAATTGGTACTAGAAACTGTACAACAAGATCAGTGGGGGTAATGAAAATCGCAGCAAGCACCTTTTGGCTGGGATTGCCTAAGGACTCTGAATTGCGAGAGTAGCTGACAAGGAGACCTCTAGAGGATATAACGCAGCTTATGAGGCGTATTGAGGAGTACAAGAGGTTAGAGGATGATCGGCAGTAGAACAAGGGAAAGGCACCGGTCACGGCTCAGTATTCGAAAGATTCCCGGTAAGGGGGTTTTCAACCAAGACCCAGAAGGGACCTAAGGATCCAAGAACCCGGCGCTTGGGTAGGAGAAGTAAACGCAACGTTCAATGGCCCGTACACAAAATTCTGGACCGAATTAAAAACGAGCCATACTTCCAATGGCTGAGCAAGATGGGAGGTGACCCATCAAGAAGAAATCAGAATCTGTATTGCACTTATCATCGAGATAAAGAGCATACCACCAAGCAGTGTAGGGTTCTGAAGAGACCGGGCAAAATGCAAGACCTTGGGGGAACCCTCTCCCACCCTCGTTGGGTGTAATAGAGGTTATACATGCTACTTTAAAGGGTACCTGGTGACCCGAAGAAATGGGGTGCTAACCGTGGTACCGGCGGAGAATTGTCAAGAAGAAAAACCATTGGGGAAGAAGGGGAAATATGCTCGGGAATACATTGCTTTCAATGATGAAGATTTGGAAGGAACGACCCAGCCTCGTGATGATGCGCTGGTAGTTACGGCCCGAATAAATGGCTTTATAGTAAAGAGAGTATTGGTGGACCAAGGAAGTGGAGCTGAAGTCATGTATCCCAACCTATTTAAGGGGCTTAGCTTGAAGAAAGAAGACTTGTCTAAGTATGATACACCTGTAGTTGGATTTGATGGCCAGATGGTAGTTCCTGAAGGGCAGATTTCGCTCTTTGTAAATATGGAAGGGAAGGAGATGATGGTGATGTTCATAGTGGTTAATTCATTTTCCCTATATACAACCATACTCGGTAGGCCGTGGATTCATGCAATGGGAGCAGTCCCATCCACATTGCATGTCAAAATCAAATTCCACAACGAGCATGGAATTGCAACAATAAGGGGAAATCAACAGGTGGCAAGGCAGTGCTTGGTAGCTGTCATTAATCGAGAGATAAAAGAGGAAGAGTTTGAGAATGAGATTCCTTTATAGCAATTACAGGAGCCCCTAGGGGAAAAGGGGGCTAGTTATGCCGAAGAGCTGATTAAAGTAAGCATATTACTAGATGAGAATAGGAGTTTCCAAATAAGAGCAAGTGTGCCAAATAAGGATAAAGTAGAAATGTTATTATTGTTGGTGCAAAATGTGGATGTTTTTGCTTGGAGTTCGTATGAGGTGCCCGAGGTAAATTCAGAGTTCATAGTTCACGAACTTAATGTAGACCCTTCATACCCCCCCCCCCCTCCCCCCAAGAAACAAAACCCAAGGAGGTCAGCTAAAGAGCACGTAGAGGCTATTAAGCAGGAGGTGAAAAGGCTCAAAGAGGCGAGAGAGATAAAGGAGGTTTTCTTCCCAAAATAGTTGGTGAATACAGTGGTCGTGAAAAAGAAGAATGATAAATAGAGGGTGTGTGTGGACTTTACCAATCTTATCCAAGCATGCTCGAAAGATCCATTCCCTGTACGGAAGATTGATCAACTGGTAGACGCAACATACGGGCACCTGAGAATGAGTTTCCTAGATGCCTTTTAGGGTTACCATCAGATTGCTTTGGCTGCCAATGACCAGGAAAAGATGTCATTTATCTCTCCTGAGGCTAATTATCACTACACAGTAATGCCATTCGATTTGAAGAATGTAGGGGCCACCTATTAAAAGATAATTACTAGAATGTTTAGGATGAAGATCGATCGTACTATCGAGATATACATTGACGATATGGTAGTGAAAAACAAAGAAGAGCAAGAGCAGTTGCGTCTGAATGCTGACAAATGTGTCTTTGGTGTGGGGCTGGCAAATTCTTGGAGTACACGATCACTCATCAAAGCATAGAAGTGAATCCCGACCAGATTAGTGCAATAGAGCACCTCAAGTCGCCGATTAAGCTAAAATAAGTATAAGTCTTGACCGGCATATTAGCCATACTAAACTGATTCGTTTCGAAGTTTACTGATCGATGCCGCCTATTTTATCAGCTGTTGAAGAAATGGAAGGATTTCCAGTGGACCGAGGAGTGTGAAGAGGCTTTCCATGATTTTAAGAAATATTTGGTACGGGCACCCATATTGTCAGCCCTAAAGACTAGTGAGGATTTATTCATGTATCTATCGGTGTCCGAGCATGCTGTAAATGCCGTATTGTTGAGAGACCGAGGCATACAACATCTGATTTATTATATTAGTAAGACCTTGGTTGACGCGGAGACAAGGTATTTACCCCTAGAGAAATTAGCATTGGCTTTGGTGCATGCCACTAGAAAGCTGCCTCATTACTTTCAGACCCAGACAGTTTACGTACTGACCGAGTGTCCATTGCAGTCTTATTTAAAGAGATCTGACTTCACGGGCTGGATAGCCAAGTAGGGGACTAGGCTTAGGTCGTTTGATATACGGTATAGACCTAAAAGTTCGATCAAGGCCAAGTTCTCGCAGACTTCATCGCAGAATTCTCCCCTAAAAGAGAAATAGGGATTGTGTGCCATGTGGACGTTCAGCCTTGGAAAGTATTTGTGGATAGTGCTTCCAATGCTATGGGAGTGGGGGCTGGGGTTGTTATAATCACACCAGAAGGAATACGGGTGAAGCATTCTTTCAGATTGGGTTTTAAAGCATCTAACAATGAAGCTGAGTATGAAGCCTTACTCGTTGGAACGAAAGTTGTTCTTGACCTAAGGGCATGGGAAGTAGAAGTATACTCGGATTCACAGCTGATCGTTAACTAGGTGGAATGTAGCTTTGAAGCCAAAGATCCCCGGATGATCGAATACTTGCAGTTGGTAAAACGAACCATGAGCCAGTTCCAGGAGGTGAATGTTATTCAAATTGCTCGGGGACTGAATAGGCATGTAGATTCTTTGGCCACGTTGGCATCATCATTAACTAAGGAGATGCCTCGTTTGATTAAAGTGAAGGTTGTAAAAGAACCCATTATAGATGTAAGAGTGAGTGTCTCAAATGTCAGGGTGTTTAAGCTGTGTTGGATGGATCTAATCATTGACTTTTTGGCCGAGGACCACGTACTGAACAATGAAAAGGAAGCTGATAGGATACGTAGAATGGCTCCACGATTTTGGTTATGTGAGGATTGCAAGTTATATAAGAGATCTTTTGGGGGGCCTTACTTATAATGCTTGCATCCCAATAAAGTTGACGAGCTCTTGACCGAACTCCATGAAGGGATATGTGGTAGTCATGTTGAAGGACGTTCATTAGCCCACCAAACAATGACCCAAGGGTATTGGTGGCCCCAGCTGCAGAATGATGCCGCTGACCATGTCTGGAAATGTAAGCAGTGTCAGATTCATGCCCCATTGATACACCAGCCGGCAGGAGCAGGAGCATACTATCTAGAAGACATGAATGAGAGACCACTTCCCTGGCCATAGAATGCTCACAATTTGAAAAAGTTTTACCAACTAACCGTGGGCATGTAGTAGCTTGAGTTTTATGTAATTTAATATGTGAACAATGTTTATGTGCGTAGTTTTATTCGAATTCTTGGCTTTGTTGTTATTAAGTTGTGAATTAGCTAAGGATAGAAACCCAGTTCAATTCAATCCCGGTCACCGACTAATTGAAAACCTTCTCAAATTAACTAAGGACAAAAATCGAGTTCGGTTCGATCCCAGTCACTGACTAGGCAGAAATCTTCTCAAATCAGTCAAGGATTGAAACCCATTTCGGTTTGATCTCAGTCACTGACTAGGTGAAAACCTTCTCAAATCAATCAAGGACAGAAACCCGATTCGGTTCGATCCCAGTCACCAACCAGGTGAAACCCTTATTTCTTAAAGTAGTTAAGGACAAAAGCCCAGTTCAGTAACATGACATCTACAAATAAACAAAACAAAAACATGGAAAAAATAATTTAACTCCAACAAGAAATAGTAGCAATAAGAATTGTTCACAAATATGATGGTTATAAAACCAAAATAAATATGTCTTGTCACCACGTCCCGATGACCATAAGCAAACTAAGTAAAGCAAATATATATATATATATATATATATATATATAGAAAAAGAGAAAATAGCAAAGTTAAACAATTTCGTGTTCAAGTAGTAGGATTTTGAGGTTGATTCGACTAAATTGGAGTCGTGTCCATGGCTGGCTACGCAGTAGAGTCCAGGAGCTGAGGTTAAGCTAAGTTCTGCTCAACATTGGGGTTGTTGGTAATTTCAAGATCGATCAACTCTGCATGGGAATCAATCTCTTGCACCAACTCCCTCATACTTGGAGTATCTTCTTCACCCCCCACTTTCTCCAATTGGTTGGCCTTCGGCATTCAAATGCAATACATGTTTTGTTCTCGGCAGCAAATCCCAAATTTCTCGTATTGTTGAAGTACCACGAGTTTTACGACGGCCGACAACAAGGGTTGCTATCACTTCATCTGTATATAGTAAACCACAATGACAAACTAGTTTACAATATTCATAACACAACTAGTACATACATGGAAGCGGGAATTTGAAAAGTAGAGTTCACACCTAGAGGTTTTGTGGCATCATCGTCACATGAAGCGTCATGTGGAATGTCTTCCTCTAGTGCAGTGTCATGTGTCTCTTGGTTTTGACTCTCTCCTGCATGAGAAGAGCCCTGCCTAGTTTCCACGAACTGTAGTTGCCATCTTCTAGGCATTCCTTCATCCAATACCTTAAAAACACAAACATAATAATAGTTATACACCAATAATTACATAGAAAGGAAGTATGAAGGCTACAATGAATACCATGTACTTATGTAGGAAATAATTCAAGCAAGTCAACATCTTCCATATTAAATGACTATCATTACAACATACCATGTGCTAAAGACACATCGTGTAAACATAAAGGGACATATGCTACCAACAATTTAGGAATGCATGGATTAGTAGACTCTATATACATGAAAACAATAATATCTACGAATCATCTGTGTATTCACTCTTCTTGGTCCACATCATTCGACTGATTATTAATAGTTATCATCATCTATGTCATCCCCTCCAAGAACGGCTATGTCCCCAATGACTGAGGCATTGATTGTCATGCCTTCTATATCATCTCAAGCCCAGCCTAAGTTGTCATTCGCACCACCTAATGCATCGTTCGTACTTATATTGTAAGGAACGTGCTCACAATATGTATATGCATCATCGTCATCACAGTGTGGGCCAATACCAGCATCAAACACATCTCTCCCTTTAGTTTTAACAACAACATATCAATATTTTTGCCTTTTATCTTCAACATAAAAAACTTGTGAAGTTTTAGATGTCAAGACAAATGGTTCATCAATCATTTTATCCCCGCGATGTATCAAGCAGGTCAAATTTACCATAGGAAACCCAAACTCATCATAGCAAACCCAAACTCATCAACCTTATATCCTCTATTACTATGAACGTCAACCAATCTACATTTGAATAAGACGTGTCTTATATGGTCACTATAATTCAACTTAATAATATCAGTTAAGACACCATAGTACATTACACCACCTTCCGTGACAACACTAGCTCCATTGTTTTGGGTTTTCCTATATGCCTCATCATTCACACATCTAAATTTTAAACCATTTTTTATATGCTGCTTTATCCGCTTCATTGTCTCATATAGCCATCTAGAAAGTGTTATTACTGTATCACTCAGTTTCACCAAGTCAACATCAATCACTGTCACCACCTAACAAAATCACGTACATTTATTATAAATAGTACAATACTAATTATTAAAGTAGTGCAAATAATTAAGTTGCATGTGTCAAATGTACGTGACATCTAAGACAACTACAAAATTGCTCCATGTAGTGCTTAGTAATAACATCCTTGGAGATACGACAGTGGGCATTTAGGAGTTTTGCCTCCACCAATTTTTTGTGCGTCCTGTGCAGGAAATTATGTTAGTTTTAAGTCAAGCTAACATCATTGAATTGACATATAGCAATATTGGTATACATATCATTTACTCGCAAAACTAGGTAATTTCATTGCTATTGAATAAAACGTATCGATGAGCTTGGGTTAATTCAATATTCGCTAGTTGCCTACTCAACACAACCCTTGTAGATTCCTCAATCGTCCTGGTTAGTCGATTGAATATAGTTTCAACTCCTTCCCTGTACCGTGCACAAAATGTTAAACACTCCTCTACCAAGTACCCTTTAGCAATACATCCCTTTAGAGCAGCTTTATTTCGCATGTAGGACTTAAGTCGGGAGAAGTACCTAATTGGAATAAGAGTATAAAAAATTGAAAATTGAATTTGAACAGTACCACGAAGTATGTACTGTATTACATATTCCTTACCTCTCAATAGGATACATCCAACGGTATTGAACTGGGCTACCAATCTTGGCCTCGGTGGCCAAATGTATCACTAAATGGACCATAACTGTAAAGAATGATGGAGGAAATATCTTTTTCAATTCACACAACGTTACTGCAATGTATTTTTCAAGTTTCTCAATACAGGAAATCTTCAACATTTTTAAACAAATTTCCCTAAAGAAACAGGATAACTTAATCAAGGGCTTGGTTATCAAAACTGGCAACAATCCACGTAATGCTATTCAGAGGAGTTGCTAAATTAATATGTGATTATCAAGACTCTTCAACCCTAAAATCGAGTGGTTTTTGATATTGACATGACGTGAAATATTAGAAGCATACTTATCAGGAACTCTTACATCCTTCAAAACTTGTAGGAACCCATCTATCTCTCTTGTAGTCATATGAAAACAAGAATGCGGCATCATATATATATATCACCAACGCTTGATTTTAGGTGAAGTGCACTCCTTATACCCATGGCCTGTAAGTCAAGACGTGCCTCAATATTATCCTTTGTCTTACCCTTCAAGTTCAATAACATGCCAATTATATTATCTGTCAGGTTCTTCTCTATGTTAATAACATCAAGATTGTGACGCAACTTATGTTCCCTCCTATAAGGCAATGTGAACAGTATACTTCTCTTATTCCAAGCACTTATATTTGCCTCCCATCCCTTTCTTTTTTTGAATGTAGCTTGAGCTTTCTTACCTAGATAGTGTCTAAATAAACTTTCTATATCAAACTTTGTATATTCTTTTCGAAATTCGTGATCACTATCCAAATAATGCCTATGTCCCATATAACAGACTTTGCAGCCATGTTTTAAATAGCGAGAGTTCGTATTAGTGGTACAACAAGGACAAGCAAACATGTCTTTCGTACTCCAACCTGATAAATCTACATATGCAGAAAATCATTTATGGTCCACATCAAAGTTGCACACAATTGGAATATGTTTTTAGAAGATGCATCATACGCCTCTACTCCAACATCTCATAAATCCTTGAGTTCTTCGACTAAGGGTTGTAAGTACACATCTATAGTAAGTCTAGGTGAGGAAGGACGGGAAACAACTAGTGACAGTATAAAAGATGACATTTTCAAGCACATCCAAGGAGGGAGATTGTGTGGGACCAAAATGACAGGTCATGTACTATGATTAGTACTCAAAATACCATACAGGTTAAACCCATCCAACACTAATCCAAGTCTGACATTACAAGACTCAGACGAGAAATCAACTCACTTAGTGTCAAAAAATTTTCATGCTTTTGAGTCAATGGGATGCCGTATTATCCCGTCATCAGTATACCCAGTGGCATGCGACTTCATATATCCTGCTATAGCAGGTGACAGAAATAGCCGTTGCAATCTTGATTTCAAAGGGAACCATTGTAGCATCTTGCAACTTTCTTCTTCCCCTTACTGGATGACACATTATCCAATTCCCCAAAAGTTGCGTTCTATTGTTTTCACCTAGACTCTCCACGGAATTTGCAAGCCTCTAGGTTAGCATCTTGCTTCCAAAACAACATATGGTCATTACTACAAGCATGAATCTTCTCATAACGCAAACCCAAATCTTTAATAATCTTCTTAGCCTCATAATAGTCTTTTGGCAACGTAGTATGCGAAGAAAGTAAGTCTTGCACAACTTAAAGTAATAAAGTAAAAGATTTGTTAGTCCAACCACAAAGAGACTTCAGCTAATATAACCTAAATTGGGCTGAGAATATGCTTAATTTTGTACATCCCTTTTATAAAGGTTTCTCCACATCTTATGTCATTTTGTAAAACCTTTTTGCATCATCGTTAGGACCTTTTATTAGTTGTTGCATGCTAGGACCTTCATCCATTGATTCTAGTGCCATATGATGCGTGGGGAATAAATTATGCAGCATCCCACTAAAATTCCCGTATTCATTCAAGTTTTTCTGCACACAACTACTCCCACCTTCGGCAGGTATCATGGCCGACTGTAATTCCTCATGCATTGTCCAAGTTCTATAATTGAAAAGAATCCTATAGTTGTTTAGGTGACCACATACAACTTCTAGCGAAAGGAGTTTGGCATACACACGTTTGCAACAAAGGCATGGGATCTTCCCATCGTGTGCATTAAGAGACGCAAATTCCACAAATCTTTTTATACCTTCAAAATATTCCCTAATACAAATCTTGTCCATCCAACTCTTAGTCATTTATAACTAGTATCTTAGCACAATTACCTACAACACCACTTCATTAGTGCACATAAAACTAAGGGTGGGATCTAATCTCCTAACCTCTAAAGCCTTAAACGTGGACATAAGATACATAGACGATGTCAGTTGCTATTGACCAAGCTTAACATGCGCTAACTTAAAAAAAGTAAATGTTGTAATCATTCCGAGACTTCCACGTAAATATGTTATGACAAAAAATTTCATAGCTTATTTGTGTTCATAGCAATAGTGTAAGGAAAAGTTAAACAACAAATTTAGCAGGACCAAAACAAGCATCTCATCGGTTTACATTAAAATACGAAAACCATGATAAACAACTTTTCAAAAAGCATGACAAATACCAATGATAAACACACTATTGTATTTGAAGACCTGGCAATTAAGAAGACAATAACATAACTTTATAGGAGTTATAACTAGAAATATAATAGCATTAATTTTCCTAGAGAAGTTTATGATAATAAAGCATACCAAACATAGGTAATTTCCTCTTTGACTATGACTAGAGTTATGGGTGCATCTATTATGACTTATAAAATGTAATATGCTAATCATTTTAGTCATAAGGTTATATTTAATTAGTAACTGCGTACACAAGTATATAGAGCGTTTTATACATGTTCATTCAACATATTCTGCATCCACAATTTCATATAGCCATAAGCATAAATAGCAACTCAATGTATACCTCTATTCCACAATTTGAACACATTAATATTATAAGAAGCTAATCAATGGCTGACAATAAGCTACTAAAACACAGAAATCATCAAATATGCACAATACACATAACACATTCAACACTCCCAATATCCAACGAAAAATGCCTTATATCACCATGCAAGTCATGAGCTTGCACCAATTCAACAACTGACCACAAAGCAAATATTTCACATATAAATAATCTTGTAGACTTGGGAAATAAAAAAAAGTCAACTAAACTTACTGTGCTCTATAGCTCACCAACCTTGTAACAACCCACCACGCAAGCAACCTGATGCAAAACACCTCTCAATACAAAAGGGAAAAAAAATTTAAACTAGCAAATAAAAACAACAATTTTAGTTCGACCAAGGTACAAAAAGTCTAAATTAAACATGTTATGCATAATATACTTTTATTTCCTGAGGGATGCGAATGGCCATTGCTACAGATTAAGTCCTTGGTTCTTACATCCAATTTTTTTTTTTTTAAACCATATCACTCTAATAATGACAGTAGAAACCAAAAGCAAACAAAGAGCAAAATGATTTCACCTCCACATATCTACATGCATACACATTTAAATACACTCTATCATGCATATAGATACATAGTACATGCACTAATACACATATACATATGTATACCCAAATCTGCTCTCAATGATACAGAGACAATATACCGACATACCTTAAGAAGTTCCAGCAAATGCAAGTCAATATCCCAAGTGACAAAAGAGAGGCATCCCAAAACAGATAGAACTGCATAGTGGAAAAGAATAAAATTACCACAAGAAACCCATAACCTAGCCATTGAGACAAAGAGACAAATACACATGAGTACACAAATTTCTTGGCATACCTCATATCTTGAGTGGGTTTGGGCTTGTGGGTTTGAGTGAGGTTGGGTTTTTGGGTTTAAGTGGGGTTGGGTTTATGAGTGTGTATTTGAATGGGTTGATGGAGTGGAGATGGAGAAGGGAAATGGGTGGTGGAATGGAAATGGAGAAGAGCAAGGGACGGCGAGGCCTTGTGTGCGAGCTACTCAGTAATGTCAATCAACGGCGTGGATCGGCACTGTGGAGAGTAAGAGAGCTTGAAAGTAAGAGTGGGGCTTTGAGAGCGAGCTGCTCAGCAGCATGAGTCTAAGGGGTGGATCGGCGGCATCAGTTGGCAGTGTGGATCGGCGCTGTGGAGAGTTAGACTGGAAATAGGCAAGATCAGGGGATAGCGGGGCTTTGAGAGTGAGCTGCTCTGCGGGGTGGATCGACGCTCAGCGACAGCGACAATCGGCACCTTGGAAAGTGAGAGTGCTTGAAAGTGAGGGAGCTTGAAAATAAGAGAGACATGGGTGAGGGTTTGAGTGTTCATTTTTTTTTTTTTTTTTTTTTATTCACAGTCTATAGCGGCAGTTTAAAACTGCCACTATAGTCCTAGTCAAGTTAAGACCTATTGTGGTAGTTAAGAAGCGCCACTATAGGTCCCCAATACTTTTTTTTTTTTTTTTTTTGGTCAAGCTTATTGCTGCAGTTCCAACCACCGCTATAGACCCAACTCAGGCATGACCCTATAGCGGCGTTTTAGAACCGCCCATATAGGTCCTCAATAATATATATATATATATATATATATTTTTTTTTTTTTGCACCTAGGCTGGAGAATAAATAAATTTCTTGATTAATTTATTTTAATATTATTTTAGTAAAATTTAAAATGATGTTGCTATTAATATATATATATATATATATTTTAATAACAACATCATTGTATATAAAATGAATTTGTAATAATAAAACAACCTTAACATGTTTATCACATGATATTTTTTGTCACTCACAATCACAATCGACCATAGTGAGATAGAGGACTCAAATTTTTTTTTTTTTTGAACTCTCATAGCAAGGGTAATAAAATTAAATTAATAGTGCATTGAATTTATTTAAATAAATAGAATTTAACTTTTGATATGAGTCATGGTGATACTAATCTTTTTTGCATCAAAGAAGATTGAGTTTGCTAGTATACCTTAAGATATTATTGTATTAGTTTGTTGATTGAGTAATGGTGATACTAATCTTTAGTTTAGTGGCATTTCTTGGTCTCCTTTATAAGGATAACCAGGGTTCAAATCCTCCTCCCCTCACATTGTTTCACATCTCTAAAGGCCGATGTGATAAAGTCAGTCCCATTGGGCTCTTCAACAAACCAGTCAGTTGGTTGGCTTGGGTCACCCGAGGGAGTCTTCATGGTAAAGGTCGAATATCACTTGGCCATGAAACTTAAGCAAATCAGAAAAAATGGGGGAGTGTTCTTGTAAGCCAATGAGCTAGCACTATAGTAAGCAGCTATTGAATATGTGGATTCCATTAAAAGTCAAAAAAATTATATTGTATATATACAAAACCAATTTTTACTTCAAAATTTAAAATTATGCATAACATAAATAAGATCTCAATAACAATTGATTGCTCAAAATGACAATAGTTGTCTTCCTATAGCAAAGCAATCATCTCTCAACAACCATTTAACACTATAAATCTATGTAGTTAATATGAATAAAATATTGGAACAACAAGTAATGAGCTAAATACCAAATAAAGTTTCAAATTCACGTACTTAACAAGAAACAAATAGAATATATCAACAAGGGTGGCTAACAGCAAGTTAATGAATTCAATAGATCTCAACGTAAAGCTACGGCAAAACAAAGAGAAAACATGGTATTTTAATATATGAAAATGATTACTCAAACCATATAAGAATATCTCGTAAGAAGAAAATGTCACAAATACATGTATATTAAAGATGTCATGTCCTATGTCAATAGCACTAGAAGTGTCACATCCATGTATTGCCCCCATGGGTAGGATCACTAAAAAGTAAATAATTATTAGGGACCATAGTTGTAACATCTACCTTCACAACACCAATTACATAATATGGATCATGGCCCATTTATTTCTGTTATGGTGGGGTAACTAAAATGATTTCATGGAAATAATTCAATTAATGTTATATAGAAACATGATCAAACGAGTTTCACTGCAATTTGCTCAAGAGGTATCAGAATCTAATACCTATAAACCCATGTTTTGTTTTATCTTCTCACTTTCGATTAAAATTTGGCCAAATTGGGAAGAACAACCTTTAATTGAAACCCTTACATAAATATTTGAGAAATTAATTTAGTGTATTTTTTTTTTTTTTTTTTTTGAGAAACTCTCAACCTATATAATGGATTGAAATTTGAAAATTGTAACACAAAAAAAAAATGTAAATTTAAATTGAACGCCACTATAGGCCCATGAAGACCCAGGACCTATAATGGCGTTCATGAACGTCACTATAGGTCTTTTTTTAATTTTTTTTTTTTTTTTTTTTGGTTGAGCCTTTTTTTTTTTTTAAGGATCTATAGTGGCGTTCATGAACACCACTATAGGTCCTAAGTCTTGAATGCCACTATAGGCCCTTGTAAGACTTAGGACCTATAGTGGCGTTCATAAACACCACTACAGACCCTTTTGAGACCCGGGACCTATAATGGCGTTCATGAACACCACTATAGGTCCTAAGTCTTGAATGCCACTATAGGCCCTTGTAAGACTTAGGACCTATAGTGGCGTTCATAAACACCACTACAGACCCTTGTGAGACCCGGGACCTATAATGGCGTTCATGAACACCACTATAGGTCTTTTTTTAATTAAAAAAATTTTTTTTTTAAGGTTTTATAGTGGCATTCATAAATGCCACTATAGGCCTATGAAGACCCAGGACCTATAATGGCGTTCATGAACACTAATAAGTCCTTTTTTATTTTTATTTTTTCCCAGTTGAGCTTTTTTTTTTTTTTTTTTAAAGGACCTATAATGGCATTTTATAAACGTCATTATAGGCCCTTATATGACCTAGGACTTATAGTGGCATTTATAAACGCCACTATAGATTCTAAAAAAAAAAAAAATTTAATTTTTTTTTTGGTTGGATTTTTTTTTTTTCCCTAGACCTATAATGGCATTTATAAAATGTTCTTATAAGCCCTTGTTAAACCTGAGACCTATAGTGGCATTTTTGAAATGCAACTATAGGCCAGTGTTTAAAAACGCTACTATAAAGCCCTCAATACGCGACTATAGATCAACCTATAGCGGCATTTTCAGAAAACACCACTTTAGAGTACCTATAATGGTGTTTTTTATGAACGCCACTAAAAAAACACTACTATAGGTCCTAATATGCTTTTAATAGTTAGATTTAATAGAAATTAAAGCTTTAATATAGTTACTACTTTTGGAGAGTTATATTAGTGGTAATTTGCTCCCAAATCTCTCTCTCTCTCTCTCTCTCATAATAATTTCATATAGTCTAAGGTTACATATATATATATATATCTATATATTTGAATGAAGTATTACTTTGCCAATCTCTACAAATTCATGTTTTTTTAGGGTCCAGTTAACAAATACATTTGTTAATGAACTATTTTAAGAAAGTTTTGATACCACTTTTATGAAAATAAAAAAAGCTCTCAAAATATTAATTATTTTTTTTATCTTTTCTCATTATAATTTTCTTTAAATAGTTTACTAACAAGTAACAAATGCACTTAAAGAATTAGTTAAACTTTTTCCAATAGATGCAAGTTCATGTATTTTCCCATTTTTTGTATGCACGACAGCAAACTGTTAAATCACTATTTTTAACAGTGCATTAAATGTAACTGGTTGGGAATAATGATTGAATTCCTTTATCGCGCAAAAGAGAAATTATAAGGTCTACATGGTGGACAAGTGACGTGGTCCACCATTCCACTAAAAGACTCACACTTGTTTAAAATTGCTGAGTTAGAAAAAAATTTTAAACAGAAACTAATTACTGATTCAACAATTTTAAACAAATGGGAGTCTTTTAGTGAAATTGTGGACAAATGACGTGGTCCACCAGAGAACTGTATAATTTCTTAGCTCATACACCTCATGCACTGTGCAAGCAAGAGTTGAAAACTTAATCTAGGAGATGAAACTTAAATGGTGCTGGTGAAAACAAAAATAATATAAATAATGAAATTAGGAATTAGGATAGGATTGAAGCGAATCAGTTTTCTACCTCTTTATCAATGTTTGAATCTTTTTCTCCCCCAAGTTGAAATTAACTTCCCACTAAGATCTCACTAACTCATAAAACTCACTTTTTTTTTATTCAATTAACTATATTATTCTTATGATAAATACTCCATCTATTCATATTAATATCAAAATTCATAACAAAAGGTCTTGGTTCCAAGTTTTTAGTTTCTCGCGTAAATATAAATATTTAGATTTTTCAATATCTCTTTATTAATAACTAACATAATGATTTATCTTTATCCATGACCCAAACTTATATATAAAATATTTGGCTTTTGGACTATCCAAGTATCCATACACATAGAAAGTTATTTAAGATGGATGGACTATAGGAGAGATTTAAAGGGTAATAATAATAATAATAATAATAATAATAATATCACATAGAGGTAACGATTGTATATATAAATAAACCACTCGAGATGCTTTTTCAAGCTAGTAGGAATTTCACATCAAATAGAGAGAGGGATTATTATGGTCACACTCAGATAGAGTCTCTGTAATTGGTTGTCTTCTTCATACACTTTTTATTTTTGATAAAAAACTAGCAGAAATTCTAGGATAAGATACAACAAACTCTAAAAGTTAAAGAGAAAAGGTGTAGTGAACAGAAGAATTCAAAGATCGAGGGAGGAAGACCACTTATTTGGTAAGAATTTTTTTTTTCAAGAAAATTTCTATCCCTAATTCCTCTGTTATGGTTTCTCAATGTTGGTTGTCGTTACCACACATTGTTAGATGCATGGGAACATATTCCTATCTAAATGCTAAAAGAAATTGATTGGCATAGATAAGATTGTATCTGTAGGATTTCAAAATACTAGAAAAAATAAATATATAAATTTTTGTGTGTCCTCAAAGTTAAGACTCAATATTGATTGGCATCAAATTAAATTTATTCTAACTTCTCATAAAAATTCTTTTTGCGTTAGTGAAACATAAGGAATACAACTTAACTTACATTCTAAAGGTTCTAAAGCTACTTAAAATATATATATATATATATAAATTAACTAGGATGTTTAGTGCTCTTTAAGCATTTGACTATTCTCACAAATATATAGAATTTCCCAGATAATTATAAAGAATAATCTCTTCAAGTCTAAAACTACTTGAAATATCCATAATAAACCTGAAATTATTTTTAATCAATAGCTATAGCCTAAATTATAAATTTTTGCAATTAACACCTTAATTCAAGAGTAGTTTTGCAAAGTCAATCTCCCGTCCAAAGACTCTAAAGTCTAAACTAAAAAAATAATGGATAATGAATAGTGAGTACACTATGTAATCGAAATTAAGGTGTGTGCACTCAAAAGTCTAAACTACTTACATTATGTAATGAATAGTGAATACACTAAATCGGAATTAATTTATTCCACTAATTTGAACAGTATGGTGGACATTACATATTGATCTCAAATTAGAACGTTGCTCACATTTTTTTTATATAATAAATTTAGGGTACTCGAATGCCATTATAATTTAAGATGGATTGTTGTAATTTAATTATCTTTGAAAGTTTTGAAATTCTAGGGTTTCTATGACTCTATTCTGTCATTTTTCTCAATTTGTTTCAGTCTTATCTCCTTACAATTTAAATATTTGTGAGGTAAAAAATAATTTTAAAATGTCGTTTTGTGTTTTCAATATTTTTTGTATATTTTTCCAGTGCTATGAATAATTTTAGTAGTATATTTATAAGATATATATGTAATATTCAACTCTTAACTTTACTTATGTCTGTACTTTATGTCATACGTAGTATATTTTATTCACAGCCGGTCTCCAAGTCAAAAAAAAAAGATCACACTAGATTAAATGCTAGCGTAAAATTTAGATATGTTAAAAAATGTATTCTCCAACTCTTTTCCTAACTTGACAAACTACCATTTCTAAACACTTTTGCTATAAGCCTATAACTTCCTGCTATCGCTTTCATATCATTTCCACCATTCATACAAAGGGGAATTCAAACCAAATTTTTCCTATGGAGAAAGCTTGATGATATCATTAACATTACTAGGCTAATACAATTACATTTAACTGCTCTCAATTATTATTTTCGTGACAACCACTGCTACCATAATGGTAAAACCCAATATTGTTATTATAATATTGTAACCACTATGGTATGTGGTAGTATTATTATCCTCCTTGTCATCATCACCGCTCCCATTTTACTCGTTATCATCAACTAGTTATATACAGTCACTTGCACAATTACCACCATCAAAATCATTATCAATTCATGGTGTCATTCTTCTATTTCAAACCATCCACACTGCTAAATTCAACATGACAACTCACTAGCAATTTAAACCTTTCCTTTTACCAATCAAACACCATATTGTTGAACTACAAATTAAAGAAAATACTATTTCTGTATCTACATATATGGTCACTGCAGAATACAGACAACTTTCAAATATACATTAATCATTTTGCTAATTTGTATTTTGTGTGTTCTTATCTTATATTGAACTTAAAAAGGATATTTAATCATTCAAAAGAGATGGCAAACTTATTAGTACCAATTTCATTCAAAGTAGGAAATCAGGGTGTTCCATTATACAAAAGAGCTTAAAAGGATTATTTGAGCTGTGTGTAGCAACTTTTATAGAAAATTTTCAATTGATTAACTAACTTGTTACGTAGAATAGATTGTATATCTGAAAGATACCCATGATTTGCATTATTAACTGGACAAATGGATTTGACTAAAAAAAATGTATGGACAAGTCTCTAAAGGACGAGTTGGGTGAGAGAAAAAAAGAAAAAAGAAAAACCACTGCAAATTCCAAAGGTTGAATGAAGCAAATTGGGACAAATATGTTGTGTGAAGTGGCGCATGGGAGCCTCAGCCCCTTACGGTCAAAGAACAAAAACATGAGGGTGGGTCAAGAGAGAAAAAGATGGGTCACGGTCAGGACTCAGGAGTCACAAAAAACAACTAGGGGCGGCTAATAGGAGACTGGGAAGTTGGGGTTAGCTAGGGGAGGCATTGGCCCTTCGGTAAAGCCTAGAGCCACCTTCACTGGTTCATGTCTCCCTCTGTCTCTAGACTTTTTCACTGGTTCATATCTCTCTCTCTCTCTCTCTCTCTCTCTCTCTCTCTCTAGACTTTTGGGGGTAAGTGTCTCTCCAAAAAGAAAAATTCTTCCATTCTTCCATTTAATTAGCTGAATTGATAAAGTCTTTTATTACCAAATAAGAAATTAATTGTTCAAATTTGTCTTCACCAAAAATTAATTGTTATTTTGCTTTAATTATATAAAAATATCATTATGAAGTAAAGTCTGTAGATTTAAATTCTACTGCATTTTAAAATATAAAAAAATAAAATAAAATAAAAAATAAAATAAAGTCCACAGTTTGAGGGGACAATCCAGAGTGCTTGGATTTCTGGTTTGAAACAAATGGTGCATAAATCTGTTCCTCACAATGTGTACTGTCATGTGATACAACTTTAATAAAAAGGATCATTGAATATAAAAAAAACTACGCATGAGATGCTTGTTTTATTTTATTGGCTTCAATGGATTTTCTTCTCCTCATATAGTTTATAGTTATCTATGTATACCACAAAACCCACATTTTATTTGCCTGTGTTCTGAGATCTTTAATCTAGTGGCCCCAATTTGCTCATTTAGCCCTGTCCATGTGGTGGTTGATTTGTTTCTTTGTATAACTTAGATATTTTCTTTTTCTTTCTTTTTGTCAAGTCCATCATTCATGTCTAAGTCTAAACTTTGATTTTTTTTTTTTTCATTCTTTTTCGTGAGGTCCATCAAGCTTGTCTAAGTCTTTTTCTTTTTTTTGAGCAGCAAGCATGTCTATGTCTAACTTCGATAGGTGAGAACGATGAAAGATAGACAAAACAAAAACTAGGTTTCTCTTTTTGTGATTATTATAATTTCTCTTTAAATTGACCACTTAAGAATTTATGATGCATCATTTGTTTTTGTAAACCTTTAACCCTAGAAACTATCTCCTATAATACTACTTGTCTCAAACTTGAACCTGTGCTGTCACCTGAAGGAATGATCAACTATTCTAATAATGAGTGTTAGATGTATTTGAATAGCGCCTATTTTGCTGAAACTGAAAAATTATTGCTAAAAGTATTGAAAATAAAGATAAAAATTAGTTAAAATAGTACAGTGAAGCTCATGAATAGTGCCAAAAAGTGTAGTAGGACCCATAAATAACAGCAAAAATAAGCTGAATAGTGAAATAATTTTCATTTTTCATTTCCACCCAAACGCACACTTACAAAGGGGAGGAGGGCAACAATCCCTCGTTTGACAAGAGGGGAAATGAACAATCTCCCATTTTCCCTTCTTTCTATAAACTTAAACTTATATAATTTAAATGTTGAGACACATGAGAACTAATTTAAAGAGGAAACATTTTTTTTATAAAAGATAATAAAATTCATGATTGTTCTTAGTTGTCCAATTACTTTGATACCCTCCACAAGTTTCGATTATTATTATTATTATTTTTTTTTTATAGAAACAATGATATCTAGATCCCTATTTAATTATTCCCTTAAGTGTATATAGGATCCTCTCATCTCACATACACTAAGTTATTACATGAAGAAATCCTTTAGAGGTGGCCTTAAGATGTTAACTAGAGATTTTGAATACAAAATGCCATGTATATCATACGACATTAAAAATCACTATGACCAACCGCTTGGGTTTTGAATTTTTGTTTCTTAATTGCTCGTTAGAATAACAAAGCCATAATGGCTCCCTTAGGAAGGAGCAACATTTGGGTTAGGGGACATACTTTTCTAACTCTTTTGGTCACCCTTGTAATTTATTATAATAACGGGAAAATTATTCAAATGACCAGCCTAAAATTTTCTCTCTTTTGAATTTCCCATTTATCTTACATTTTTTTTTTAACTATTCTTTCAAAGATAATATGATTTATGAGTGAGAAAGTTGTGAGATTAAAGGTGATTATATATGTGTGTGTGTAATGTAAACAAATTAATGCACATAATTCTAATTGATAAGCCCCAAATGATAAAGATATGAGAAGTGCAATGCAAAGATTTGCCATTTGTCCATTACTGTAACTTTTTCAAAGCAACCGGTGCATATTATTAGGCCCAAATTATACGCTGCAGCCTGCAGGGTTGAGCTTGTTGTTATCAGATTTCAGGCCCAAAGCTATCACAGTCCAGTAAGTAACACATATCTGACCCATTATTCAAAACCCGATTGTTTTGCTTCGCGTTAAGGCATTGCACAAAGCCCAATCCTAGACCTTTACCTTCATTTTGAACTTTGTTATTGCCGGAGCTATGTTTGTTGCTCTCAGAACAATCCATTGAAGATTCATTTGTCTCGCATGTTTGAACTTTGAAAGCAACATTCTCTGGCAATAAAATTAATGTCAAGGCTCTTAGCCAACTTAGATAAAATCAATAATGGCTCAGTAACAATTAGAGTCAGCTCTTAACCAATTTGTTCTTAGATTTTCACAGATTGATATCCATGAGTAAGCAAGAGATTGAGGAAGAGAAACTGAGCAAGACCCAGAATGGAGTTATCATCTCTGTCTACGTGGAATCACCCCAAATTCGATCTCCTCAAAGAACAAGAACTGTTGGTATAAAGAAAAGTACTAACAAGCCCAAATCATCATCATCATCAGTTTCCAAAATGCCTCAAATCGCAGCAAGAAAGAAAGGATTTGATCGCCGGGCTCAGCTTCTAGCCTACGCTAGAGAATTGAGAAATGCTGGTTCCCAAGAGGCTCAAAGGTCTAGAAAAAATTTGAGGCCTAAGCTCAAGGTAAGTTCTTCCAATTCCCATATGCAATGTAGCAAAAAAGTGCACGCAAATTGCATGCATGCATGAATGTAATTTATCAATAAATGTGTAATGGCTTGAACAGAAATGGAAATGGTTGACAATACCAATGAGTCTGTGCTTTCCGTCTCGTTGGATTCTTGCAAGAACCAGTAGCCGATGGAGATATGAGCGCATACCAACAGAAGTTTACACAGAAAATATTGTAGATTCGTCGTGTGGTTCCAAATGCATCGGTGGCAAGAAGAGAAGGGCCACTAAGAGGATCAAATCTCACTTCTTTGTAAAACTTGTAACAAAATGTCTTTCATTTATTCTTTAACATTTACTTTTCCCGAGTTTTGCATTTTGGTTATGATATTTGCTTTGTTTGTTGGTGTTTTTGCAGAGTAAATTAAGGTGTATGTTGAAAGAATTATCATGCAGTTGTAAAAACATATGATGGTGGTATTGATAAAGCTGATGATTGCAGAGACTACTCCAATCTACAACGTTAAATGTTTTTAGTTTCATTTATGATTGTCGCAGATTTAGATCTGTTCTAGTCTTCTAGATGAAGATGTATGGTTCAATGCTGGATCTTTTGTTTTTCTATCCCCCGATTTTGCTATGTTTGTTACTGAAAATTAATGACAGATCCGTAATTTTCTCCAATGTGTAGAACTGTATCATAGAAGTAGCATCAAACGTTTGACGAGTCAAATAAGTTCATTTGCCACCTAACAGTATTTTATGGGATTGAGATAAGGCCCCTCCCATTAAAATTCTTCAACTTCTAATTTTTACTTAGATGTAGAATATGTAATACCTAAAAATCCATCCCCGTTGTTGATTTTTTCTTTACTAATAATTCAATTTTTTGACAAATACATATATATTTGATCTTTTTTTAATAGGAATATTTGTCATAGTTTAGAAGAAACCAACAGATTTGACGGCAGAAATGATAGTCTACTAGGCTGTCCCTATATCATTGTACCATCGACAGTGCAATCAAGAAACTTTCTTTTACTGCTATGTTTTAAAGCAAAGTTTATGCAATATAATATATGGTTGCGCTAGTTTATCAAAAAAAAAAAAATATATATATATATATATATATGGTTGCGCTGGTTTGTCATAGTTTAGAAGAAACCAACAGATTTGATGGCAGAAATGCGATAGTCCATTAGGTTGTCCCTAGATCATTGTACCATCAACAATGCAATCAAGAAACTTTCTTTTACTTGCTATGTTTCAAAGCAAAGTTTATGCAATATATGCCTGCGCTGGTTAAATATACTAATAATCCAGGTGAAAAAAAAAAAAAAAAAAAAACAACTTATCAGGAAATAACATCCAGAAAAGCTATAAAACCACGTTGTCACAATTTGTCGGGTAGGATCACAATTGATGTCACTGCATGGTTGGGAGGCTGTAAAAGCAAATTATACAAATATTCTTCAGGGCTGTACAGAATGCCGTTTGTGAGAAGAATGGTGGACACCAAGAAACATCAGTTTTAAAATGAAAACATTTGATCAAAAGAAAATGAACCATTATATGTCCCTGTTCATATGACCAATATGCATGACCAAATGATGGAAAAATCCATGCACCTACAGGGAAACTGACAACTAAATGTTTTGGTTCTTTTCTAGACACCTAAAAATCCAGAGGCAATGTCACCTCAAACTAGATCTAGTGATACTAAACCAAATAGTGGCGTAAAAAGCTTCACTCTGTCAATGATATGATGACAATGCTCTGGCATATCATTATGAAGTGGTGCCATAAATAAGACTTCAGCTGCAAATGAATATAAAACACCCAACTGTAGAAGAGCTGCAGCTCAGTCCTTCGACACTTCTCTGTTATATTGTCAGAAAAGTGTTGCTCTTATATGCCGCCTCCATTGCCTCCTTGAACGTGCAACTTGTAAACTATGTTCACCATGTCCATATGAAGCAGCAGAACGAATACCTCCATATGAAGCAGCAGAACGAACACCACGGCCATATGAAGCAGCAGAACGAACAGCAGTAGCATGCACAAAATCACCATCAAACAACCCATGGTCCCTATTATTTCTACTCCGTGAGTAAATGCCATGAGCACGTCCACGATCAAATGATGCCAGAGGAAAGAAAGCATCATCAAAATAGTCATCCAAATCAGAATCAGAAGTGTCACCATAGTTAGGCTCTAACACATAGTCCCCCAGAACCACAGCCCCAGGTGTTGATGAGATAATTGTGCTGATCACATCACTTTGCTCCCTCTCACGCTCAAGCCTCTTCCATTTTTCTTTAAGTACAGGGTCCACTGCTCGCGGACAGGCCAATGGGTGCTTCGACCTAACATGTTTTCTGAGTTGCTTATAAGTTCCAACAAATGAACAATCATCCAGCATGCAGGATCTCTTCTTTGCATTCAGATATTTTCTTGCTGGCTCAACCACAGTCCAACCCTTCACCTGCCCACGACAGAGAGGGCATAAAAGCTCTGGCACTTCCATCTTTTCATTGTGATGCTCCAGACCAGAAGTTAAACTTGAATTTTCCATTAACCCATCCAAATGTTGAGAACTTTGAATGGGAGTTACTTTTGTGTAGGCTTTCTTGTATTGCTCAAGACAGTTGGAATACCGATGGCTAGTGGCACACATAAAAGTGCGACAACCCTTGTTATAAGAGGAACAAAGAAGGAGAACAGCATTGTGAGGGTACTCCAAACAAACTGGGCAGGTTGCATTTTTCCAATCTTTCTTGTCTGATGCTTTCGAACGTCTCTTCTTAAGGTGAACATCTTTGAAATTATTCTGACAGCAAGATGGTGATGGAGAACGGGTAACCCCATGATTACGGGCGTTAGTCTTACGTCGCACTTTGCTGACTTTAGCCATTTACGAGTGAAACCTGAGATTCAATTGCCAGGAGAGAGAGAGAGATCAGATATTCTGACAAAATAAAAGGTGGTAAGATAACATCCTAAAAAGTCCATTGCACATTTGCAGATATCATTAAAAAAAATACGTATTAGTTCTAACAGCATCTAAATGATCTCTTCCTTATTTTGAACTTCTTAACACAACTTTAGCCATTTATGAGTGAAACCTGAGATTCAATTTCCGGGAGAGAGAGAGATCAAATATTCTGACAAAATAAAAGGTGGTAAGATAACATCCTAAAAAGTTCATTGCACATTTGCAGATATCATTAAAAAAATACGTCTTAGTTTTAACAGCATCTAAATGATCCCTTCCTTATTTTGAACAACTTCTTAACACAAGGGCATTTTATTATTACCGTAAATCTTTTTAATATTATACAGGCTTGCCAAACATAAGTCACCAATCACCGTAAAATTATAAACAAGTTATAACTAAGTGAGAC
Source organism: Quercus gilva (assembly GCA_023621385.1). Lineage (NCBI taxonomy): Eukaryota > Viridiplantae > Streptophyta > Magnoliopsida > Fagales > Fagaceae > Quercus > Quercus gilva. Next base: position 45,076,764 of record CM042481.1, read on the forward strand.
CGTGATGAACCCACTTACAGAAGACAAGTGGACACCAATGTTAACTAGTTTCAATGCTCTATTCGTTTCCTAGACTTTGGACATCCAACACAAAAAGCCGAGTCCACTTAACATAGCTAATAAGACATTGTTTTATAGGATGCACCCAATATGTCTTGAACCCATGATGTCATCCTCCATCCTATTATTAGGGAAGGAATAAGTGCCATTTGAGCTAGAGCTCATTGACCATAACTAATAAGACATTTTGACTTCTAAAAGAAAAGATTCTTTTTCTTTTTTCTTTTTTATTTAAAAACAACACTAATGAGTAATGACATCCAACAAGAACCACATTACAAGATTTAAGGCCATGACATCCAACCAAGAAACACATTAGAGGATCTGTTGAGACAAAACGGAGTATTGTGGGACTATAAAAGGTAAATAACCAGATTTGCTAAACCCTAAATAACATCGAGTATATGTGCCATAGAGCATATTTCCTTGGAACAAAAACATCATTGTCAATAAAAGAAAAAATGGGGGTCAATTTCAAGCAGATAGGTGTAATTTTCAAGTTGTCAGTTAAGTTTGGATGCATTGGCACCACATGCTCAGCGTCCTTACCTTGCCATAGACCCCTGCTCGACCCTAACCCTCCCCAACCCTTGAACTGGATAGAAGCTACTAAATCATGAAGCTGCCCACAGAGTTTAGGTCCCCTTTAGTAGGGTTCCACCAACATAACCCATGAGTCAAGTGTTTTTTGGTTTAAAATGCATTATTTACCTACATGGCAACTTTTTAAAAAAAGACTAGGAAACATGATTTAAAAAAAAACACACACACACACATACAAGTTAAAATATCAATAAGTGAAGTACTACTACGGTCCTTACATTGTATAATAAAACTGTAGAGCAAAAATTTAAGTAATATAATACAAAGCTTGACGCAAACTACTTAATCTCTGTTTGCATAGTTCCTCATTAGCCATAAATAGGATAGTGGATTCTACAGATAATCAGCATTACCAGTGCAAAATACAAGTAAATCACATTTCAAGAGGTGCAACTCTAATTAATAACTGAAAATTACTGCAAGAAAAATCAAATCTAGAAGAAATGCAAGAGGCCTTTTTCTTCAAAAAAAGCTTGACCTATCATTCAATTTGATGTAGTCCACGTGCAATCCTTCTTTGATTCAAGTAAGCTTCTTGGGGAGGTGAATGCAACAATTATAAATATGGTTCCTAGTGTAAATAATCCATCAAGTATGGGTGATTTTAGGCCAACTTCTTGCTACAACACCATTTATAAATGCATAACAAAAATCTGGCTAATAGACTCAAAGCTAGTTTAATTGACATCATAAGGCCCAATCAAACTGCCTTTGTGCCCAGCAAAAGCATAGCAGAGAATGTGCTACGAGCTCAAGAAATTGTAAAGAACTATTATAGGGAAGAGGGGCATGGAAGGTGCATCATAAGGGTGGATCTCTGAAAGTTTAAGATTTAGGCCTCGTTTGAAAGGAGGGAATAGAATGGAAATGAATTAAAAGAATAATTTTAGAATATTCTTCCCTTCCCTTATTTGGGAGTTTTAATGGAGAGAATAAAAAGTTCATTCCCTTATTTGAGAGTTTAAGTGGGATGGAATGAAATGTGTAGAAGGGAACACTCATTCCTCTCTATTTCTTTAAAACCTCAAATTTTCATTTCCCCCGAAATTGAAAGGAATGGGAAGGAATGAAATTAGATTTAATGATTTTTTTTACTAAAACTCCCAAAATACCCCCATATATTCAATCCTTTATTTTAAAATAGGGGTTGCTGGCATCAATGGCTTGGGAAGCATAACTCGAATATTTGGAATTTGATTCCAGGGTGCTTCATGTGGATTATTTGGTTGGAACGAAATCGTCACTCCTTTGAGAACATGGAGAAGACGTTGGATGAGAGTCAAAGGTTTTATGGCAACGCAGTCTTTTTGAGTGGTCTCGTTGTTGGAGCTTTATTGATTCTTCATCTTTTTCAGAGTTTTCTTTTTCCCTTAGATTATCTTTCTGATTTCCCTATATTTTGTTTTGCTATTCGTTTCATCTATTTCTTGTTGTTCATCATCATGAACTTGTACTTTTCTTTTTTTCTCTTTAATAATAGTTCTCTGATTACCTATCAAAATAAAATAAAATAGGAGTCTAATAGTAATATTGTAGTAAAATGATTTCATTTCATTCCCTCCATGTTACTTCCAAACAAGATTACTTATATTCCATTTATTTTCATTCCTTTCCATTTCTTAATTTTAAAACATTCAATCAAGGTTACTTAATACCATTTCATTCCATTTTTTTCCATTTATTTCTCTTGCTTAAATCCATTCTATTCTATTCCCTTATGATCATTCTATTTCATTCCCTTATAAACTCCCAAATGAAGCCTTAGGCTATGTTTGTTTTGGGTGTAAATGAAATTGGGAAAATATTTTACGGCCTGATGCGTGTTTGGGTGCACATGTAAAACTCGGTCAAACTGAAAACCATTTACTTTGATTGTAAAATTTTGCCCTTTCACTCATAAAATCATTTACACTCTCAATATACGTTCAAAACCATTTTTACGGACTGAAAACCTAAAGAGAGAGAGAGAGAGCAAGAAGAGAGAATGAGCTAGGAACCCAACCATGCTTCAGACCAACCCAGATTGCGTCACCCCACTGCCCAGATCCTGCCGCCCCACCACCCAGATCACGCCGCCCCACCACCCCACCAGACCAGCCATGCTTCCTCTCTTTTCTCTCTTCTTCCTCATCTCTTCTTCTCTTCCATTTTCGACCTCTACTCCTCCATCTCTATCAAACCCAAGCCCAGATCCTCCACACATCAATCTCACCTCCTCAACCCATCCCCACCCACACCGTCACTACCCTCTTTAGTTTTTTTTATTTATTGTAAAATAACATTTGTTCTTGGGTTTCAAAGCATCAGCAGTGGGTTGATTCGTGGGTTTGTGGGTTTTGATGGTGGCCGATTGGGGGTGGTGGATTGGTGGCTGGGGTGGTTTGTGGGTTTCAATGGTGGTGGGTTGTGGATTTTGGTTGATGGGTTTTGATATTGATTTTGATATTAATGGGTTTTGATTTTGATTATGACTTTTTTAGGTGAATTGGTTATGTGGTGGTCGTTGGTGGCTGGGTTTGTAGTGACCGGTGGTGATTGTGATGGCTGAGTTTTCTGAAAATAGGTTTAACATGCATTACCAAACACTGAAAATACTTTTCAGGCAAATTTTCCAAAACACAAACAAACAACTGAAAATATTTCACACTCAGAAAACATTTTACATATTGCCAAACACAGCCTTAGTGGAATGGGAATTTAGTTTGCAATGTCTTCATGCTGTGGCGCTTTTGTTTATGATACATTGATTGAATGAAGAAGAGCATTACCACTCCAAAGAACTGTGTGGCTATTAAGGGAGTGTTAGCTAGCTATTTAAGAGTTAAAGGACTTAGCCAAGCGGATCTCTTGGCCCCTTATCTGTTTGTATAGGCAATGGAGATCTCAACTTGTTTGTTGAAGAAGAGAGTTTTGGGGTTCAAGACTTTCTAAGGGAGGAAAAACCAAAACAAATACAGCAAGAAAATTGAAGAACAAAAACAGTTTTTCTAGATACACCCAGATTTGAACCGACGGCAGCATTGGCAGTTGTAGGTGGGATTCATAGCCAAATCTCTTTTTTAAAGACAAAAGACTAAATTAGTTGAGCAAACTGAAATCCATGAAGAACAAAAACAATAAAAAATAACCTAGAAGTTGGCACCTAGAGTTGCTTGTGAGAAACAAAGAGAAATGAAGAGTAGGTGAGAATGAATGAGATGATAAAGTAAATAAGTTGATTGTGGTGTAGTAATTTACTGCTTTCACGGGTGGGCTTGGGAAATGGGTAAAGTGACTTTCAGGAAGTGGGAAATGGGTAAAGTGCTTTCTCTTTGATTTTTAAGGGTTTAGAATTTTAGATAATGAAAAGGTGGGATCTTGAATGTGTTGATGGCTGTTTGGTATCAAAACAAAGAGTAAAACATGATATAAAGAAAGATAAAACACTAGGTAATCACACTTAAGTAGGTGAAGACAGTCACACCCTAGAAAAGTGACCCAAAACACAAAATAAGACTCATGAGCCTTTTTGTACAGCCAAAGACAGCCCATTCCAAAAATTAGGAAATTACCCAATTGGCCCCATTTCTAGTAGAACTTACTTAAAACTGATCTAGCAGCAAATAAACAAAAACAAACAATAAAATAAGGCTCAATTCAACGTTAGAGTAACTAAGCAAGATCCCAAGAGAGATCTCCATCATCCAAAGCATTCAAAATTAATGCTTGAGCACTAGAACTAGCTTACCCTTGCCTCCTATAAGTCTTCATAGGAGGGTTTCCAGTTACATTGCCCATGAAAGATTTTGCTCATGGAGCTATATCTCATTAGAGATTACAATCCAAAACAAAATGAGGATAATGTATTGGCAAGAATGTTAGACCATATAGAAACTATAATTAGAAGGCATACTTACAAATTACAATTTATACTTTCAACTTTCTAGATTCTACAACTTCTTTTGTACCAAACCTCTATTATCATTTTCAGAAAGAAAAAAAATGAAAATTCAATGGTGTAAAAGAACCAGTTATCTAATGAATTCAACTTCAAGAATTGCACCAATTAACAACCCTTGGGACTGATATGCCTAGATCATCCTGACAATCAGGTGGAAATCATAGTAGATGAAGATAGAGACTTGCAAATAATTGTTTATATGTAGGGGTATAAATAAATAAAGTCAGCTTCATAGCATGAGGGATCTTCAAGCAACAGCACTTAGCATACCTAAGACTGAAGTAACTACTTTTTTTCTTTTGATAATTAATAAAACTTCATTGAAAAATATAGAAATCATATAAAGAAACCAAAGCACACAGGAAGGTACTAAGGAAAACAGCATAACATCAAAAAACTATAGTGCATGGAAGTACAACTATCAAGCAAATCAACCAAAGAGTTAAAAGTAAAAACACCCAACACAATTGTCCACTCAAGCAAAGTCTAGAGGAAAGGCAGCTTCAAATCATGGATTTATCTCTCCCTTCCTTCAAAAGTATGAGCATTCCTCTCCCACCAAATACCCCACATGAGGCAACAATGGATCATGCTCCAAATCACCGCAGATTTACGCCTGTTATACTTGCTCAACCATCTAGCTAGAAGCTCCAAAACAACTCTCAGCATAACCCACTGATCCCCAAATAATGAAAATACCATAACAACTCTCTAGCTACAGCATACAGGGCAATGGATAAGTAAATGGTCAATAGTCTCCCCATCCTTCTTACTCAAGGCCTCTGCAAATTATCAATGGTTAAAATTCTCCCCAAGCCACGGTCCAAAGAAATAAGCCGACTGTTGTTGGCACTTTTGGTTTCCATAAAGACTTCCAAGAATGAAGTAACTAATACTGCTAAATCATCAATTGTCTTACAAAGAAAATATTTTGCCTCAAATTGAGACTAATTTTTGAAATTGGCAACGAAGCTTCATTTGCACCCTTATCATTAGTTTATAATTCAAGAATCAAAAAACCACACCTACCAAGGGGAATCAATTCAAGGTTTCAAGACAAAAATTGAAGCCCTATATTCACACTAGCTAGTACTAAAGCTGGAAATGGTTGGCATTTACCAAGTTCATTAACCAAGACACGAAGGAAAGAAATCTAAAACATGATCTTAAGAAGGAATTCTAAAAATAAAAATGTTAACATGTCAGTACAACCCCAAATCGTCCATCATCCAGGTTCATTCTCTTGTAGAAATACAACCAAACAAGATTACGTTAAACATTGGAGAGAGTTGACCTCTGAACCATAATTGGGTAACCCCATTTGCAATATCTAGTGATGGATCTTATTTTCCCCCTAATTTCTCATTATAATTGTAGTTTTGCAATGCCAATTTATGGTAATCAAGGAGGCAAAGAAATTGCATGCAATTTGACTAGTTTAATGCTCCTCATGAATTTTTTCGGTAATTGTTTTAGGTTGCACCACCACCACAAATCATGTCAGTCAACCAACCCTTTGGCTTTGTATCCCTACACTGCCCCCATTGTCTTCTATATTCTCTGTTGTACTATAAGCAATGCTCATTGTCAAAATTAATAGAGGTTCTCTCTAAACCAACTTACAAGTGAACTCATCCAAGTGCTGATGTTTCAAGTTCATACAGAAAGATTAAAAATTATAATAGACTAAGCAAGTATATTCCTCCATAGATCAAAGAGTCAACAACTAACTTTCCAAGAAAATTTCATCTAGCCAAATGACAAAAAAAGATTCTCCCCTGACAACACAATTGTGTGTGCCTTTTGTTGTACTTTGGACACAATAAGAGTGAAATAAATATATGATTTCTTATTAGTTTTATGCCACATCTCAGCCTAAAAGAACCCACAAAAACAAAAACAAAACAAAAAAAACGTAGGGAACCTTTCAAAAGAAGAGTCCTTTGGACTCGCCTCTATTGAGTAAAACCTACACGCCACCCGCCAGAACCAGTTGCCGGATAATCCACTAAGCAATTTAAGCTCGTGCCCAGGATTAAGACTACCAAGTAGTGATGACATCTTAGAACTTCAAAATCAAATCAAATCCCACCTTCCTTTTGGGAAATTGCGGGAGGGATCGCAAGATGATTCTCAAAGCCAATTTAGAAAATATCATTTTCCAAAAAAATTTGAAAATAAACGGCAGCAATACCTGCATTTGCTTTTGTGTAAACCCTAAACTAAACCACATTTTTTTTTGTTTGTTTGTTTACTGTAAAAACCTAATCTTGATAAGTAGTGCAAGTTATGAATCACTATAAAGAAATTGATAATAACCAGAAATGAAACCCTAGATAAGAATAAAGCGATTAGAAAAGAGGAGGATTAATTGAGATCGGGAAGCGATTTTACCTGGAATGGATGTGAGTTGAGAATTTGGTGGATTGGAGCAATGTGCGTGTTTTTGAGTGAGCAGCTGATCGATCTCTCACTCTCTAGAGTCGAGAGGAAGAAGAAGAGGCAGTGGGTTCGTTGCGTTTCGTTTGCGTGCGTGAGCTGCTTTACTATGCTACCTCATCTCATGATTCCGATCCGTGCCGCGCTGTGCTGTTGTCATTATTACGCCACTATTAGTTTATTATCCGTATATATATAGTAGGACTTTGCTGTTACAACTCACCCATACATAACCTTTTCTTTTTTTGAGTACCACTCACCAATAACCTTTGATTTCACTTCGCACGTACAAATTTTTTTTTTAATAATTAGTTGCAACAACTTACGAGGCAAAAACAAGTTTGAACCACAAATATTTTTATTGAAAAAAAAAGTGTTATAATTAAGTTACAAAGCTCTTTTGCACATGACACATTATAATTCATAAAGAGTCTAAACTAAAAATGTTTACCAAAGTGCACAACTGCCACTAATCAATGAAAACCACCTAGAAAATGGAGTAACCACACTACACCACACGATATGGTGCGGTGTGCAATTTTATGTTAAGAAAACAGCATAAAACTAAACCGCACCTCGTGTGCGCGCACACACATGTATATATATATATATATATATTAGTCTCTATGAACACTCATTGCGCATGTTTAGAAGCTCTTCCATTTTTTTTTTTCAAAGTATAAAACTTTTCATTCATCATAATTCAAGGTTAATACATTTTTCAATCACAAATATACGTACGATTGTGAGGCTTTTATTTTGGTATTCAATCAACAACAACAAATGAAATCTCATATTACTCCTTTGCATTCACTTGGGCCTTAAAGTGCTTCTATAACATTGTGCTTCTAATTCATCACCATCGTCAACTATTACAATAATCAATATAATCACTCTATGATAATATCTTTCAAAATGCATCTTTTCCCCTGCCAAAATGACTAAAAAACGGAATATGAAAGTGAGAGTTACCTGATTGTAATTTGTGAAATAATGGATTAACTATGGAGTACCATTTTATTATGTTTTCAAATTAATCATTTTGAAACTTTGGATTGAAAGAAATGATAAATATAAATGGCCAGTCCTTTAGTGGTTAGGATGATGTGAGAGACGAGAGTTGAGATGTGTTTAATGGTTACATAGATAAATGCATTAGAAAAAGTGTTTCCATTTGAATTTGTCTACTGGTTAGTGAGGTTAGAGGGAATGAATTTCTAAAAAGCTAAAATTTAGGATTTTGAAAATGAGGAAACACTTGAAAACAAGGGTTTAGTGTAGCCGTGAAGGGTAGATTGGTCTTCTATATGAGTTCCTCTACTGTTAAGGATGTCCTTCCTTATAGGGCTTCCAAAATTCTACCAACTTTTTCCTTCACCTCCTTAACTTGATGTCCCATCAGACCATCACAATTTTAGCTTCCTCAACTGTGATGGTAGCACAATGGGGCTAGAATCCTCCATGCTCTTAGAAGTTTAGGACCCCTTGGGAGAGGATGTGCCAAATCAAATCTTAGTTTTATTTGAGAATCTCGTGCATGTTCTAACTTCTAAGTAAGCTCATGCCCTTGCGTTCCAATGCAGTTATCTATTAGGTATCAAAATTAGAACTCGAGGGACCTCTCGACTCCCTCTCGACTAGGGTTCGCTGCTTCGCCACAGTTCTTTTGGCATCCATGAATCTAGGCGACTCTCTGCAATCTTTGTCGAGAAAACCAAAATCGTTTCTCTAAAACAGTGCTAATTGTTGATGTAGTTGAACATAAGGCCAAAAGGTACCGACGATGGACTCTCTAATGCTTAAGCCATTACTAGTAAGGCTTGAAGAACAATTTACTATATGGCGACTTGGATCCCTTTGTATGGATTCCAAAGGCTACTCAAAAGTTCTGAGATATTCGTTTGTCTTTGGAATTCAAATTGGGGCGAGATTCATAGACGTTTGGGGCTATATGCTATTTTCGATTTTTTTTTTTTTTTTTTTAAAGAAACTTATCACGCAAACCAATTTTGGAAAGTTCATATTCCAGCATAAGTTTCATTGTCATTGATACGATTCGACATTAGTTCATAAGAAGAAATGATTTTCATAGTGGCGTTGGGAGCCAAATTTTTAAACCACCCCCCGGGGCTATAACATACTCATCATATTCTTTATTTAATGAAATGAACAGTGCATACAATAAACCACAAAAGCAAAATAGACAAAAACTTGCACTTAAAAAAGATGTACTCCACATTGTCCATTAATAGATATATACAAATTGTGTATGCCCTCCTAATATTACAACAATTACTCTCACACCTTGCCCCTAAAATCTTTCAACCCTATATTCTCAACTCTAAAAAAATATTAGAATAAAGAACCACTCCACATGGACCACATCAAAGAAATCTTTCTCCCTACCCTACCCCACCCCCTCCCCCAGCCCCGCCCCCATGGCAGACAAAGTAACAATAAAAGAATTTAAGAGCTGCAAGCACTGCATGCTGCTTCGCAGTTGTAGATCCAATGCTTAGAAATTTGATCTCAGCCATAACATACATGCAGATTGACTTTTTACTGTCCACTGAACAAGAAAAACTTAATGCCTGCCACACGGGTCCCAGAACACTTCACTTGTGGATGCAACATGAAAGATGGACATAGCTGCTATCAATGGCAAATAGTTCGTATCAGTGACTGAAAATAATAAAACTAACCCAAAATGCAGAGAAAATGTCAGATGCATAAAAATTTTTGAATTAACCCAGAATGAGATAGTAACATACGAGTTTGTCGGCAGATATGGGAAAACTATGAGTAACTCTCAGGTATTTTTTTGGCCCTAGGAGGAAGGATAAATCTCTCACGTTAATTAATTGGGAATTTTTCAGCTCAACCACTCCAGTCCAAACGACAAAGACAGGACAGTTTAAATCCAATGCCCAGCTTAGTAAATATAATGATCATAGTGGTGGAAATTCAGGTTCCTAAATAGAAAATATTAACAGTTATTCCAAGTGTCTTAGGGTTCTTCTCATGTCTTCTAGCAAGGAAAAAGCTTCTCATGTTGTGACAAAGATGAACACCCATGACAATGTCTGATACTCTAATTAATAGAAAGGAATTTCTCAATTATTCAGGTTTCAACAACATGCCAGAGGTAACATTCATGTTCAATTTTCCTATTCTGTTTACTTCCACTGTCATGGAGTGTCAGGAAGAAAGAGCAGGCTACATAAAGATGTTAAAATAAATAATAACTTTCACCTTATCATCTTTCATGGATTTGTGAAGGAAAATATTTCAACCCCGTCTACCAAGACTGCGAGGAGATGCTGAGCCTGAGGATGTGGAGAGTGGCCTCTTTACAAATGGATGATCTAAGAGCTGAACAGCAGTGGGACGATGATCTGGATTAACTTTAAGGCACTGCAGGATAAAATCCCGTGCATCTTTTGAGAGAGACTTAGGAACAGGGGGTGCCTCACCCTTTCCAATTTTAAATAATGCTGCAAACTGCCAAGTCACAAAAGTAAACAACACTGTTAATCTCACAAAAGCAACAGTCATGCAACGAATAAAATTGCATGAATAAAAAAAGGAGTAAGATATATCATGCAGGTTCCACTCAAGGGCATTGCATCAGCAAAGAGAAAATTATATAAATTTTTTTAATAAAAATTACAAAAATAGAATACATACATACGTGCGTGCGTGCATGTGTGCAAGCACGTGCAAGAAAAATTGACTTCAAACTGAATGTGTTGAATACCATAGAATTTTCTCAAAATCAACCAAACAAGTATATCTAAACAATTATAAGAGAAGAACATGTTTCACCAATACATAAACCACATCACCATCATCATAACAATAAACACCAAGGAGAAAAAAAAGAAAAGAAAAGCATGACACGCACGCATTCCAATTCTGAATATGGAATCTGACGGGTTAACATCTCCAATACAGTGCATCCAAGACTCCATATATCAGCTGGAAGTCCATAACCCTGGTTCTTCCTATTAACAACCTGTACATGCACAGCATGATAATCAGAAACAATTGATACTTTTTTTTGTAGATATGAATAAAAATGAATTCCTTGGAAAAGTGCAAATAGGGGTAATTGATAAAATTTACTAGACATTATATACTCCATATAATCAGCATGCAATCACCCCAACAACAAATAGCAAAGTTTATAAAATGTGTAATATCTTTTAAGTTCAATTCTTTCAAAGGCAAAGAAATGTCCACTAAATATATGTATGCCTCCAAAAAATAGCATTAGGCCATCTAAACAAAAAAAATCTAATTGGAGATAAAGAAAAGGTTGGTATTACACAAATTTTGTGATACTCCACCAAAAATGGAGCAGTATAAAACCCATCATCAACCTTCAATGCCCATCAACTTATTGAAATGATCTAGCTTAAACATATAGATGATGTAAAATTATGGAAAAGATAAGTTCAGATGCACGACGGCGAGCTTATATATATGAACTATTTTTTCAGTAGCCTGTGAAAGATACAAAGAAAGCCTATGAAAGACTCAATAGTAACTGAAGTAGCACGTGAAATACAAAGAAGGGCCCACATCGAAACAAGACAGCAATTCTTGAATTGTTTGATGTTCAATGTTGTTTTCCTCAAACTCTTTACTGTTTGCATCAAGTTGGTACTAAAGGTTAGTTAAGTTCTGCTTTCCCTATGTGGTTCATTTCTAGAAAATAATTTCACATTAAATCCAAGATGATCTGAGATGGGACAATCCACAACTCACAAGGAAGGTCACCACACCAGACAGGCTCTTAGGTAAGTAGCCAGGTCAAATGCATAAGGTCCATATGGTTACCAAACTGCAGCACTTTAGATTCAATTAGGATGAGAAACAAGGTTATCAAGTACAAACACAAAATGTCAAAATTCTGTCAGAACTGCAAGAACAAAATAACATAATCATAATGGTGCCTCAGTCGGATACACACTATTTCACTGCACACTTTGGATTGCCTACATTTTCTATGATTTATAAGGCTATTTTAGCTTTCAATCCAATTGTCAGTTCTCAATATGAACTGGTGAACTCAGCAACAGGATTGAATCTATGAAATGGATCTATCAAAGTTCAGGAAGAAAGGAAAATTTAAGAGCCATCCCAAAAAGGTTTTCCTAAAAGTGCCAAACTCAATGCTTCCAACTGCAATTACCAACGATGCTGGTTCCTAACTGAAGCAGTCAAGCTATACAGACATTATAAAGAATGCCAGTCCATGACTTACACACAAGTCCTAACAAATAAAAGAGCAAAATTATAATGCATCAGCAATAACTGTTAACAGAGCTGACATGCACTCAAATAAGATAATATTTAAAACCATGTTTTCTCCAATGTTTGAAACTGACCATAAGAGAATTCATTGTTACAGGAACCACTTGTTAGTCTAAAAACATAAAAAAAATAGAGTAAAGCCAAACCTCAGGGGCCATCCAGAATGCAGTCCCCTGGCAAGATTTAACATCATTCAATTTGGTAGCCTGAAAAATGGTACACACAGCAATATTAGATAAAGAAAAGAAAATCGTTTCAGAAGTTGTTTAAGATGATGGAAAAAGACATGATAGAGGAAGCAAAAAAATAAAAAATAAAATAAAAACCTTTGCCAATCCAAAATCTGCAAGCTTCACAGATCCACTTGCATCCACCAAGATATTTGCACATTTAATATCCCTTCAAAACATGAAAGAAAGAGATAAGTGACTGTGTGTTTATCTCTACATAGTGGAACTGCCAATCACCTCTGAACCTTTGCTCTAGAAAAGGCATAAAAAATAGTGATTTCCTAAACAATGTTTTTTTCTACAAGTAACCAAGAATGTTATTAGATAAGAGGAAGCTCACATAATAGAGCCTCCTAACATTCACAATAGTAGATTCCAGCGGTCCATGAACTCCACCAAAGAATTACAAGATATTCCCCCAACAATGGTAAAACAGTCAAACAAACAAAAGAAAATAGACTTTTATCTCAATAGTAGTCACTAGATCTCCCTGTGCCTTCAAAGGTTTGTTGTTTTACTCTCTCCAACTTGTCCACATAAGACAATAAGGAGTTGCATTCCAAATGACACTATTACTATGCTGGCCATACAACCCTTCCACAGCAAAATAAAACATCTATTAACTTCTTTGCCATCACCCAATCAAACCCAAACACAGAAAACACAAAGGACCGCATCTCGTGAGCAAGTGAGAAATGTAACAATCGATTATCCACAAATTCACATTTGCCCTTAAACTTGCAACGCCGGTTAACCAGAATAGTATTATATTTAATAAATTAGCCATATTAAAAATTTTACCCAATGCAGTTGTGACCACAAGGAAAGCCACTTTCTTAGGCACTTTGCTGCCCCATACACACCAAATGGCTACTACTAGCACCGCTTAAACATTCATAATGAGAGCATACAACAAATTAACAGTTTGGAACCCATCACAAGTAACAGTTCCCACAACAAACATAAAATTAGGATACAACAAACCCATTAGGGAAAACCACAACAAACCCATTAGGGAAAACCACCCTCCCAATTTCCAATCATGAAAAGCTTGAACAAATCAATAAAAAGGGTTTTCAAAGAAACTAAATTCAGTACTTCAGAGACCAAGTGAGAAAATAGATAATCTAGAGCTGAAATAAGTGTTCATCAAGAAAAACCAATCACTCAATTCCAGGGACCTCTGATGGAAGTACCAAAGGCTAAGGATAAGCAAGTTTAAATAACAAAGAAATTCCAAATGAAGTATAAATTCAATGAGGCCTAATTCAAGGCCTCCATGCGAATACTGCTTATTATGGTTAAGCAGGGGATTATGTTAGCAATTTCTAGATTTCCCAAACATGGACCATAGTTTCCTATTTCAGGTCTTTTACATATTTTTGTTTGGCTTTACTGACTATATTAGGAGACCAAGACTAGGAGTAGTAGAAGTCAGGATGAATTAATGAAACACTTCAATTTTATAAAGAACTTTGGTTGAAAAGTTTGGGGCATATGACACTTTCTTTTGAGACTGAGGTTCCAATTAAATTCGCCTAGGTGAGGCCTCCAGAAGGCCATTAAGCAATCACATCATGCATGTGACACAGCATCCCCCCACTTGGATTGGGGGGGGGGGGGGGGGGGTGGTGTGGAGGTTGAGGCAACCAAAAAAACAATCAGTCTGGTTTGTGGCAATGGATCTGACTTATGATGCAGCTTACTGGGGGCAAAGATAAACACAGAACTTGAGAACAATAAAACCAGATATAAGGAACACATATCTAAGCAATAAAACAATGTCAAAATCAGGTGAGAACAAGATAACCAATATAACTTAAGGATCACATGTAAATGCAGCACAAATGGCAGAGAGAATGATTTTCACCTGTGAACAACTTTTCTGTCATGAAGATACTTCAAACCATGCAGAATCTGTCTTGTGTATGCGGAGACTTGGGAATCTCGAAGATGATACCTCCTATAAAGCATTTGGAGGGAGCCCTTGGTTACAAGCTCAAGAAAGATATATAGTTTTGATTCATCCTGCAACCACCATAGATCAGAATGTAAGATAGGCTTTAACGGGAAAATTTACGTAAAACAAGAAACTATAACTAAGAAATGTGACTATTGTGGATGGAGCAAAATAGTTGGATTTTTGAAGATTCGAAAAGATCAAGGTCCCAGTTGGAATTAATTTTTATTAGAACTTTGTTTGATTTGAGTTGTGCATACAAATTGCTACTCCCTTTTAGAATTCACTTAAATTTTGTGCATAATTCTTTTAGGTTACAGTATGCTCATTATTGTGAGCATGAAGTAATTATTCTTTTAATATAATATCATACTTATAAAAATAAATAAATAAATAAAAGAAGATGATCAGGCATCCCGCAAAGTGCTTGGCAATGCAGTATCATCCTTATATAAATCCTGAAATATGTGGATACAAACGCAAGGATAGAAGAGTGACTGACACCACAGCTGAAGTCATCACAAGCCGGGAATTAGATGTAAGACAACAACATATGAAATTCTGTACTTGCATGTCAATCCACCTATATTGCATGTATATTTTTAACCATATTTGAATTGGTAACCGGCAAGTAACTATGAAAGAGGATGAAATTATGCAGTAATAACTTGATAATAAATTATATAGCAGACAGGACTACATATTAATATTTTTCACTATCAATACATAAAGTTGGACTCTTTTATACAGGTGCAGACAGGCACCACAGGGCAGGAGTATCAAGCCAAGGAGAGCATGACAAGTCACTGTGAGGAGTTTGCTTAAATATCATGACATGAATATAAGCAATTTAAACTGCCACTCAGCTCTAGCTCAAATGACACCTCTTCCCCTAATAAAAACAAGGTGACGTGAGGTCATGCATTGTAGACCCACTAGATGTGTGTGTAACTACCAATCAAATATATATATATATATATAAAACCAATTTAAACTTTGAATAGCGATTTTAAGAAGCATAATTAGTTCCAACAGTGGGTGCATGGTATGATGAACTGTAATGACAACTTTCATATTTTGTGGTCTAGATTCAAGACTCAAAAAGAGCATGGGAAAAAAAGTACCTTATCTGTGCCATAGTATTGAACTATGTTCTCATGTTCAAACTGACTTAAAAGACTGATCTCCTGAAAAGGAATCACAGGATGAAAAAAATAAGAATCTCACCAAAAACACAGGAACAGAATACTTTTTAGTCCCAAAAATTTACCAAGATTGTCAGAATATCAGAGAATATCAATATTCAGGACCAAAACATTACACCAGATCAAAATAAAAACCCGCCTCACCTGCTCAAGGTAATAAACACTTTGCTTTCCCTGACTTCCTTGATCAAGAAGTGAAACTTCCTTCACAGCAAAGAAGAATCCATCGCTGCAGAGGGGGCAGGGAGAATTAATTATAAACAAAGAAGCCCAAATAACAGATCAATATCCATTCATAATAGAGTGACTAAATTTTACGCTGGCCGTCAACCTACCAAACCCTCCTGGGCTTGGGACCAGTTGTGATTCTTGTGAACAAATATATAACACTATGCACAGACACAGGTGGAGTTTCAAATAACAGTTTAGGACCAACAAAAAATAAAGTAAGTTCTTGATTTTATAATATAAAGATTCTGGCATTTAAATCCATCTTTTGTTTAAGTAAAACCATGGTTTTTATAGAAAAGCCAAGATAGTATTCATTTTGACACAAGTATAAAAATTTTATAGGAAATAAAAGTATTACCAATGGATAGAAGATATAACAGAAGTAGGAGGTGAGCAAAAGAACACATTAGATGGGAGTATATGCCCTAACCCCAAAAATAAACAAAAGGAAAAAAAATAACAGAGTATGATCCCTCTTAAAGCATTTCATCATCAAAATGCTTTAAGACAACGAAGTAATAACTTCAAGACATGTTGAAGCCTAATGAAAGGGAAAAAGAGAGAAGGGAGGGGAAGGAGCAATCTTATGTCTACAACAACTAAGCCTTAGTTCCAAAACTTTGGAGTCATATCCTCAACAGACTAATCACAATCGATCACATGTTTTTTTCTTGCATTCTAGTAATTGACATGTCTTTTTTACTTTTTTGACCAGTAACATGTTCTTTTTTACTATTTCTACTAATGTTATTTTAGATCTTCCTCGACCACTTTTTTCATTTCCTTGAATTGAATCAACTCACTCTTCCTCACTTGCTCATCAAAATTTTGTGTCTACTATCTAAAATTCTAGTACCTTTTGAGAACCTAACAAGGCAAACAAGCCTAAAATCTCATTATCAACCACATGGCCTTCAATATAAGGGCAACAAGAGGTAACCAATGAGTCTTGGCAGGTAGTAATAGGGTAGGATGGTTTTGTAGTAGATCTTAGGTCCAAATAATAGGTTCAAACAATGATCCAGAAACTTGAAGATTGCAGTCATAAACCAACGCAGCCAACCTGCCAAATATAGCATTTGCGCACCAGTCTGCTAGGCAGGTGGTAATGGGGTAGGACAGTTTTGTAGTAGGTCTTAGGTTCAAATAATGACCAGGTAACTTGAAGATTGCGTCATAAAACCAACACAGCCAACCACCAAAACATAGCACCTGTGGATCAATCTGCTTTTTCATCACTTGTAGGGATCTAATCTAAGCTTTCTAAAAGCATCAGCAAAAGGTTCCAATTTATATCATTAATGCCAAACAATCTCTCAATCTAGATCTTTCTCTCAATTGGACTTTGTCTATCATAACGTACTCACCTTAACTAGGTTTACATGAGCTGCCTCAACTTTCACAAAAATAGTGAGACACCTCATTTCAAAGAGTTGTTAGTTGCTATGGAAAGTTTTTATCATTTATGAAAGAATTACTATAAGGTCACTCTCTTTTATGGTCAAAGTGTTCTTCTAGTCTGCTTATCAAAGAAGTGTTCTTCTAGTCTTCCTCTAATCTTTAGTTTAAAGCGTGATTATGAAGGTATGGACCACTAATAATGTGGACTCAACTTCTCAATAGGTCCTAATAGAAAGTAGTATCAAATCTTTTCTTTTCATTTGTTGATAAATAAAGTAGCATCAAATCTTTAACTTGATAGAGATATACATCTAAGCCAACAACAGTTACTTCTTTGACAATTTGTTCTGTTATAGAATAGGGCCATAAAATTTAAGGTAATGTGGATCTCTACATATTAGGCATTGCAATAACAAAAATGACTTAACACGAAGGAGATCATTAATATTTCTTTGGATCGATAAGTTACAAATGCACCCAATAGTTCTTATATCCATGACTTCACCTCCAGACTATTCTTACATGGGGAGAAGGAGGTAGCATTTGAGCTTTAGCTCATTGGAAAGAGGAGAACATTAATATTATCAAACAAACTTGCAGCAAGTCATTTGAACTTCGCCAACCTCCACCCCCGGCCCCCCCACCCCACTCCTTCCCTCTTTTCTCTCCTCTTAAAAAAATAATAAATAAATAAGGCAAAAAGATACACAATCTCCCCGTGGTTTCACTGTAACACTTACGGTAAATTTGGTACACTAAATGGCATATACAAATCCTCTATACCATTTATTGTGTACCGCTCTATATTCCATCAATCACCACTTGCCATTTATTGATTTTACTTTCCTTGTAAAATAACTGAAATTTAAAATGGAAAAAAAAAAAAATCAATAAATGACAAATTATAATTGGTGGAACATAAAGTGGTACACAAAAAGTAGTCCAGAAGATTTGTATTCCTAAATGGCAATCACATTAGGAATCCTAATCCGCATTGCTAAAAAAAAAGATGATGTAATGGAATAACTAATCCTATTAATACCTTTGGTTATGAAATAGGAATAAAACCACAAATATGTATTTTTGGAAACATAATAATTTTATAATTATTATGTAAACAGAGATACTTTGTATTTTTGGAAATATAATAATTTCTAAAGTTATAACATGTATTAAAGAATAGCTATTACATCAACTTTAGAAAGGAATAGATATTCCTCAATTAAAAGAATAGATATTCCTCAATTAAAGGAATATCTATTTATAAGGAATAAATAACTATTACTTGTAATAAAAATGCAACCAAATAATTGAATAGACATTCCATTAAATAATTGAATAGCCATTCCATTAAAGCATATCAAGCGTGCCCTTAATGTTTTATGTACAAACTCTTAATTGCCTAACATTTAACCCCTAGAGTTTTTTTAGTGTAACACTTACACAATCCCTATGTGATATTGTTTTATGTGAAAATATAGCTTTAACTATGGACGTGTCATCATATGAAAAACTCAGTTTATTTTAATAGATGTTTACTGATTTACATATAACATAAAACAATACCACAAAGGATTAAGGGCCCGTTTGGATTGAGGGGGAAGGGAAGAGAAGTGGAGGGGAGTAGAGTAGAAGTGGCTAAAAATAGGCTAATTTTGTGTCAATTCCACTTTACTCTACTCTACTCTACTCCCCCTCCCTTCCCCTCAATCCAATCGGACCATAAGTGATACATTACAACTATTGCGGTTTCATGTTTTGGAGAAACTACATGGGTTTTTTTGTTACTTTTCCTAATAAAGAAATAATCAATCGCTAGCTTATTCGGAAGAGGAAGTCAGGAAACTTGTAGCTCAACTGATTACCCCTCCTAATTTTTCCAAATGAGACATCCAAGGTTCAAACATCCTCTCCACCGTTGTAACTATCAAAATCGATTTAGAGGAAAATCCCTAATTTTAGTCATATGACATTTTTAACAAGTCATGTTACTTATTCAAATAATAAACGTGGATAATAATATAATGGGTTGGAAGAGATTCCTCCAAACGAGTTTATAGGTGCTCGGTCATCTAAAAATCATCCACGTAATGGGGTTGGAAGAGATTCCTCCAAACGGGTTTATAGGTTAAAACTTTGTCATCTAAAGAATGCAGAGCTAAATAATGTATCATAGTCATAGCATAGTATAAACAGCATTGGAAAACTTACTCAGAGATTCCTTCGTACACAGATCCAAAGGAGCCCCGTCCCAGAAGTTCACCCTTTTGCCAATACGCAATAGAACGCCTAAATCTCCCATTGGGAGAAATACTAGACGTAGGGTCCGTGGTAGTGCTAGACGAATCGTCATCATTCGTAGTAAACGAACACGACGACTCCGATAGCAACTCTCTCTTCACCGTAGCAGCCGCCGCCGCCGCCGCCTCAACTTCTTTTTCTCCTCCTCCTCTTTTGTCCTCTTCCTCCTCTTCATCCTCCTCCTCCTCCTCCTCCTCTTTCACTTCTTCATCTGATGAAGAACTTAACAGTCCGCCATGAACCATTACCGAACCACCATCGCCCGCAAAATCCTTCAACAGGTCCCAAGTCGAGCAAGCCATATCGATAGCCGGAAGTCTCATCCCCGGCGGTGGCTTTAGTACCGGCGGCCGAGTTCCTTTAATTCCACCACCACCACAACCGCCGGTCACGCAACAGCCACTTGACTCGGCTGGATCAGACCGAGTCAACTCAGTTTCATCCACTATTCTAACAGTATCAACAATTCTCTCACAAATCAATTCAGCTACAGCTTCAGCTTCAGCTTCGGACTCGGTCCTCACCGCCGTGTCTTTCACTTCCTCTATTTTCGGACTGTCCAACGCTTGCAACCTAGACCTCGGTAGAAGATCCGAAGACGATCGGATCTTCCGTGCTTCCCACGCCGCCGCGGGTATCGCAAAGTCTTCGGGTCCCGATAGCCCTAACCTCTTGCATAACACATCGAACTCGCCGTCGATTCCTCCGATTCGGAAGCTCGTGCGGTCCGATAAATCCAACGATCGCGTGTGGAGAGAAGAAGAAAACGAAGAAGACTCTTCCAGAGAGGAAGAGGACGATGCGGCGTCGTACTCAATGTGCTTCACAGCATTGCGGCGCTCTAGCTTCGGTTTCCTCGAGTTCTTTCTCCGATCCATGCCTTTGCTTTGCTTGCTGCTATGACCGAAAAATCGAGGTAGGTGATGCATCGCGAGCCAAACCCATCGAAAGTTCACCACTAGGGTTTTTGGTGGAAAGTGCGAGAAACTTCTCTCTGAGTATCCTCTCTCTCTCTCTTCCAAGAAAATTTTTATACTGAATCAAAAAAGAAAAAGTAAGAAGTAATTTATGTACTAGTTGTGTAACTTTACCGAGAAAATTTGGAGAGAGGAGTGGTAGAAAAAGTTTATGGTATTGAGGAATGGAGGAGAGGAAAAGAGAAGAGGCTGACCAAGGGGACGCGAAATGGTTGAAGAATGAAGAGAGAGAGACTGGTAAACGCCG
Source organism: Quercus gilva (assembly GCA_023621385.1). NCBI lineage: Eukaryota > Viridiplantae > Streptophyta > Magnoliopsida > Fagales > Fagaceae > Quercus > Quercus gilva. The sequence continues at coordinate 45,097,677 of CM042481.1, forward strand.
TCGAAAGAGAGAGGGAAAACGCGGTGCCACATGGACGCATTGTGTATGACTAGGATCACTGAATTGGGATAAATAATTTTATTAAAAAAAATAGTAAACTGTATTTTTTTTCTTTTTCATTTTTTAAGGGTTTTAATCACAAAAGATTAGTTATTTATCTTTAGTCGCTAATTAATTTTTTTGTGTAAGACGAGAATCGAGATTGAATAATAGTAAACTCTAATTAATTGCACATGTTGAGTTACACACCTACAAATACAATCCACTTGAAAACAATATTTCACTGGTGTTAAATAGTTCTAGTTAACTTAATTAGTAAATTTTTTATTTCTTAAATCAAATAGTAATGTTTTAATCTAATAATAAATAATAGTCATCCTAAGCCTATTTTTAAAATAGTAATAAATAAGTAGTGTGTCCCTAATACACAACATGTATGTCGATATATAACTAATAAGAGAGATGCTACGTCTACAACAATTTTACAACATTTTTACAACAAATTATAAGTAGTTAGTTGTTATTGGTTCAAATTTGAAACTAACACTAAGATTACTTTTTTTGCTCCAACAATAACAACCAATAACAATCTGCTACTTAGTATTTGTTGTAAAAATGTTGTAGACATATTATTTCCCAACTAATAATTATCACCCAGATATAATTGTGAAAGAGTAATGCTATACAAATATTTTGACAACTATTTTTTATATTGATTGAATTGGCAAATTTTCACTGACTTTTATTTAAGTTTACTATTAATATTATTTTTTTATTTATCACTAATAAATGGTTGGAATTAATATTTGTGTGATTTAGACTTTTTCACAGTAAAAATATCGCAAGTATACAAAAATGTGTAACTATCACGGCTCACTTTTATTTTTCTTTTGTTTGCGGGTTCGTTGGAGGTTCCTTTTATAAAAAGAAGAAGATTCGACTTTAAAATTCACGCCCAACGCCCACGGAACGCAGCCCGCTCTTCAAAATCAGAATTTTTTTTTTTTTTTTTTTTTTTCAATTTTGTGGTTTGCTGATATTTTTGTGGGATAACATTTTCTTAAAAAAAGAAAAAAGAAAAATAAAAAATTGGTTGGTTGGTAGAACGAGGTCTGAAACTGTGGTCAAACGCAACCCCCACACGATAAAATATAGTTCCTACGTGATAAAATACGGCTCATTTTGGAGCATAGCGTTCAGCATTTTTATTATTATTATCTTTGGCATGTAAGAAGAGAATTCAGAAAAGTACCTCTAATTTAATTAGATAATTTTTATTTTTAAAGAATAAAAAATATGATTAAAATTATAATTCAACAAAATTCAAAAAAAAATATAAGAGAAACTTTTTTTTCCTAAAAATTAGCACATTGTCTATTTTTTCTTAAAAACTAGCACACTCTAAATCCAGTAAATAAATTCAAATTGAAAAATTACGTTAAACTCAATAAAAAAAGAGCACCATCGCACATGCAAAACGAGTGTAATGAGGCTAATTATTTATACTATTATTCTATACTATTATTTAAAGGGTTTCTCCTGTTTGGATTCTTAAATTTTTTGTTCAAAAATAGCCCTACACGTTTAAGTAGAGACAAAACTAAAAGACAATCTGATAAAAATATAACTTTAACTTCCACTAAAACGTTACCTAAAAACTAGGACCACTCTCCTAGTGATTTTTAAAATTGCTTTATCCACTTATCAATTAGATTAAAAAAAAAAAAAAGAAGCACAAAGCTTTTTCTTCGATGAGAAACCCATCACTACGTTTCTTTTCTGTTTTCATTTTGTAGTTTGAATATTGAAAATGGGTTTTACTGTTTGAGTGTTGTTGCTTAAAAGATGAAAATTTTTCAGAAACTTAGAAGAGATCCCATGGGTCAGGCTGGAGCCGACTTTGTGGTTGAGTCCACTACTGTTCTTACCAAAAGGAAAAAGTTGCTACCCATTTGAAGGTTTGCCTCTTCTTTTTTATTTAGTTGTAAGAAACTGTGTTATTCATCAAAAAAGGTGTTTGTGTTTTAATATCATATAGGGTTGTAAAAATCTAGGCTTTTCTTAGTTTTTTAATAAAATTCAATTGGGTTTGTTTTTGAAATTCTTTTTGTAATTTTGTGATATTTATTGGCAGCACAAGAACAATAATACACCTTCCTTTTTCGTTTTCTTCTCTTTTCCTTAAAAATTGAATTCTTCATAGTCATCCTTAGTCTCCAACAATGGAGATTCTGTTTTTAGGGGCTTCCCTTGTTTAGATTCTTCAATTTTTTGTTCAAAAATGGCCCTAAGCTCCTATGTTTAAGTAGAGACAAAACTAAAGGGCAATCTGGTAAAAATACAACTTTAACTTCCACTAAAACGTTGCCTAAAAAATAGGACCACTCTCCTGTTAATTTTTAAAATTGCTTTATCCACTTATCAATTAGATAAAAAAAAAAAAAAAAAAGCATAGAGCCTTTTCTTCGATGAGAAACCCATCACTGCATTTCTTTTCTGTTTTCATTTTGTAGTTTGAAGATTGAAAATGGGTTTTAATGTTTGAGTGTTGTTGCTTAAAAGATGAAAATTTTTCAGGAACCTAGAAGAGATCCCATGGGTCAGGCTGGAGCTGACTTTGTGGTTGAGTCCACAACTGTTTTTACCAAAAGGAAAAAGGTTGCTATCCATTTGAAGGTTTGCCTTTTCTTAGTTGTAAGAAACTGTGTGTTATATATCAAAAAATGTGTTTGTGTTTTAATATCATATGAGGTTGTAAAAATCTGGGCTTTTCTTAGTTTTTTAATAAAATTCAATTGGGTTTGTTTTCGAAATTCTTTTTGTAATTTTGTGATATTAATTGGCAACACAAGAACAATAGTACACACTCGTTTTTCTTTTTCTTATCTTTTCCTTAAAAATTGAATTCTTCATAGTCATCCTTAGTCTTCAACAATGGAGATTTCGTTTTGAGGCACTGAGTCACCATCAGTGGAGATTAAGAAAGTGGTTTGTAATAAGTGTATCTCTCTCACTCTAAGTACGATTTTATTTTATTTTTTTTTTGGTTATTGTAATGGGTTTTCATAGGTACTTTTTGTGAACAGATATGTACATTTCTTATTTGTTTTTAATTTCATGTTATTATTGGCTCCTTAGATTACTACTTACTATTTGTAATTAAGGAGGCTCGGAAGTTATTTGACAAAATATCCCATTGGATGAGTACTTTTTTTTCCCTTAATACGTTGTTTAGATTTTTATATCATTATATTCATTGGATTTGGTATTTTACATTTTTTGTTTGAATGGGTGGGAATTCATGGAACAAACTGTTTTGTCAACATGGTTTTTAGTAGGGTGATTTTTTTTGCTAGCACTGATTGAAGACATATTGTAGTTTGGTTAATATTTTGTTATTCATTTTCATTATTCCTATTTTTTTTCATGACTTTTGTTTACTCTAATTATAATCTATCGAATAATAGATTTGGGTTTAAACATTTGGAAATTTTGCTGTGAGTGAAATAACTTTTTGGTATAAATATCATCACACCCCTTGATATTTTATGATTTGAAAATGTCTTCGAATTATGATGAATGAACACTATTAATTTTTATAACAAAAAATAGAAAAGCCTCTATTATTATTATTAATTTGATTGAGTAGTGTCTATTTCAAATTTTCAACCCTACTCCTAATAATTTATCAAAGTTTAATAATAATGGTGGACAATAATTTCACGTGCACTTTTTTTTATACCCATTTCACGTGCACTTCAAAAACTCTCACACCATATAGAGTACTTTAATAGGAAAATGTTTGAAGTTATAGGTAGTGGAGTAAATAAACTCAATTGTTTATAAATAGTTTATAATTCAGGTGATGCTACATATTCAATAACTTCTACAATTTTTTTCGCAATAGATAGATTGGCAACGGCAACTCGGCAAGTATATATTGGTTCACACTCCTCGATGACCACATTTTTACCTATTAATAATAACTTGTTACTTCAATATTTTGTGAATTTTTTTTTTTTTTTTTACTCTAAACTTATGATAATAATTTTGGTTTGGTTTGAGAGAAAAAAATTTTATATTCATTTACTTAATAAATAAGTGTTTCTCAAAAATAAAATAAAATAAAATAAAAACAAATAAGTTAAGCTCAATCCTAATTTAAGCTTGACTATCAAAGAAGGCAAGTGTTTTTGCTAACTATTAAACAAATTAAGTTCTAACGTAATAATGTGCTTATAAGTATGAAGCTCAATTATTGTATATGTTTATATATACAAATATTTAAAATATAATTATTTAACAATACGAGATTGGGAATTTGATTTTTATAAGTTTATAAAAAGCATTCTATCTTATTAATTCAATTAATAAAATTTCAATTATAATTTAGTTATTAATTACTGTATTAGCATAGTGTGGGGAGTGGAACAATCACCACTCGGGTTTTAGGCCCAAGAAGTAATTGGGCCACGGGGAAAGAATTGGGCCAAGCATATGTATTGAAGGGAATGCTCAATGGGTAATAAATCATGAAAGGAAGAAGGTTAGGTCATCCCAATTACTATAGAAAAGATGAGTGACACAGGAAATCAGTTCCCGTGGAAAAGGTAAGGTGCCAACTTGCCCGAGGTATGGAGTATCGATAATCCATGTGTGATTTTTAGGAGATTCCTAGAACCACGGGAAACTTTCGGAACATGCAAGAAGGTTGAATATATTTGCCTCCGCATTAATGATGGGATTCTTACCTAACCTCTGCCACATAAAATACAAGTAAGATAGCTTGAACAGTACAAACAACCCCCAAAAGTTAGAGTTTTAGGATAAGGGTGGGGAGGAATCCAATAAAGTTAAAAAAATATCCCTGAGGCTTTGTCAGGCAACGGACAGCTATTGTGATAAGAGTAAGGATTGAAGCTATAAAAAGAAGAGGAGAGACAAAAGGTGGGGATCTAAAAAACAGAGAGGAAAATAGGAGCATAAAGAGAAAAATCAACCAAAGAAAGAGGGAGTAAAGATAACACCATGGGAATGTGAGAGTTATCTATTGTGATATTTGAGTTAAGAAAAACCAATTGTTTAAGTTTCCCATTGTGGAGTGTTTTCCCTTGTTATTTACTTATATGTATGTTGTTTGAATAGTTTGAGTGAGAATTCGTGAACTCCACAAGGACCAGTTTTTATGTCCCCACAATTGGCGTCGTCTGTGAGAAATACTCTACTAAGTAGAAGACTTAAGAATTGATTTGTTTTAGACCATGGCAAACCGATCAAAGAGTGGTCCCGCTCATTTGGAGCGACCTAGCTTTTTAGAAGAATCTATTCATATGGATCAACGTGTGAGTTTTGAAGTTCATAAAGAGAAACAACGGCAACCTAGCCCACCTTCACAAGGAGAAAGGACTGCTACCAATACAAAAGGTCCGACCGTCCTACAATGATAGGGATGGGGAGGTGGAAAGGTTGAAAAAGAAGCTAGCGTTGCTACAAAGGAACGCCAAGAACGATAAGGAGTTGCTCTGTCGTAAAAACAAAGCTTCATCATCGGAGAGGACCAAGCTCGGCACCTAGTCACTCCCGAGCAGATGAATGCGTATTGGACTATAGGAATAGGAAATGTGACAGGAGATCACTCCCTCCCCACGGAGAGTGAGGCAGTCTTCACACAGGGAAAGGACAGTCTCTCCACCTCACAACAAGAATAGAAGGGAAGAGCAAGACAAGGAGTAGTATAAAGGACCAATTCCTCGGCGCTCGTCAACCCCTAAATCTCGAGTCCCCCTGATGCTAATGGTTTCCAATGATGATGCCATAGGTAAGGCATTGCATCAGATATCTCAATCCCCCTTCTTCGAAAGAGATTGAGAAAACTGACTTACTTCGAAGATTCACAAGGTCAACTTTCATTATTAATGATGGCAAAACGGATCCCGTGGAACATGTCAGTTATTATAACCAAAGCATGGCCATATATTCTAAAAACGAGGCTCTGATGTGTAAAATTTTTACTTCGAGCCTGAGGCCAATAGCTATAAGATGGTTCGATGGGCTGGAAAAGGATTTATTCGAGGATATGATGAGCTAATCAAAGCGTTCGGGGCGAGATTTATGAAGTGTAGTAGGACCTTGAAGCGTTATGCCTCACTCCTCTCATTGGCTTTGAAGGAAGGCGAAACCCTCAAAGCTTATTCGGATCGTTACTGGGAATTATACAACAAGATCGAGGGAGATAACGTGGGAATTACTGCAAGTACCTACAAGGTAGGGCTCCCCATCGATTCCAACTTGAGGGCTTCTGGCTTTGAAACCAGTCACGGATGTGAATAAATTAATAAAACGAGTGGAGGAGTATAAGTGGTTAGAGGACAACCAGTTGCAAGTTATGGTTAAAGCAAAAGCACCCATCATAGAGAAGAAAGAGGTTAAGGCAGATCAAGCTCCCCAACCTCAAAGGGACTTTTTCTCTCAGGCTTAAAAGATAAGGCTCGAAATGGTTAGTTCATTATACAAAGAGCCTATATACCAAATTATGGAAAAAATAAAGAATAAGTCATACTTCCGCTGGCTAAACAAGATAAGTGGGGATGTAACGAGAAGAAACCAGAGCCTTTATTGCTCATATCACCAGAATCAGGGGCATACAATTAAGGATTGCTGAACCCTAAAGGACCACTTGCACCAGCTTGAAAAGCAAGTTATTTGGGAGAATTCTTAGTACGAGAAGATTCTCGACCACAAGACTTGAAAGGGGCAACCACTTTAAGAACTTCGACACCAGCTTAGGGGCTCATAGGGGTAATACATGCAGACAGGAAATAGGTGGAGACTGTCAAAACTCCACCAAGGATATTGACCGTGAACTTAGCTTCTGACTCAAAGTTGGAAGGCTCTACACCTAAGAAGAGACGTTAGGAAGATGAGTGCATTGGATTTACGAGAAAGGACCTTATGGATATTGTTCAGCCCCATGAAGATGCACTGGTAGTTACACTATGGATTGAGGGTTTTGATGAAAAAAGGGTTATGATAGGTCAAGGAAGTGGGGCAGAAATAATGTACCCTAACCTATATGAAGGATTAGGACTTACCCCCGAAGATTTGACAAAGTATAATAGCCCATTGGTGGCCTTTGACAGAAGTATCATTTTGCTAGCTGGACAGGTGACTCTTCCCATGGATGTGGAAGGAAGAAAGGAAATGGTCTACTTTATAGTAGTGCACTTCTACTCCCTTTACACAACAATTCTTGGACGTCCTTGGATTCACTCCATAGGTGCAGTTCTTTCTTCTTTACATTAGAATGTAAATTCCCCACCGAGCAAAGCATTGCAGAAATATGCGAAAACTAAAGTGTGGCACGGAGATGCCTAATAGCCGTTGTGGGTCACGGGAATGAGGAAGAGCCTGGTCCAGCAAATCCCTTGTAGCAGCTACAGCCTCCACCTGGGGACACATGTGAACTAGTGGAGAAAATACACATTGACCTCGGGGATAAGTACTTCCAAGTAGGAGCTAACCTTCCTATCTTGGAAAAAGTAGAATTAGTCTTGTTTCTAGTAAAGAATATGGATGTGTTTGCATGGAGTCCATTTGAAGCAACCAGAGTAGATCCAAATTTTATCTATCATCGACTTAATGCTGACCCCTGGTGTCCACCGAAGAAGCAAAAACCTCGCAGGTCCTCGAATGTACACATTGGGGTAGTAAAGTAAAAGGTAGAAAAACTCAAAGAGGCTGGGGTAATTAAGGAGGTTTTTTATCCCGAGTGGCTAGCTAACACAGTAGTGGTGAAAAAGAAGAATGGAAAGTGGCGAGTATGTGTGAACTTCACGGATTTGAACAAAGTGTGTCCAAAAGATCCTTTTCCCATGCCCAAGATTGATAAGCTTGTTGATGCAACTTTTGAGCACCCTAGGATGAGTTTTCTTGATGCGTTTCAGGGGTACCATCAAATAGATATGGCCTCCAAAGACCAGGAGAAAACCTCTTTCATTACCCCTACTGGTAATTTTCATTACAAAGTCATGCCATTCGATTTGAAGAATGCGGGGTCTATTTATCAAAGAATGGTTACCAAGATGTTCAAGCAGCAATTGGGAAGGAATATGGAGGCTTATATAAATTACATGGTGGTAAAGAGTAAGGTTGTGGAGGATCACCTTAAAGATCTCGCAGAAACCTTCGAGACATTGCGAAAGCACCGTCTAAAATTGAATGCTTCTAAGTGTGCCTTTGGGGTCAGCTCGAGAAAGTTTTTGGGTTATCTGATAACTCACTGAGGTATAGAAGTTAATCCAGATCAAATTGTAGCTTTGCAAAGTTTGAAGTCTCCTAGGAACCTTAAAGAGGTCTAGCAACTTATTGAGATGACTGCAGCTCTTAATCGATTCATTTCGTGGTGTGTGGATAGATGTCGACCTTTCTTCCAACTGCTGAAGAAATGGAAAGGCTTTCAGTGGACAGATGAATGCCAACAAGCATTTGACAAACTGAAGTTGTATTTATCTCAGGTTTCCGTCTTGTTAAGGTGGGTACTTGGAGAAACATTGTATATGTATTTAGTTGTGACTGATCATGCGGTGAGTTTTGTCCTATTAAAGTTAGATCAAGAAGTTCAAAAGACGATCTTTTATGTCTGCAAGACTCTTGTAGAAGCAAAAACACATTATCTCCCTTTGGAAAAAATTGCGCTTGTAATAATTCTTGCCATACGAAGATTGCCCCACTATTTTCAAGCTCATACAGTAGCTGTGCTAACCAAGCATCCCTTGCAGGCATTGCTCAGGAGGTCAAATTTCATGGGAATGGTAGCTAAGTGGGGGGCCTCTTTAAGAGCTTCTAATATTTAGTATAGGCCTTGTACTTCCATCAAATGGTAGGTTTTAGCAGATTTTGTTGCTGAATTCACTCCCGGGAAAACTGAAGCTTTGTTAATAGAGGGAAGCAGGGCAATGGAACCTCGGGAACAAATATGGTAGGTGTATGTGGATGGAGTGTCAAACTGCCGAGGGGTAGAGGTTGGAATTATACTCATTTCTCTAGAAGGAGTCAGAATGGAAAAGTCATTCAGGCTGGGTTTTCCTGCCTCAAATAATGAAGCAGAGCATGAAACTCTCCTCGCGGGGCTCAGAATGTCTAGATAAGATAGAGTATAATTGCATTGTGATTCACGGCTGGTTGTTAGTCAGATTATAGGCGAGTTCGAAATAAAGGACCAAAGAATGATAAGCTACTTAAAGGAGGTCGGGATACTTAAGTATCAATTCAAAAAGGTAGAGATCTCGCATATCTGAAAGGACGGTAACAGTCATGCCGACTCTCTGGCTACCCTAGCTTCTTCAGCGGAATACCCCCTTTCGAGGATTGTGATAGTTGAACTTTTGCCTTTTTCCAACCTAACTCCTTTTGACAAGAGCTTAGTCCTGAGCATACATCCAATCGCTACTTGGTTGGATCCAATTGTAGATTATCTCTAAAAAAGGATTTTCCCCAAGGATAAGAAAGAGTTTAAGTGGATCAGATGTAGGTCTCCAAGGTACTAGGTCTCCGAAGAAGGGAAATTATATAAGATGTCATATTCAGGGTCCTATTTGCTGTGTGTGCATCTCGAGGCAGTTGAAACACTTCTGGAAGAGTTACATGAAGGGATATGTGGAAGTCACACTGGAGGCAAGTTGTTGGTTTGCCGAGTCCTTACTCAGGGGTATTGTTGGCTAAACATGCAGAAACAATGATTGGAGTACTCTAGAAAATGCGATTAGTGCCAAAGGTTTGCTCTAAGCATTCATCAACCCGGGAGTCCTCTCAACCCTATATCCAGTTTGTGGCCTTTTGCCCAGTGGGGGTTAGACATAATGGGACCTTTACCGAAACCCATAGAAAGTAGAAGATGGCTCCTAGTGGGGACAAATTATTTCACCAAGTGGGTGGAAGCAGAGCCCCTCGCCAATATCCGAGACATAGATGTGAAAAGGTTCGTTTGGAAGAATATTGTGCTGCGGTTTGGTGTGCCAAGGGTTCTTATATCAGACAATGAATTGCAATTTGATAGCAAAGCCTTTCGGTGATACTACTTGGAATTGGGAATTGTCAACAGGTATTCTACTTCGTCTTATCCACAAAGCAACAGTCAGGCAGAGGCAACCAACAAGTTCATTGTAAATGGCCTGAAGAAGAGGCTGGATAACTCAAAGGGACAATGGGCGGAAGAGCTTCCAAGTGTACTATGGGCGTATCGTACCATTCCACAATGCTCCACAAGAGAGATTCCTTTCTCAATGACATATGGTGCAGATGTGGTAATACCCGTGGAAATTGGGCTCCCTACTTCTCAGGCTGACGTGTTTCAAGTTGGAGAGAATGATCAATTACTCTGCAAACATTTGGATCTAATTGAAAAAAGTCGAGGTATGGCATCAATAAGGCTGGCTAACTATCAATAGAGGATTTGCCGAGGATACAACAAGGGAATTAAGAATAGGGAGTTCGTTCCAAGAGATTCGGTATTTAGAAAAGTTTTGGGAAATATGCTAGACCCAGCTATAGAAAAGCTAGGCCTAACTTGGAAGGGGCCTTATAAGGTCACATCCATTACTGGAATTGGTGCTTATCGGTTGGAAGATTTGGATGAAAGACCTGTAGCTAGGCCATGGAATGTATTTAATTTAAAGAAGTATTACTTTTGAATGTTATATATATAATATGCACTACTTACACTTTTGTTTTATCTCAGTTCAGTAAACAATAATAGATCCTATAAAGGCCCACTTCAGGACGCTGAAATAGCAAGGGATTTTAGACCCCGAGGTACTATATCCTGTCTTTGCCTTGGGTAAGTTTTAAGCTGATTTATTTGCCTTAGTCTGACTTCAGAGTCACTAATAAAGAATGAAATTAAAACTTCATTGAAATTAAGCCCTAAGGTACTAGACCCTGTCTTTGCCTTGGGTAAGTTTTAAGCTAAATTCTTTGCCTTAGTCTGACTTTAGGGTCACTAACAAAGAATGAAATTAAAACTTCATTGAAAGAAAATCCCATAATACTAGACCCTGTCCTTGCCTCGGGTAGGTTTTAAGCTGAATTTTCTGCCTTAGCCTGACTTCAGGGTCACTAACAAAGAATGAAATTAAAACTTTATTGAAAGTAAACCCAGAGGTACTAGATCTTGTCATTGCCTCAGGAGAGTTGCGAACTAAGTCTTCTATCTTAGTATGATTCTATACTTACTAACAGAAAGCTAGGTAAGGACTTTACATAAAAAGAGAAACAAGCTCAGTAGTAATGGACTTCATCTTTACCCCAAATGGAATTTAGACTATTACTTTACTTAATTTGTATAATGGGACATTGGTAAAAGGTATGCGTAAGACTTGATAGTGCATAAGAGATGAATACCACATAGCAAGTATCTCGAGTAAGTGATTAATGAGATTTATTGTCTTAATTTGATCCAGTAGCCAATTATAAGGCATTATCAAAGCTTAGCAAATTGTTAATGTAGTAACAGAATAATGATATCCCCTCCACAGGAAAAAACCAGGAAAAGTAGCAATTAAATGTATGAATACATTGGGAAACATAAGCATAAGGCATAGATTGATAAGAAGAAAATACTTAAGAGGTATTTTCATAAATAAAAGTTCCAAACACTTAAAGTAATTAAGTACAAAATAAAAGCGTCCAAAACCGGGCAAACTATCAAATTGTTTTTAGGGAAATGAAATTCAAAGAAAGTTAAACACGAGAAGGCTCCTCAGTTGAAGATAATGCAGCAAAAGTGGTCTCCTCTCCTCCTAATGCCGTGGTAGGCCCAACAGCCCCTTCAACCCTTTGGACAGGAGATTCGTCATTAATGATGGCCTAGATCTCGGGGTTTGGTATGAACACTAGCTCTACGGGGATAGGAACATTACGCTCTTACCTCATGGAAGATGTAGCCTCCACTTCTAGCTTGTCCAAAGTTGCAATCCACCCTTTAATGAAATAGACTTGAAGGTTCTGCTACACCTCAGGCTTTACAGTTACTGACCTTGGTAGTAGGCCTTTTGAATTTTGGCATCATCAACTGCCACATAGCTATTTAGCTCAGCATCTTTCCCCGCGAGAGCAGTCATGGCCTCCTGCAATTCCTTCTTCAAAGCCTCTGCCCTCTCAGTAATGGCTTTCGTGTTCTTTTCAGCTTCAAACCGCAGCCTTTCAGACTCGAAGACTTTGTTCATGACATTCAAGATCTTCCTTAGGAGATCCTCGTTGTCATTACTCATTTCCTCGGCTCTAACCTTGGCAGCTTGGTACCTCTATTCAATCATCACAAAACACTAATATCCCTGCCATATAACAAAGATAGAGTTTTTAACAATTTTTTAATAAAATAATAAAAAAGAAGTGAAAAGAATAATAAGGAGGCAAGGAACAATTTGTTACCACGATGGCTTCCCTCTTTATGTTGAGCAAGAGGGATTTGTCATCCTACTTGGCCTAGTGGTTCATATCCGTGGGAAGCAGGAGAGCTTCACCAACACTCTCAGCTACTTTTCCCCTGCGACCTTCTCTTTAAGGCCTAACCCTATCCGTCGTGGGGAGGGGAACTCCGTCCATCATAAAGGTGTGGACATAAGCAAAGGCCCCTGTGGCATTAACCTGAGAATCCCCAAGGTTGGGGGGTGGGAGGGAGTTTTCAAAGCTAGGAGTTGTAAAGGATTGTTCTGTCCTTCTAGGATGCTTCCGGCTAGCCCTAGTCTCCCGGCCAGGAGTTGCAGCTACTGTAGAGACGAGAGTCGTTTGAATGGCCACGGGAGCATTGGCAGTTGAAGCAGGAGGAGTTTAACTTATGGGCACGGTAGGAGTGGCCAAAAGTTGTGCAAGAGTCACTCCACTTCGTTGGAACGCCATCTTAGCTGGAGATTTGTCTAAAAGGATGGCTTCCTGAACGTTAGATTCTTCTCGTGGCGCGGGGGGGGGGGGGGGGGGGAGGGGGGAGAAGGACTACAGGGAGGAGCATTGCCTGTTTTCTTCTTCTTCCTTTGGCATTGCAGGCGATCAATTGGAGTTGGCTCTGCAATAGTGACCCCAAGGTCTGTGGGAGTGAAAGAAGAAGGAGAGTTGCTTCGATACCTTCCTTCTTCTCAGCGGCCTTGTTCAAAAAGGGATAAAATGTATCCCTTGCTACGAACATCAATGTAAGGGAGCAGAGAATGCTTCGCGGTTATAGCCTTTCCCGTGACTTGGTAACTTCAAGACACGGGGGAGTAGCCGAGTATCAGGTAGGCTGCACGGAGTAGACTGTTGCTGTACGGGTATATTGGAGATCTCAGTAACTTGTTCAATACCATGGAGTTGGTTAGTTGCCTCTTCTTCTTGAGAGCACGACTCTCTGAAAAAGAAGCGAGCAAAGGTTAGTCATGTAGGGTATGAAAGACAACTCGGGAAAAAAGCGAAATAATAATAGTAAGTCAGTTGAAAGTAAATCCTATTAAGTCTACCCACCTACTTTACCTGCACTAGTGGGGTAATGGATTCCGCTAGGGTACCAATTCCCCAAGATGACCAAGTAGTCTCTTTCTGTTTCCTTGTCGGAATCTGGAAGGCTTGAGATAAGCCTCACGTCCCCGTGCCAAATCTTAAAGCAAAACTCGGAGGTTTTAGTATCTTGAAAACTATAAATATAATTGATATCTTGCTCGGTGAGCTTCAATCCGAGCTTCTTGTTAAGGGTATCTACACTACTGATGATCCTAAATACATTGGGGGTACATTGGTCAAGACAAATTTTAAAGTGGCTTAGGAAATTCGTGAGTAGGTCACTCATGGGAATCCTAACTCCTCCTTCCATAATAGCAATGAGTGGGATTACCACTCTACCCTCCCCCTAGAGAGTATTGCCTCGGATTCCGGCGGTACCTCACTTCAACATCCTCGAAGAAGTTGTACTTCCTTCTAAACTCTCTTAAACTCTCAGGAGTATCTACCATAGGCTTAAACTTCCCAATAGGCTAAAGAAAGCTCTACAATATGGGTTGAAATGAAAAGAAAAGGAGGAAACAGAAAAAGCTAGGAAAGAAGGTGATGAGGCGAAGGTAAAATTTTTAAGATAAAGGAAGAGATGCACTTACAACAGGAAGGAGAAGCAAGAGGAAGAGAGTCGCTGAAGGCTGCCTGAAGTTCATCGGAGAAGGGAATGGTGGAGAGAAAAGAGAAAGAGGAGTTTTTCTTGGAGTTCTGATAGGACAAGGACAGATGAGACCTTTCCTTTCCCACCCATTTTTCATTTTCGAAAAGGCCCATCTAGCCACCCATTCAGCAACACGCGCTGATGGTTGTGGGGCGAGAACCACGGGCATGTCCGCAACATTTATTGCTTGACGCCACCACTGTTCATAAATGCTAATTCTCGAACCACGATCCCCACATCAGTTATTATGATTTACAAATCATGGGGGGCTATTGTGGGGAGTGGAATAGTCACCACTCAGACCTTAGGCCCAAGAAGTAATTGGGCCACGGGGAAAGAATTGGGCCAAACCTATGTATTAAAGGGAATGCTCAATGGGTAATAAACCATGAAAGGAAGAAAGCTAGGTCATCCCAAGTACTACAGAAAAGATGAGTGACAAAGTAAATCAGTTCCCGTGGAAAAGGTAAGGTGCCAACTTACTCAAGGTATGGTGTATGGATAATCCATGTGTGATTTTCAGGAGATTCTTGGAACCATGGAAAACTTCCGGAACATGCAAGAAGGTTGAAGATCTTTGCCTCCACATTAATGATGGGGTTCTTTTTTTCCTCTTCCGCATTAAATACAAGTAAGACTGCCTAAATAGTACAAACGACCCCCAAAAGTTAGAGTTCCAGGATAAGGGTGGAGAGGAATTCGATAAAGTTAAAGAAAATATCCATGAGGCTCTATCAGGCAACAGGACAGCTGTGGTGATAAGAGTAAAGATTGAAGTTATAATAGGGAGAGGAGAGGCAAAAGGTGGGGATCTAAAAAACAGAGAGGAAAAAATGAGCATAAAGAAGAAAAATCAGCCAGAGAGAGAGGGAGTAAAGATAACACTGTAGGAACGTGAGAGTTATCTATTGTAATATTTGAGTTGAGAAAAATCAATTGTTTGAGTTTTCCGTTGTGGAGTGTTTTTCCCTTGTTATTTACATATGTTGTTTGAAAAGTTTGAGTGAGAATCCATGAAGAACTCCACTGGGACCGTTTTTTTCATCCCCACATATAGTTATATGAAATGGTAAAAAAAAAAAATCATAAGGTTTATTATATATGCAAAAAAGAATAAGTCTTTACGTAACTTGTAAACAAACTCAAGGTTATTTGGCAAGAAAATAAACATTAAATTTAAATATATAATCTAGTTTAATAATGAGCTCAAACTCAACTCGTATTCATCAATAAATTCAAATAAATAAGTCTAAAATTTTAAAATTTGACTCGACTCAACGGTAAATTTAAATAAATAATTCTAAAATTTTAACATTTGACTCAATTCAACTTATTTATCGCCCTAGTTGTAAGCATGCGGCAGTTAACAGCACACATAAGTCATGACTCATGAAACATGTCTGATTGACTGTAGTGCAAAATATAGCCTACTAGAAGCCTGACTTAAAATAGATACAAAATGATTGACAGACCTTTCCAAGTTAGGCATGGAGGTCTTTTTCTATTTGTTTTTGCTCTTTTTTTCTCCAAGCAAACTGATGAATGAGAGAAGACAAAATTTATAGATATTAGTCTAGGGTCTACCTTAAAAAAAAATTATTATAGAAGTCCAATTTCCAGTGCAAAATGAATGGCAGTGAAAGTAATTGATGATTAAATCACTAAAATACAAACAAGATTGTAGCGAGGGTTGAGGACATCAAGTATTGTATTCAGTATACTTTTCTCATAACTATGAACTTAAAAAGAGTATTCGGTACAAGTTAGTGCAAAATAGAAAAATGTTCAGTTTTACACATTTTTGTTCAAAAACTACTTACATAAGTTCATCTATAAGATTGTACATGCACAATATTGTTATAATAATTGTGTATATTTACACAGTTTTATGATAGTAACTAACCATTATAATGTTTTTTTTTTTAACCACAAAACCAAGCAGTATTTTGGTGTGATGATAAAAGTAATTATCATTAAACAAGTTGTATATATTCAAATTTATTTTATTTAAAAGTGAGGGGGAAAATTTGAATTAAGATTCTCTTTATTGGGAGAATTGAACCATACTATGACGATATAATACGTGATTCTTGAATTTTTCTTTAAGAAAAAAACAAATAAAATATGTGAGTAATTCAAAAATTGTTCAAAAATTCTTATTGAGAGAATCAAACAATGATACTAATTTTATTACTTTCTCATTTACTGCGTGGGCTTATGGCATAGAATGTATTTTTAGGAAAACTCGAATGTTTCTCTGGAGTATAACAAATTTTAGGAACCTTCGGAATGAAAATAAAAAATAGTGGAATGAAAATGTTTATTTAATTATTGTATGCAATAAAAAAAGAAAACACTAAACCCATAAATTATCTACTAACTACAACTTGAAATTATCTTTACATATGAAATGAGAAATCTCGGTAAACTAAGAAGTACAAACAACCGACACAACAATACAACAATTCTTTAAAAAACTAGGACATGATACATGTTAATTATTTAAAAATTATTTTTAGGTATGTTTATATTTTTTATTTAAGACATGTATATTTATATATTTTTGGGTGATATATTAGTATTTCAGGTTGTAAAAATGAGTTTTCTCAAAAAATAAAAAATAAAAGGTTGTAAAAATGAGTAACAACCATCAAAATTTAAAATAATAATAATAATAATAGATATAGAGAAGTACAATAATACCCACAATTAAAAACCTAATCAAAATTTCAAATAACAAAATTGATCAATGAGTTCCAGTGGGGGAACTCTAGAGGTTGGCATGAGGGTTTAGAGATCGGCACAAGCGTGGGCAAGAGAATGAAAGCTGATGGGTCATCAACTTGCCAATCTAACGGTTGAGTAGCTGAGAGACCGTTGAATGCCGCTAAAATGATCTCCTAATTATTCTTATATTCATTTGAAATCTAATTTCATGGATTATAAATTAGTAACTTCTTACTAAAATGATCAAGACTAATACTCAAATAATCAACTATCATTAAATCTGTTTCTCAACCAAAAAAAAATAAAAAATAAATACCTCACATTAAATCTATCTCAAGTTGATGTTTACTATATCTTGTCAAAATTATAGATTTTTTTTAAAGAATAGTATTTCCACAATATTATATGTGATTACCCAATGTACTACTGTATTGAACGTACGTACAAGATCTCACTTTAGTATATTGTGTGCTCAAATCGTATGCTAAACTGGCCAATGGTGGTATTTTTTTTGGGTGACTTTGTGAAATATTTTCAATTGTTCTTGTCAGTTTTATGTTAACTACATTGTCCGAATTTTGTGTTAATAGTATACAATGATTTTTTTTTTTTTTTTTAATCTATTCTCTATATTATTGATTCCAAAAAGTACCTGTGCTTTGTCCCTTCTTCTCCGACCAGTTCTGATCTTCCCCAAAACTATTTTCAATCGATTGCACCCTTGAGATCTCATGTTATAATACTACAGCTAAATAGATTCTACCAAACTTTGCAAATACAGGGAAGAATGGTCTTTTCTAACTTATGATATATTAGGGCCGGGTTGAATTTACATTTGAACACCATTTAATATTCTTTTTTGGGTGCCAATTTTGATAAATTTAATATTATATTACATGTTTTTCTTCTACCGTCTATGCTTGCCAAATTTAACGAGGATTTGTGATCAATAATATCTTATCTATAAAATAATTAAATTTTAAGTTTTTATACTTTAAAATTATGCATAAAATATGAGTTATATTAGAAAGAAAATTATTTCTGTTTCACACCAAATATGATACGAGTGTTAAGAATATAAAAAAATAAATAAAAAAATAAAGATTTTAATGGTGGGATTTTTCAAAATATTTTTTCTCTTTCATGAATAAGAATCTATTGTTTTTTTTTTTTTTTTGATAGGAATAAGAATCTATTGTTAATCGAGAATCAAAGATGTTCAACTAAGTTAAGAACCAACAACTCTAGCAATTAATACGAACCGCAAACCCAAACTATCACTAGGAGAGCTGTGGCCCCAACTTGTGTACGTAACTCAAGCAAGCGGCAACATCAAAGTTGTAAACCCAACTGCCTACAAGCACAGAGAAGTAATTATACCACCCTGCACTCACTTAGCAGCACACCATTTATAATAAGAATACAAATTGAGATAGACAGAGAGCCAAGCAAAACTACCTAGATACAATTTTTACATCTAATCTGTCACGCATTGCCTCATCCTACAGAAAACTTGTTCGGCTTATAATTAAGCATGGGCGTGACCCGCTGCAATCATAATACATGTTCGAAAATAGACATGTTTTATGATCGCAGCGGGACACGATACCCATTAAGCATAACCCTTCATTTAGTATTATTTAAAGTTATAAGGCGGTGTATCAAAAGTTACATGAAGTGTAACTTAATCCTCATCCCTATATGTTTAATTAATTGTTAAGTTTTAGTTTTCGTTTGTTTTGAAATAAAATATTTTCTTATTTTCAAGTGTTTGTTTGCAAGAAAAATGTGGCCAAATTTGTAAAATATTTTTTGTTAACCATAAAATCTTTTATAAAAAATTGTAAAACATTTTACCTTTAAAATTTTGGTAAAACATTTTACCTTTAAAATTTTGGTATAAACAGTGGCTTCCCTCACCCCATTTGGTGGCTAGGTAACCAATCTGATGAGTTGGGCAGCCTATGCCAAGATCTAGTAGCCGAAGCAATCGTTTTGATGACTGGCACAAGAGGTTCGATGGCTAGAGCAACTATTCCAAGTCTTCCAACAACTGATGCTGGAGGTCCGATAATGAAGCCATTGTTCCGATAGCTAGAGCCACAGATCCATTTTTCGGTGATGGCAGGGTCACTAGAGACACCACTCCGATGATGGTCACTAGAGATTTTTGTTAGGGTTTATGCCCTAAAATCCAATTTACCGGCATGTTATAATTAAATTGTTTACTTATATGAGACTATTTGCATATGAACTATAGTTCTTAAGATGCATTATATGTGATTTAGTTACAGAATATATAAATTACAAATTCCTTGTAAACTAAAAAATGTTGTTCGTTGTTGGTGATGAAACTAAGTATTTCATCTACGAAGACTATAACACATCAACTAAGATGGTTTGTCTTGATCATGGAAGAGAAGACTTCTATTTGATGTATTGATGTGTCTTAAGTGTGTAAGACACATTGAACTGGATCGCTATAAAATTAATTATTTAATTAAGAACTGTCATCTGACTAATAAATCTCATGATTTCTATTTTCATAGACTCTCAATCCTGAGAAGATTGTGAACCCGATCATGAAATATAAGTTATTTTGATATATCAATAGTGAGATTTAATTTAATGGTCAAAACTTTAGTATGTTGGGTAACCGTACGTAGTGTTGAGGGAACACATATTTTCAAGATGAAATCTATAATTTCTTTCAATAAAGACACGAAATATCCTCTTGAGATAAGTTTAATGAGAATTGGTTATTCAAGGCTGACTACTTTAGTAAAGAGTTACTAAAATTTATATTTAATGAAATTAGATTTCATAAATATGAATAACTAAAAAATTAAAAAGGGGACTCAAGGAATAAAATAGTTGTTTACAAAGTAACGGTTTATTATGACTTTGTTCACTATGGATATTTCATGGAGGAGTCAAATGATACCATATTAGAGTCTTGGGATATAATTTATTAATAAAACCTAAAGTGCAATTATATTTCCATAGTGGTACTTGTTATATAATTAATGGTAACTTTGGGCTTGTCAATAGTTGACAGATAAGCTCGAAGCCCATTAGAGTTAGAGCCTTATTTGTCCCTTTAGTCCCATCCCAAACCACACATTAAAACCCAATTGGGCTGGTCCAAAAGGCTGACCTAATTAGATAATCAGTTGTTTATTTAATAAGAGTTATTAAATAAAGTAACCACCTAAGCAGCTAAATTGTACGTACAATTGAAAGAAAAGAAAACAATTTTCTCTTTGATATCTCTTGAACAAAAACATACGTAAAAACTAATTGAGAGACCACACATCTTGAGCATCTTGTGGAATTGGGATGAAGATCGAATGTCTTCTCAAGTCTTGTTTTTTAATTTCATAGCATCAAGCTACGCTTTCTCTTCTTTATTTGAGAATTCAAGGTTATATGTTATTCTCATGAATAAAGTAAATTCTTATGTTGCTTCCACAGCTTGTTTCATATGAGATGCAAAACTATGTTTTTCCAACAATTTTGTCATGCACTTATATGCCATACCGATTCTCTATTCACTGAGCAAGCTCTATCAATTAATTCAAAGAAAGATGTTAAAGAACCAACATTTTTCACACGTTAAAAGTAATGAGTTATATTTGTTGTAACACCGCTTTCATATCAATTTATTACTGAATATATTTTTTTTTTGCTTACTCTTCAGTGATCCGTCTTCACAAATTTTTCTGAGCGAGTTACCACACACCCCACACCACACCCACACCCCCCCCCCCCCCCCCCCCACCCCCCCCCAAAAAAAAAAAAAAAAAAAAAAGAAAAAAGAACCATTTGCCATTAGGCCCATTACGTTTCTTCTTTCTTTATTTTTAGGCAACCCAAAAAATAAACTATTTATTCGAGAATCTTTCTCTCTTTGCGTGTGTGTATAGGTGAAGCTAGCTGTCTCAATTCACAAACCCACATGATAAATCATCCACGTGAAATTAGTGCACTTTAATCGGTACAGTGACTAATAAATATAATGGGTAAATTGACTCAGTTTAGAATCTATTTGGATACTGCTTATTGCTGAAAATTGAATACACTGTAATAAAATAATTTTTAAATATGTGAATAGTATTGTGAGACCCAAATTAGAAATTATATTTGCTAAAAAAGGTACTTGTGAGTCCCGTGAATAATGTACAAGACTCACCCAAGGAAATGCAAACACAGATAGCACGTCGCTATCCAAAAAACCCACTCTTAGAGTGAGACATGGATTCACAAGCATCTCTCACGTGTGTATTAAAGGTGAACCTATCAGTCATAATTTCACAAAGCCATATATTATTATTATGATAAAATAATCCACGTGCAAATAATACACATTAGTATACTTTTAACAAGAGCAAGACTTAGATATTGTTCTTTTAAGTTCCCATTTTAAAATTTTGCCATGTGAATATTTTCTTATAGGATGAAAAGTATTTTTTTAGTTAAATAGCTGTATGGCTAAGTCTTAAGAGAGGACTTAAGGAACAACACTTAGAGTACTGTACTTAAATTTTGTCTTTCAAGTAATTTCATCATACATGGGTCCGTTTAAAATTCGCTTATTTTACTGAAATTAAAAACATTTTGCTAAAAGTACTATATATAAAAGTAAAAGTTAACTGAAACAGTATAATGAGACCCATGAATAATACAAAAAATAAACTGAATAATAAAATAAGTTAACAAAAATAATCTTTGCCAAACAAAAACATTATTGAAAAAAATTATAATAACTTTAAAAATGACCTGTCTTGCTCTTATTCTAGCAAAAATTTATCGCTATGGGTGAACTTCTACAACCTCTCTCCTCCATTTTTTAGAGTAACAAAAACGTTCTTTTGGGATGCTCACAAAGCAGAAGTCCATCCAAGAATTATTACATATAAATGAATAATACAATATAAAGGGAAGAAAAAAATGTTCATAAGCCTATGAAGAAATTTGGCCACTTGACAAGATCTCACCATCTTCTTCACCAAATTGATATTGCTCATAAATTTTAAGCAATACTTCCCTACATGGTACAACAGCCCCAAGCTTGACACAAGCCAAGAAAGCGCCTGAAAGTTTCCGATGAAGACTGTACACTTCATCAGGCGGTGGCGTCAGCCGGTGCTTAAGCATTGTCGCCCCAAGGTTCGAGACACCCTGGGTAATATTGGTGGAACGAAAGTCATACCCACCAGGTTTTGCGAAAGGCAATCCCACAATAAAACCGGCTTGAACATGGGCATCTAACATTATGTCCGACTCCATTCCCGTGAGAAACCCAAGTCTTTTTGACATCTCGATGACTGCATCTGCATCACTGTTGGCACATGCAATTACCTGATCAAACACAAACATGAAAGAATTCAGGAAAATGGAGCTAGGAACACAAAAGATATGGTATCTAAACATAAGTTGGCAAAACTCACCTGGCTTCCAACATAAGTATTGAGATATCATTTTATCACATCCTTAAGGCAGACCACCATAATTGAATCAAAGTAAGAAGCAGCATTGTTAATCCAACTATCTAGCATTAACTTTATGGATTCTATTGCAGTCAATCAAGGTATGATGTTACTGTAAGAATGGCTGCCAATCTGACTTGGCTCACTATGAAATAACACCAAATTTCTCAGAGCCATGTACAAGATAGTATTGGGATTGCCAGACAGGATCTGCCCCCTCTCACATGAGGGTGGGTGCCATGATTTGCCATCAAGTAGTGGCACTAGAGGAGCTGCCATTATCCTCTAGTGCCCCTACTTGCCAGCATGAACCCATCTTGTTAATTTTTACTTTATCCTAATACAACCAAGGTGTAACCCTCTATAGTTCCCTAAGGCTCTAGAAAAGGGAATTGTCATGGAGGGTGAGAGACACAGATTTTTAAAAACAACATTCATGTCGTACCCATTAGGACACTGACTAATTAAGAGTCATGTACTAGCTATTAAGACATTGTGATTATTTATGACAATTCCACTTTTAGATAGATAAAATGAATTATTGAAGACCTCATAATACAATTTTAAATGCACATGCCTTCACACAAACACATGTGCATACACACGCATATGCACAGAGTCAGTTCAACAAAGTCTTAATCCTAATTGATTGGGGCTGCTAAAGATTCACAAAAGAAAATTATACATGTGCAACCAACAAAAAAAATCTGGAATCATTGCCATTAAGGGATAAAAGAGAATGCTTAGCCTCTGTTTGGGAAGCGCGTTTTGCGCATTTCCCAGAGGAAGTGTTTTTTTTTTTTTTTTTTTTTCCTGTTGGTCCCGTGCACTATTTATAGGACCCACAAGTACCTTCATTCAGCAACTTTTTCTTTAAAACTGGGTTCTACGGCATTATTCCCACATTTAAAAATTATTTTGCTATAGTGTTTTCAATTTTCAGCAATAAGTGATATCCAAGCAGATCTTTAGTGCCCTATTAGTTTCAATGGATTCCTTTGCAGAGAAGTGTGCCTGTATACTTATTACTGTTTCTCCCTCTTTTTTTCTTTTTTTTGATAAGTAATCTAAAATTTTATTGAAAAAGAGAAGTACTATATATTCAAGATGGTGAACACAGAGTACTTAAAGCAATTATAAGCATATAAATTAGAAATTCTAACAGTGTAAGAAATAAAAATAGATGTACAGTGCGTAAAACCCCAAACCAAGACCAAACAAACAAAGTCTGCATCAGCAATGACCACACACACAACATATTAATGTTTCTCCCTCTCACTATACTATGGAATGTTTCTAGATAAATTATTAAGGAAAATGTTATAAATGTTAATCACATTAATTTTTTGAGGAAAGAGAAACCAATAATCAAAAGTTTGAACCTCAGTAAAGGGACATGCAAGAGAAGATGAGCACAGATAAAGATTTGAGTATAAAAAGTAAGCCAAGTGTAGAATAGAGAGAATTCACCATTCCTAAGTAGTCATCAACAAAACTTTTAGGGTAATCTCGAGCTGCTCCAAAGTCAATGAGATTGATTAATTTTGTCGCCTCATCATACAAGAAATTACTCCAATTAGGATCGGTCTGCACTAGATCAACCACAACATAGGCAAAGACAAAAAGAGACCACAAATTAGGGGCCAAAATCAGCAGTTTTTAAAAAATGTTAATGAAGTATAGCAAAGAAACAATGAAGTAACAACCATACCAGCCGTACGAAACCATGCAAGTCAAGGAAAACAGATGCCTTCATGTTGATATTATTAAGGATTGAATTACAGAAAATTTCAATATAAATTTTTTTTATACAAATAGTAAATTTTCATTCAAAGACAACAAAGACAGAACCCTAGAAAATGGGAAGTGAACAAGAGCCCAACAAAGGAATTACCATCTAAATTTACAAAGAGCTAAAAATCAAAGAACAAGAAAGATTCCCAATATCCCTCAGCCATTCAAATAAGGATGTATAAAATAACGGTCACAATTGAAGCACTTAAGTCTCCACTCTTATAAACGTCCTAGAATTCCATTCTCTCCGGTGGGAACCTCCCTTGACTGTAAGTGTCTAGTCACCAGGACCCATTCTTGTTCTTTACAAGTCTGGTTTGACTAGGGCTTTTTTTCTTTTCTTTTTTGATAGGTGATAAGACTTTATATTGAATGAAATGAACATCGTGCTCATGATGATGAACACTCTGAACATGAAACAAATACATAAAACTCGAGAGCTAAAGCTAATAGAATGCAAAAACTAAGGAATGGAAAGACATTGCATAAACCCCCAAATCCGAGTCCATTGAAACAAAGTAACAAATAAAAGAGATTTTAAGAGATCTAAAGGAGTAAAGGTCTCTCCTTATCTTCAAAGGAACAAGCATTACGTTCCTGCCAAACTAACCACATCAGACATGTTGGAACCATATTCCAGGTAGTGGAATGGTGCTTCCCAAACCAATTCCTCCATGCAAAAAGAAGAGAACTAACCGTCTTCGGCATCACCCATTGGATCCCAAACACCTAAAAAACTTCACTCCATAAAGCATGAGCAAACATACAATGAAATAAAAGATGGTCCATAGATTCTCCATCACAGCAACATAAGCAGCCCCCATTGGTTTGACTAGGGCTCCAAAACCTAATAATCCAAATCAATCAAATTTACATTTTTTTTTTCTTATTTAATCAGGCTAGGTGAAGTTCCCACCCATTGATTAAAATTAACTAGGCACCAGCATTTAATTCGACCAAATTATCCTTATATATTCAAACCAATTTAGGCATATATTGTTGACTTCCCAAAAGACAGGTCTTCCCCATTTTTCGTGAGGCAAAAGCTTCCAAATACTTCACTCTATGTCTTCTGTGTCCACCACTGCTTTCCATTGGAACAGTGATTTCAAACCTGTAACTGATCAGGCCATTTCGACATCACTGACAACAACACAGCCTTCTGCTTTTATAGACCAATCAGAGTTGACCCCCAGAATTTCTGATTGCCTCAAAAGGTTCAATATACGTAAGGAAATTATAAATCCTAGGGAGGGAATTAAGGGGGGGGCGCAATGTTAGTGGGTTTTTCTCCTAGTCTTGGCCTCACACTTAATTATATTACATTATACAATCCAAGAACTCCAAACTATATGAATGGAGTCTCATTTTCAGATTAACATTAGCCAGCATAGCTATGAACAATCTCGGTAATTGATAGCAAATGCCAAAGCCATTCCTGAAGGTGAAGTAAAATAGATGCATATGGAACTAATTTACAGAAACACATACAGAATAAAAGAGGGAGGGGGAGAGGAAGAACAACAAAGACAAAAACTAAAGAAAACTTTAACAGAAACATAGAAAGGAACATGCCTGCATGAAGCGGAACACAAACAACTCCATCAAAGTAAGCTCCAGCAACTTTTCCCCAATATAATTACGAGTTTTCTGGTCTAGTAATGCCACTTTATCAATCGGAATTCCTGAAACAATAGAAAATCAATCTCATGTATTCAAACTCAACCAATGATAAAAAGATTCATTTCTTTACTTTTTTTTATCAATTAGAATTTCTGTAACAAGTGAACATCAATCTCATGAATTTGAACTCCACAAATCATAAAACACATTTGTCAGCAACATAAGAGTATGATTTTTTTGATAATTAACAAATTTTATTGATGAGTACCCCTTCTTAGGGGATAGTACTAAAGAATTGAAAAAAAATGTGAATTACAGTCAAAAGGAAAAAGAGTCAATAAAATCAACAAAGTCCCACATTATATGAGCCCTTGTACAAATTTATTACAAAAGACAATTTTAAATGAACAACCAAAGTCCTACATCTTCAAAGGTATGCCGGTTCCTCTCTCCCATACTGTCCGCATTAAACATAACGGGGTGAAATTCCAAACACTAGAGGAGTATTTACCAAACGTATTCCACCATCAACTTAGGAGCTCAAACACAGTTTTTGGCATTAACCAATGGACCCAAAAGGCCAAAAATAGAGAAAGTAAAATTCCATAATTTATATGCTGTCACATATGCAGCAACAAATGATCCACAAATTCACCACTACTCCTACAAATGCAACACCATTCTGTCATAGAATTCCTTTCTTCATGAGATTGTCACAAGTTGATATCTTCCCCATGCTACGGTCCACATGAAGATGCTAACTCTTTTGGGGCCTTAACACACCAAATGCTTTTCCAAGGGAAAAGCCCATCACCAAAACCTATCAAAGCCACATAAGTGACATAACATGACCTAGCATCAAACTGTTGGTTACTCATCAAATTCCAACTCATACTGTTCAGTTCCTCACTATTTGGGAGACTGGAATACAAAATGTCAAAGAACCAATCTTCTTATTCCAACTCCAGATCATTAAAGTCACAAATGAATACAATGTCCCAGGAACTTGTCATCTCCTCATTTTGATCTCTTAAATTAGAATGAACTGAAGTATACATGTTTGATGAAACTATGTACAATTCAAAAACATTTCTTTTAAAGAATAATTAGTACACCATTAATCATGCCAAAACTTCACCCTTTTTCCATTCCCTACATCAAATTTCATAAACTTCATAACTCTATCCCAACCCGCTCTTATTCCCCTCCATAAGCTGCATCCGCAAGCACTTTGTATCATCTTCATTGACCATTTATGCCATTCTTCCCCATATTTCATCAAAATCACCATCTCCACAAATGAGTATCTTCAGCCCCTAACCACCAAATCCACTTACCTAACAAGGCACGATTAAATGTGATCAATTGGCGTACCCTTAATGCTCCATTACCAATAG
The DNA here is from genome assembly GCA_023621385.1 of Quercus gilva. Lineage (NCBI taxonomy): Eukaryota > Viridiplantae > Streptophyta > Magnoliopsida > Fagales > Fagaceae > Quercus > Quercus gilva. The sequence goes on from CM042481.1 coordinate 45,124,880, forward strand.
GAGAGCACACAGTATTCCAGTTCACAAGATGAAATTTAAATCCATCACTGCCTCCATTCCAAAGAAAATTCCCTATGTAAATTCTCTAATCTATTAGCTACAAACGTGGGAATCATGTCGAATTGGAAGGAATACTTTTTAGTAATGTTAACCTCCCCCTTTTTGGCAATTTCAACCACTTCCACCCCAAAATTACACTTCCTTTTCTCCAAGATGCAGTTCCACGCAGTTCTTGCCTTCAAGGACAAACCCAAAGGCACACCAAGGTGATTCATTGGTATGCCATTAACCTTACACACAAGGATTTAACCATTTCATTGAAGTGACCCACCTCCCATACTAGAACGATTTTGTGTTTGCTCATACTGACTTTCAATCCTATCACAACTTCAAAGCGAATTAGAACCATTCTAACATAAAGGATCTACTCCACGTTTGCATCACAAAGCAAACTAGTATCATTTGCAAATGGTAAATGAGAAACCATAGGTTTGTTGTTAGTATCAATTCCAACCTCAAACTCAGAGATGAATCTTCCATCTTTAGATCTCAACATTCTAGTTAGTACCTCCATAACCAAAATAAAAGGCAAAGTATTACTTTGCCATAGACCCCGGAAGCAGTTGAAATACACTGTTGGCGAGTCATTTAACAGTATTGAAAAACGTATGTAGTAGCATAAAAATAAATCCAAAGTCTACACCTATCACCAAAGCTCACTCTCTCTATCAAATAGCATGATCTTAGGCATTTTCTTTATCTAGTTTGCAAATAATGTCTGGTAGTCCTCTTTTGATACAACTATCTACACATTCGCTGGTGATGAGGATAGAGTCCAGAATCTGCCTCCCTCGCACAAAATGCATTTTGAGATCCTGCAATTAAACTATCTAGCACCAACTCAGATTGTTAGCCAACACCTTCGCTGCTAACAGTTTATAAACACTCCCAATCAAGATAATAGGCCAAAAGTGACGCATGACTTTGAATAGAAAGTGTACGGCACTATGATACCCAAGCCTATTTGGGCCTTGAGCTGCCATGATATCCAGGCCCATTTAGGCCTCGAGCTCCAGCCCGACATTTAGTCCATATCGCCCCTTGGCCGGGCCTTAGGCCACCCTAAAGCCCATTGGGCAAACGATCTTCATCAGCACATGCTACACCGCGTCACCTGGATCACGCTTGGTGAACCTCTCCCTGAGCAAAGAGACAACTGCCTGGGAGTAACATTCCCCGACTGCCTAGTAGTGTCTCAGGGCGTATCACTACTGAACAACTCTACTGAAGTGGGAACCAATTCCAAGGCCACTCCTACCAGACCCCACTCCCACCTAAATGCCCACATAGGGTTAATGACATTGGACCTCCTCTCCCACTAGCCATAAAAGTAATCATGATTCTTCCACTAATTTTGGGCTATAAATATGCGAAACTAAGGAAGGGAAAAAGTTGTTGAAGGGTTCAGAAGAAAGTTTAGAGTGAAAAGCCAGAGAGTCATAAGAGGGGAGGGGAAGAAATACGAAGGTGAGAGAGACATTGTTGAGTCTATAAGTCAGAATCACCAAAAGTAGGAAATCCAAAGCCCACATTACAAATAGATTGTGAGCCTAAAAGAAAGTTAGCCTGTTAAGCTCGTTTTGGGTGCACACAGAAAGTAAATACATACTTTGTGGAGTCATAAATCATGTTTATGAATTTTAATCCATAAGTGGATTTTTAAGTGGTTCAAGCTGAATTTTTTTGTCCTTTTACATCTTGGAGTTTGGACCATTGAGAAGCATTGATAAAGCTTTGAGTTGAGAATGCACATACCTCATAATTGAAGCAATTCAGAATGCACACACCTCATAATTGAAGCAAGAAAATAAAATAAAGAACATGACATAATTACCAGAAACAAGCTCTGTAGTTAAGACTTTCTTCCTTGAAAGATTGTCCACAACCAAAGGAACATAAAACCCCTCTGTGCCTGACAGCAGATTATGGAACCGCTTTTGATTTGCCGCCTCCAATTCATAGTCACATTCACGTGATAATTCTTCTTTAGCCACCTACAAAAATTTCAACATAAGCATGGATTTTTAACTGTTCAACACATAATTCTTCATTTTTATTAGCTTCATCCAGCATCCCCACGAACCAACCTCCATCCTATGTCATTCAGTAGAGGACTAAGTGTCAAACTCATGTGGTGGCAAAAGAGAGGGAATGGTATGGAACAAAAGAGTGTATACTGTACTGAGAGCTGGTGTAGCAGAGTGTTAAGATTTTGTAGGTAGATAAATATAATCATAATATGCCATGAACTTTGTTGGTGACTTTAAACTCAGGAAAAGACAAGATAACTGGGCTTTATGAAGAATACTAAGTTGTTTGAGCCTCTCAAAAGTTTGCATGCTCATGAATATGGTGTTGAAGGCTGAACCGCACTTGGAATAAAACAATAAAGACATTCATATACATATAAGTGCAGATAGATTACAAACCTTCATAGCACGGTCAAGATAAAGTCCTTTTGGAATTAGATTTGTATAATCTAAAAGAAGTCTCACATTCTCTATGTCACTGTCAATGCTATTTGCAACACCAGGGTACTGAATTTTCATTGCCACTTGCATACCATCCTTTGTGACAGCCCCATGCACCTACAATTGTTATAAAACTGTGAGGCCAAGAGCAGAAACATTCTGAACAGTATAGAATTAGATTAGAACTGTTGATACCCATCATCCATCATCTTTGTTCCTTTTCCTGTTTCAAAGGTGGTTGGATGACACTATACATGGGATGGTTATTGAAAGGTAGCATTCAGTGAAAAAATAGTACTGATAAATGAACTATGTCTCTCATCACCTGGCCTATGCTTGCAGCAGCGATTGGTTCATAATCAAAATTAATCAATTTTGATGACCAGTCAGGGCCTAACTCTGCATCCAAAACTTGATTAAGCTGGCTCCTTGGCATCACATCTGCACCTTGACGGACAATATCCAGAGCAGCCAAGATCTACATGGATTTGAAAGATGCGAAAAAAGAAAACATAGCAAAACACTTATTTTGTATTTTATTTTTTAAAAAAGTACAAACTCTAAGCTTTGTGGGCGACAAAATAAAACATAATCAGTACAAATAAAGCTCCCCAGTATGAATGTAATTGGTTTGACAATGATCATAGTCACCATTTTTGAGCCGAAGCCTCCATAGCCTAGTCTAGATGTGATAGGTTTGATACCAGACCTACTTATCAAAAAAAAAAAAGGTTTGATACCAGACCTATATCCTAGTAAAATTAAAACAATTGAAATCCCATCGTTTGCATAGGAATCTAGCATTTATTCATGGAACAGTAATCTTCAAAAATTAAATCTTATTATAGCACAACCAATTCTAAAGCCATCATTTTAGCTTACAATGGATGAAGTAATTCCTTTTTCTTTGTTAATATTCTACGCTCACATTAAGACACAGTCATTTAACTTGTCCAATACATACATTGAAAAGAGAGAGACAAGAATTAGAATACCGGAGCAGGGACAAGGGATTCATCCTGTATACTCAACATCTGGCCAATTTTAAGTGCAGCTCCACGCATTCTGCAAAGTGCAAGGGCGAGACGCTCTGCATTTTTCTCAGACAGGAATGGAGACAGTGCACTCTTCTTGTCTTGCGAAGGTGGTGTACCATAAACAAGCCTCTTCGCTGATTCCTGAACCGTTCCCCAGGCAAGACCAGCTCCAAGACCAGCAAACCTTTTTTTTTTTCATCAGTTAAACATCAAAGTTTCAGATTTTGATTTTGATATTGATTTTTTTTTGGTTAAGTCAGGAATTTGCAAAAATCAAACAACAACCAAGCTTTAGTTCCAAATCTTGAAGTTCGCTATAGATTAGTCAGGTCTACCTCGCGCGCCATTCTATTAATCTAAAGTCATAGTCTCTATTACTTGTTTTCTACTTGACATGTCATTTTCTACCACTTGGACAAATATTCTTTTTGGTTTTCCAAGTAGCTCTTTCTCGCTAGTGCATTAATCGCTCTACTCTGAATATACATACAAAAAGCCATAAAATTGTAGAATACAAATAAAATAGCATTAAAAGGAAAAAGAAAAAGAGCACTGACTGACCCAAGAGCTCTGGAAAATGGGGTGGTAGGAACTCTCCTTTCCCTGGGCTTCCTCCTCTTGAATGGCACCACTTCCACTTTGGCATCTTCCTTGTGAGGCTCACATTCTTTGACCAACCCATCTCTGACATCCAAATCCTCCTCCGCTACAGCTGCCCTTACATTGCCATTATCATTAGTAATACTAATACTATCACTGTCAATAACCGAGGGTACTTGTTCTTGTTTTTGTTGATGCTGTGTTGGGTCTGAGGAAGAATTGTCACTGTCAGAGGTGGTGTCGAAGTAAACAACAGAATCGAGTTTGGAGGAGGTAGGGTTAGGGAGGTGGCGGACCCTGCCCTTGGTGAGACCAGATAGGTCGGTGGCGGATACAACGGCTTTCTTGATTAGGTTTTGGAGATCGCCATTCTTGGCGGCTTCGAAAGTTTGAGAATCCTTAACAAATTCCTTGGCGATTAACGACACTCCCTTCACAATTCTACTGGCATCCTTCAACAAACCCATAACAAGTAACAACCTTTGTTTCTAAATCTATTCTACTGTATTCTAGTACTAGTATTTACCCCATCATGTCTTTTCGAATTTTTTTTTTCATTTTTGTCTTTTTGATTTGATTTTTTTTTTTTTTTTGGGGGTTTGGTTTCAATTTCTTTTTTCCCTTTTTTAGTTCATTTTACATATATAACCAAAAAAAAAATAAACATCAACGTATAAATTTATTTTGTTTATTTTTGCTTTGACTGCTTTTCAGCCGCCCAAACCAAACTCCCACTTTTTTTTTTTTTTAGAATCAACCAAGATTAGGGTTGTAAATGACTAAATAAAAACCTTACTCATTTTTGTTGGTTTATAAACCAGTCAAGTTTGAACCTTAATTTTTTTAGGTTTGTTTAATAAATGAACCCAATCCAAGTAAAAGAAAAAAATTGTTTATGAACAGGCTTATAAACAATAAAGCTTGTTAAAAAACGAGATGAGCTTAAGTTGTTTTATAGAGCTTGGTAATAAATCTTATAAAAAATAAAAATTTTGGTAATAAATTTGATATGATCTTGAAAAATAAACTCATTTCTTAATAAGTCTTTAATTAGGAGTTTTTTTTTTTTTTTGAGAAACTTAATTAATTAATTAGGAGTTAGGACCACATATCTAAACCAAGGAAAATACTTAGGTATTCTTGGAGTATAAAGAAATGGTACTTCTTTCTCTCATATTTATAGTGATTACACTATGAATGTGAGAGGAATGAACACCATTTACTATCATGTTCTGGGAGTACCTAAAAACTGCGCCTAAACCTAAATGACTTGATCACTTAATATGAGCTTGATAATGTACTTATATTAGATCTTGAACTCAAAAGCTTGATTTGAAACTTGAGTTTGAGCTTGAGCTCATTTTGACTAATGGATCAAGCCAAGCCAAGTCAAGTCAAGTTCAAGCTCAAACATAGTTTGTAGGCTTTGGTCAAGTTCAAACCAAGTTTGAACATTTTACATTTGTTGTCAAGTTGAGCTTGAACATTCAATACTCGAAAAAATTCGACTCATTTACCAACCTAACCAAAATCCCACCTAATACAAGAAAAATGGTTTTTGAAAAATGTTTTTTTTTTTTTTATGAGTATAATTTTTTAAAAATGATTTAGGTCAAATAAGGGAATTACCCATAAATAAATAAAAACAAAGGATTAAACATTTTCTAGTTCCTTTTAGTAATTTACACCTTTAAGATTATAATTTATAGATGGTTTCAAATTAAATCCTATATTTTCACAAAAAATTTCAATTCAAACTATAATCACATTGAGTGTGAAGGTTAATGGAAAATGCTTAAACAAAATGACATCGTATGGCATTTTGTAATAATGTTTTTGTATAATAGTTATGATGTTATTTTTCTAAACATCTTCCATTTAATGACATCACCATAAATGAGTTTATGTGATACATTAATTTTTGTAAACCAAAATCCTACAAAGTCACACACCAAATCTCTCTCTCTCTCTCTCTCTCTCTCTCTCTCTAAAACAATATATAAAATTAAAAATTAGATTACAATTTTACTTAATTATGCATCATCATATGTCTAAAATAAAGTATCTTTTTTAATCATAATATATTTTTATTAAAATTTATGGTTCAACTATGATATTTAATTTTCTATATGAAATTAACATTAATTTAGTTGGTATTATATATCAAATTATGTATTTAACGTATCAAATTAACCATTATGGGAGTGAAAACACAAAAAACTAAAGAACTAGTCTCTGATTTAAGTTCAACACAACTAATTTCTTAAGAATGGGAGGTAAAATCCACATTGGGAAGATTAAAAAGATAGCTGGAGACAAAGATCACTGAATTAAGATTTTATATGACTGTAAAATACGTTCCCAGGGTACATATAATAATTCTAAAGGAAAAGTACAAGTGAAGACTCTTCTCACTTTCTTTCTTTTGTTCTTCCCTCAATTTTTCTGTATGCTCTTTCCTGCTGCTCTCATCTTCTTTTTATAGTCATCCTCTTTCCCTTCCACCTATCTTGCTCTTAGTTGGATTTAGGGGGATACTTGTCCCATCAACACCTTCTCCTGTCATTTCTTAATCATGAAGATAAACTTTGGGGTGTTTTCACTGTTCAGGTCAGTCATTCATCATTCAATGTGGCTAACATTATATGAGGAGAGTTCATTAATGCGGAGGTGACTATTACATTAGGCTCTGGGGTTCTCTTCGACGTGTTTCTCGAGAAAATAGGTGAAAAAGGGTTTTCTCGGCCAAGAAAATGACCACTTCTTGGTTAGGTTGCATTTCCTCAGGAAGATGGGCTTCATGGATTATCTCAGTAACGGGCCTAAATGATCTTTTCTCAACAAGAGGCTTGTTCATCCCTTGTTGGCCCCTGTGCTGGGCCCATTCTGTGGACGAGCTTTCTCGAGGCTTTCTCTTCAGGTTAAGGTTCTCGAGGTAGATTTAGGTCCACTCTCCCACAACCATTATTTGATTAGTATTAAATAATTTTATTTAATTAATATTCACATATAAAATACCCCGAGTAAATATTTTGCCTTAGGCCCTAAATTATGTTAGGCCACCCCTGCAAGCAAATGTAGAGATATTAAATTTCTTTTCTAAATAACTAGATATCAAGAAATTGCTTCATGATTTAAGGTCATGTTGGAGGTCTTGTCCTCTCCTCGTCTCATCTTGAGTTCAACCACCTTTTTGTGTTTGATTGTTGTTCTTATTTACAACCTGTGGTTATGTAGAATCAGTGTGTACGTGCAAGTTAAGTTTAGAAAATGCGAAAGCTTGTATTTTCAAAGTCTTAAAAATACATTTAAATATCATCTATGTAACATGTAAAAAATGATATTTTTGTGAGTTGAAAAGAGAGATAAGAGGCAGGAAATTGAAAGATTAAGGATGACAAGGGAGTTACATGGAAAACTCCAAGAATTGGGGTGAAAAACCACGGTGGGATGAAGGACTTGATGTACTTATCCCAGTAAAGATTGTATTGTATTATTTAGAAAAATGCTGGTTCTTACACAACTTTTTTTAACACTTTCTTTCTTTTCTCCCTATCTTTCTCTGCTTTATTTCCCTCATTGTGTTCTGATACCTGGAATGCTCAGCAACATTCTCCTCTTATAGTACGAGGAATGTTGCTGGCTATACAAAGACAGGTGTCCCAATTCTACTACCTATCACAAACTTTAGGACAACTAGCATAGTATTGTTCTTTCAGCTGGAAGAGAGAGAAAGTCATTCCTGCATGGAGAGTGGGTTGAGGAGTGGCTCTAAATAGTATGAAGGATAGCAAGAGAGAGAGAGTTGCAATGGCGGAGAAAGCAAAACGTGTTCTGCTGTGTGGTCTAAGCCTGTATTGGCCGGAGGATGGTGCAGCACCCGACCAGGGGAGACCAAATCCTCTCTCATGGTAGTGCTCTGCGCAGTGTACCAGGCCATGTCCCCTCTGCCTTGCAGTAATGCCCACACTATTGGCACGAATCAAAGGCGTAGCTCAATGGCACTAACGGGTAAGGTCAGGATGGCACTACAATTGAATATTCATTGTACAATGTTAATTGTAAATATTATTAATAATATTTATAGTGCATTTTATATGTAAACGTTTTTTTTTTTTTTTTTTTGGCTAAATGCTACGATTTTATTAGTTTATTGTGTAGGTAGAAATAATATATATTTTAAAGTCATATATGATTTTGTATGGCAACCAAAAAATTAGATCCATACATATATAGGCTTTTTGTGTTAACAGAAAATATTGATGTGAAAAGAACACTCTTAAAATTTAGAATTGCTTGAATTTTACACCTGAAGTTTGAAAAATTAGATTTTACACCATAAAGTTTCACTCTATTAACAAGGACAGCTCCTCCGTTAGTGACTCACCTATGTGGCAGTTAAGTGACGTACTGAAGTTTGACATGTAATTTTTTTGCCAAATCAAACCACCACATGTGTTAATTGGTCTACTTGAATTGTGACACGTGTATTTACCCATTAGTTGTAATAAAATAACTTTAAAAAATATTTTTAAAAACTTTAAAAAATAATTAAAATCTAAAAATCATTTTTAAAAAAAGCTATCTAAATAAATTCTCTAAAAATTTAAAATTTCATAAACTAAAATGATTGAAAGGTAAGGAGTACTTGGCCATGGGAGAGTTGGGAAGCAATAGAGAGAGCGATGATGGGCTTCTCAACCACCTGCAAAGAAATAAGATTGAAAAAAGAAGAGAGTGAGAGAGAATAAATGGGAATCTAAATCAAAACAAATAAACAAACAACATACTTTTTTTTTTCTAAATAATAGTTATAGAAGAGAAATAGATTATGTATGTTACAGATGGGGTGGAGTTTCGTTTCCTACCATGAGAACTTTGGAAGGAGCCATGAGAAAGAGACGATGATGAATGATGAATGATGAATACTGAGATTTGTTTAATCTTCGGGTTTTGGATGGGTTGTTAATTTTGGTTTCAAACAGAGTCTTATTATTGTTCTTTGCTCTACTTTTTCTTTTTTGAATTTTGAAGAAAGAATGAATACTTATCAAAAGATGAAAAAGATGAGAGAAAGTTTTTCTCTCTCCCTTAATAGGAGCCATTTTCTCTTGCTTAGTACAAGTCCTTTCTCCCTCTTTCAATACGGGTTTTTCTAGGTCTTTAGTAGCCTACAAGGTTTGATTAAAACCCCTCATCAACGTGGATCAAGCAATAACGGATGAGATTCAGCATCTTCAACTCACTAATGAAGAGGAAGAAGAAATTTCCATTTCAATCACGAGATCAGACCTCTTAGAGGAGTGCACGCCAAGTCCTTTTGGTCGACTTTTAGCTGATAGGCAACAGAATATGCGATCCATCAAGTCCACTCTAAGTCCTGCCTGGAAGATGGGTTCGGATTTAAGGATTGTAAATGTGGGAATAAGTTTCTTCCAGTTTAAGTTCAGTTCTAGTTATCAAAATGAGTGGCTTCCTAACTTTTGCTTTATTTGTGGTGTTTTGGGTCATGTGGAGAAACATTGTTCTGGGTATTAAGGTAAGTCCGAATGTCTCAGGCAATATGGGGATTGGACCAGAGAAATTAGTGGTTTTAAGAGGGTTTTTGTGAAAAAAGCTGCTAGCGACGGTGGGTTGGAGGAAAGAATGGAAGAAGGTATGGGTGTTCAGCACAATCCAATGGCTGCTAGTCAGGTGAGTCTGGGTACAGAGCAAGCGAAGCACTCAATTGCTTTGTCAAATCTCACAAGCTCCAACAACACAAATCGGGGGGCCAAGGCAGCTTATCAGTTGTGTTGTCAGTGGAGAACCAGAGTAATGATGTTTTGGTTCGCCCCTTGAGCCCAACACCCTCTTCAAATGTGCATTCACGTGATTCCCAAAAGTCTACAGTGACGGGTACAGAAGTAGAAGTTAAAGCTTCGGATATGGGCCTTCAAATGCTTTTCTCTATGGCCCAAAATGAGCCCACCAAAACCCATTTATGCCCACAGAGGGGGAATCTAAAAAGTGTTGCTAGAGCCCAAGGAAAGAAACCCCAAAATTGTAATATGCAAGCACAAAATATTGCAGGGCTCTCGGGTGGTGTGTAGTTGGTTGTTGGTTTTGTTTTCCCAATTGTTTGTTCTTGCTTTCTCTGTTGTAACTCTTTTCCAGATGAATGAATAGTTCATGTATTTCTCATCAAAAAAAAAAAAAAGATGAAAAAGACCTTTGAAGGCCTTGCAGTGCGGATTATACTGGGTTTGTTCATGGTGTTGAATTTTTTGGGTTTGTTCATCTGTTTTGGGTTTATTTTTATTTTTTTTAGTCTATGTAATTTTAAATTTTTAGAGAATTTATTTAGATAGTTTTTTAAATAATTTTTAGATTTTAGGTATTTATTTTAAGTTTTAAAAAGATTTTTTAAAATTATTTTATTAAAAGTAAAGGTAAATATATGTATCACAATTCAATTGAACAAATTAACACATGTGGAGGGCTGACTTGGCAAAAAAAAATTACATGTCAGACTCCAATATATCACTTAACAGTCATCTAGGCGAGTGAGTCACTGATGGAAGGGTTGTTTTTGCTAACAAAAAGAAATTTTAGGAATGTAAAATCTAAACAATAAAAAACTTTAGGGTGTACTTTGCAATTTACCTCAATTTTTATCAAAACATTTATTTTTTGCAATAGAAAGATTTTAGGCATCACAATTTATCATATCGCTGTTTATCTATTTGGTTGACGCAAAAAAAAAATTTTGTGGCAAAATATTATTTTCAGCGCTAAAAGTCTTTTTTTTTTCTTATAGTAATTCATTAATTATTGATCATATTATTCATTGAATCATTGGTTTGAAGTTTGAACCAATAAGCCAATCTTTTAGTTTGCTTCTAAGAACTATGATTTAGCTAGGTCGACCCTAAGTTTGGTTTGGATCATAACTTTGAATAAAAATGGTTGAGTTGGAGACACAGAGCTGCAATCCTTTCCTGATCAATCACTTGACAGTGTAAAATACCAATGTCAATAAAATGAGACCTTTGGCTACACCACCACTGCCACCACAGCTATTTGCTGACTAAGAAAAAATTCAAAAAAAAAAAAACGCATACATATTTTTTTTCCTTAATGGGTATATCATATATGCATATATATAAGGTAGTATATATACTCCGAATCAAGGCCAAAATGGCCAAATACCACCATTTGACAAAATATGTAAAGATTTACTACTGTTTTAGAAATATATATATAAATGTACTACTCTTTTAGAACTAAAATAGCCTTAAAGTTTGCCATGCTATTTTACATAAAAAAATTGGTGACTATTTTTCATGGAATTCGAGTTTTAAAAAAATGATAAATTCTTAATTATTTCGCAAACAATGATAAATCCTTACATATTTTGCCTAATAGTGATACTTGACTATTTTAGCCCCGAATCAAGCCTAGTTTATAGAGGGTTTTATTTCTTTTTATTTTTTATTTTTTATTTTTTATGCTTATAAATGATTCCATTTCAGATTCAGGCATGCACTACGAGAGAATTTTCCAAGTTTTGTGCTTGATTTACATGGCTACTAAATATTCTACCTAATTTAATTGGATCTTTTTTTTTTTTTTTTTGATCGGATAATTTAGTTGGTTCTTGTTAAAGGGTTTTATTTTAAATTTTTTTTAATGCTTATAAATGTTTCCATTTCAGGTTCAGGCATGCACTATGAGCCTTTGAGAAAAATTTTCAAGTTTTGCGCCTGATTTACATGGCTACTAAATATTTTGTGCCTAATTTAATTGGTTCTAGACATTGGATTCTTTTGCTCGATACTTTTGTATGCCTTAGAGTTAGAGCTTTCACAATGTCAAATGCCATCCTATCCTATTTTACCATCCCTCCCAAAGAGCTACTTTATCAATTATACCATACCATTTTTTTCAATTCACTAAACATCCCAAAACTCTATTTTTTCCCATTCTTTTTTATTCCTTTTTAACTATTTCTCTTTTTCTCTTCCTTTGCCTCTCTTTCTCCCTCAACCTCTAGCACTGGCCACAACTAAACAAACAATCACCACCATGCCACCACGCCACCACTACCCTCTGCCCAACAAAATCTCACTGGAACCAAAAACCTAAAAAAAAAAAAAAAAAAAAAAAACAAAACAAAACAAAATAAAACCCACCAAGTACCCACTAAAAACCCAGCAAACCCATAAAAACCCAACAAACCCATAGTAACCCAACTAACCAATCCAAACAAAAGTCACAGTCATGATGAGAATTAAAGGATAGAATCACCAAACCCACCAAATGCCGGCCACCAAACCCAGAAACCGGCCAACATGCCAACACTACCAAACCCACCAAATGCCGATCTCTAGGCCGATCTCCACCGCACTAAACTCCAGCCACCACGCCAATCTCAGCCGCCCCACCAGCCTCGCCACCACGCCTATTCAAAGAAACTAATTGGAATGTGACTACTGGAATAGAGAGTGGGGCCAGAAAAACCAAAAGAAGCCAAATGTCGGTCTTCAATGCCGATCTCCATGCCGGTCTCCACCAAGCTGATTTAGAAATCCATCACCCATGACAGCCAACCCCCTATGCCAACAGATAGAGAAGAGAAAGACGGAGAGAAAATAGAGAAGAGAGATGATGAGTAAAGAGAGAGGGAGACAAGTGAGTCAGAGAGAAAGAAACTGAATAAAAAAGAATATTTTATTTTTACAATTGTGCTACAGTATCATCACAAATTTGTGACGATACTGTAGCACTATTGTAAATTTTTTTAGGATACAAGTCCGGCTGCTTTGTTCTTTTTATGTCTTAATGCTAAATTTTCCCTACATTTTCCATTTAAAATCCCCAATGAGAATGCTCTTAGAGCATTAGCATTAGAGAATGTTAATGTCATATGTAGGGAGAATTTGGCATTTTCAGCCTCAAAATGCTTTGCATTAGGAAATGCTAAACCCAAGTATTGCAAATTTTTTTGCAATATTGCTACAGTACAATTCTAAAGGTAGAATTGTACTGTAACACTATTGTAAACCAAAATAATTTTATTTTATTCCCTCTTTTCACTTCTCTGACTTTTCTCTTTCAACTAATCTCTCTCACAGAGCTCTTATCTCTCTTTCTCACTGGTACCATTTTCTTTGATTCTTTCTATCATTCAATCCCTCCTTCTCGCTCATCCTTCTCTGTGTGGATCGATGCCCATTTCTAGATCATACGGTGTGGTGCTGCGGCGTGGTAGATGGTCGCGGCAGCGTGGATATCTTCCCTCTTTGTCTCTCTTTGATCTCTCTTCCCTTTCTTTTTTTCTTTCTCTTCCCTTGAATCAAGCCTTCGTGGGTCTCATGGTTTGGTGGAGATCATGGTTTGATGTGGCAGATCGAGGTGGTGCCGTAGGTCTGATGGGTGTGGTGGCTGTTGCTGGCTCTGATTGGTTTGATGGTGGGTGTGTGTGTGGTTCAGTTGATGGTTTGATGGTTTCTATTTGTGTGTGTGTGGCTCTGTTGATGGTTTGGTGGTTTATGTTTGTGTTTGTGTGTGTGTGTGGTTGTGTGTGTGTGTGTGTGGTGATGGGTTTGGGTGTGGTGTAGAGATCGGCGTTGGGCTGTGGGTTTGCTGTGGGTTGCGTGGGTTCGGATTGGTGTGGTGTTTGGGTGATTGGTGTTTGGTGTTTGATGGTCTGGGGTTTTTTTTTTTTTTTTTTTTTTTTTTTTTTTTTTTTGTGTTGATGGTAGATTATGGGTGGCTGGTGGTGGTGGCGTCAGGTGTGTATAGTGCAGCGGTGGTGGGCATGTGGTGCTGGTGTTTTCTGTAAAATTTGTGGTCGTTGAACATAAAGAACGAGAAAGAAAAAATAAATGATGTAATTGGGGATATATTATTTTATTATGTAGATATATTATTTTAATGAGTAGAATTGGAAAATAAAAGTTTGGGATGTTAAAGGTATTGTAAAATGGTATGGTATAACGATAAAGTGGCGTTTTGAGATGGTAAAATAGAGTAGAATTAAAATTCTCCAAGGCTAATGCTCTTACAGGATTCTTTCATTATTTCTTCCCCTCTTGATTTGAGTGCTTTTTTATTTTTAATTATGTAGAATATTTTTTATTATTTACTATTTTGTGAGAATTTTTATTATTTATTGTCAAAGTAATTTGTCGCTTGAACAAAGACCTTGATTTAATCTTAGGGTCATGTTAACGGATGCCCTTAGGACAATTGTTAATAAATTATAATATGAAAATTTTGACACAATTTTCATAAGAAATATAAAAAACTGTCAACAATAATTATTGTTTTATTATTCTTCCAATAAAATGTTTCTAAAAATAGTTCTTAAGGGCATTGGTTAACATTTCCTTTAATCATAACATATATAAAAAATCAAGGCGAAAAACCCATTTTTGTCCCTACTTTTTCACGCGATTCTCACTTGGGTTCCTATCTTTTATTTTCACCGCTTTTACGATCTTGTTTTTGTCCCTAAAATAAAAAAAGCGATCTTGTTTTTGTCCCTACCGTTAATACCCTAACGGCAAAGTCCTAGGTGGCAGACGGAACACTCTATTAGCTGACGTGGCGCTAATGTGGTAATTAAAATATTATTAAAAAATATTGTGCGCGCCTAAAATGAAACTATTGGGCCTAACCTTACTTGGGCTCACAACTTATTTAGAAAGTGGGTTTGGGATTTCCTACTATGGATCGTTCTCAACACTGAGGCTTGATTAAGTTCTCTCTCTTTCTTTTTCTCACTGTTTTTATCACTCCCTTCTCCCTATTCTCTCCGTTTTCGTATAATCTTTCAACCCCCTTCTTCTTCCCCCACCCTTCATATTTATAGCTCTAAATTAATGGAGTTATCATCATTGCACCCATGGTTAGTGCGATGGGAGGTCCAGTACCGTTGATCGTAAGTGGATGGTTAGGTGGAGGTGGCTTTGGAACTTGGTTCCCACTTCCATAGACAGCTCGGAGGAGACGTTTCGTGGTTAGTGCAATGGGAGGTCCAGTACCGTTGATCGCAAGTGGATGGTTAGGTGAGGGTGGCTTTGGAACTTGGTTCTCACTTCCGTAGACAGCTCGGCAGCGACGCTTCCTAAAGCACTGCCGAACATGCGAGCGATTGTGTGTATGCATGATAACATTTGTTCGTTGCTCGGTGAAGTTCTGCCGAGCAAGAGCCAAGTAGTGAAACTTGGGCCCCTGGCTTGCGTGGATTCGGACTAGGCCTTTGAGCAAACATGGGCCGAGCCCGTACAAATATTATTTGGAATTTTTATATGCCATTAAACATTTTAATTTTTTTAAAAGCCACATCAGAATTTAAAAAAAAAAAAATTTAAAGAAAAACCTTAAATCTAATTAATTTAAAATTTTAATTAAAATTTTCTTTTCTTAATATTCATGTTCTTCAACTTGTTCTTCACAGACCAAACCCAGCAACCAAGAACTCAAACCCATACCAGAAGAACACAAACAAAAACAAAAACAAGAAGAAAAAATTAAATTAAATACTAACAGGAAATTTTCTTCATGTTCTTCCTAAACCCAAGAAGCAACCACACCAATTTTATAAAACAAAAAAGTAGAAATAGAAACAGAAACACATGGCTTATAATTTCATAGATCTACACCAAACCCACTTCTACTACTAACTAATTCAGATCAAAAACCAACCTACGTTTTTTCGCAATGTCAGATCTGACATTTTCGGAGCCGCAATCCCACATCGACCATCTTCCTAACTCTATCCTCCTCTTGATCTTCAACAGGATTGGCGATGTCAAGGCCTTGGGTTGGTGTTGCATCGTTTCGTGCCGTTTCCACTCCTTCGTCCCTTAGGTCGACTGCGTTATCTCTGACAACAACTCTTCGTCTTCTTCTCTTTCCGCCCTAGCTATCTCCTCTTCCTCTGACAAGTCTCGCAACCCCTTCTCGAACCTCTTCCGGTACATTTTCGGTGGAATCGTCAAGCCCCTTCAGCTCTTTACCTAATTCCTTAACCCTAAGAGACCCGCTTCATCTTCTTTCACCTCCTTCGCTCTGATGCCGAACACGACGGAGGTGGTGGCGGTAGTGGTGGTGTTACTCACCATTCCTCGACGCAAGTCCTCAAAGACTTCAACGAAATTCACTTCCTTCGAATCGAGCTTCCCAGCGGCGAATTGGATATCGAGGATAGGGTTTTGTTTTTTCGAGAGGATGTGGAGATTTTTTGCTTTTATGGGTTTATGTGTGTTTGTTTCCCAAGAAAATTTTTGGGTTTATGGGTTTGCTTGAGATTGGGTTGGTTACTGTGTTTATGTGTTTGTTTCTTGGATTTATTTTTTGCTTTTCTGGATTTGATGAAGATTGGGTTTGGTTGCTGGATTTGGATTTGGGGTTTGCTAGAGATTGGTTTGGTTGCTTCTTGGATTTGGGAAGAACATGAAGAAAATTTCCTGTTAGTATTTAATTTAATTTTTTCTTCTTGATTTTGTTTGTGATCTTCTGATATGGGTTTGAGTTCTTGGTTGTCAGGTTTGGTCTGTGAAGAACACGAAAAGCAAGTTGAAGAACATGAATATTAAGAAAAGAAAATTTTAATTAAAATTTTAAATTAATTAGATTTAAGGTTTTTCTTTAAATTTAATTTTTTTTAATTTTCTGATGTGGCTTTTAAAAAAAATTAAAATGCTGACGTGGCATATTTTATATGCCAAATAATATTTTTTAATAATATTTTAATCGCCACATCAGTGCCATATCAGCGCCACGTTAGCTAATAAGGTGTTCTATCTACCACTTAGGACTTCGCCGTTAGGGTACTGACGGTAGGGACAAAAATGAGATTGCTCTTTTGATTTTAGGGACTAAAAGCTTTGAAAATAAAAGATAGTGACCAAAGTGAGAATCACGTGAAAATGTAGGGACGAAAATGGGTTTTTCGCCAAAAATCAATTAATATTTTAGCTTGATGATAAAAAATAATTGTTATGAAGTGCATGTCATAGGTTCAAATTGATTTATCATGTGTACGTGCAAGTTAGATTATCAAAACTATGTGAGAGGATGGGTGATGCATCTAACAGTACATTTAAGTAAAAAAGTTTAAGAACAATAAAAATGAAAATTTTAGGGGAAATTGCACTTTACCCACCTGTGGTTTGGCCCGTTTTAACAGTGCTCACCCGTGATTTAAAAATTATCATTTAACCCACCTAAGGTGGCCTCCTTTAGACCCCTGTTACCCACCTCTACCATTTCCGTTAGAAAATCTCATTTACTATATAAGCAAAAATTAGAACCCAAATAGAACCCTAAAAGGAAGAACGAGCTCTCTCCCTCTCTCTACCCTAGAATCCCTAAAAATCCCCAAACCCATAATCCCTTTCTCTCTTCACTTAGATTGCCAAAGTAAAATCTGAACAATTACAAGCAAGGAGGGTATATTGAATCCCCACCAAGTCCCTAACCAGTCTCTTCACTCTCAATGGCAAACCACTCACTCGCATTCTGTGCACGGCCATTGAGACTCGTACCTAGAAGCTCGAGCGAATCGCCAACGAGATCCGAGACCTTACCAAGCTCGAACGCTATGAGCTCAACAAGTACGGCCCAGCAGTCTTCGGGCTCGGCCCATCCGTGGCTTTCGGATCCGGAGTCGGGTCGGGCATGGAGGCCAAAGCCGCCGAGAAAAGTGAGTTCGATTTGAGGCTGGAGAAGTACGACGCGGCGGTGAAGATCAAAATCATAAAGGAGGTGAGGATGTTCATGGATTTGGGGTTGAAGGAGGCTAAGGAATTGGTCGAGAAAGTCCCTGTGGTGTTAAACAAAGGTCTCACCAAAGAAGAGGCTGATCCCATTCTCGCTAAGCTCAAGGAGTTGGGTGCCACTGTGGTATTGGAATAAAGATTGATTTTTTTTTTTTTTTTTAATGTTTAAATGTAGAATAATGGTTGTTCATTCTTAGATTAATAAGAAATGAGAAATCCATTAAACCTAAAAAAATTGAACAAATTGCTAGGTTTTTTTTTTTTGCAGATTTTTTTTTACTTGCAAATTAAATTTGGGTTTTTTTTAGAGGACCCAGCAAAAGAAAGAGGGTTAGAGTTTTATTTTGTGATTGTTCTATGAAGAATTATGTAGTCAATTTTTGGATTTAGCAGTGGAAGGCTAGCGAATTTGTGGGTGTATGTTCACATGGATTTGTGGCTTTAATTGTGACTGTAGGTGTATTATTTTCTTTTATGTTTTATGTGAAGAAGAAGAAGGAGAGAAAAGAGGAGAGAGACATAAAATATAATGAAAAAGACACATTTACCCATATTTTTAATGGTGAAAAGGGAGAGGTGAGTAACGGGGGTCTAACGGAGGCCACCTTAGGTAGGTTAAGTGATAACTTTTAAACCACGAATGGGCACTATTAAAACGGGCCAAACCACAGGTGGGTAAAGTGCAATTTTCCCAAAATTTTAACACTTCAACGTCGAGAGAAATGAAAAACATAACATGAAAAGTAAAGAAGGCATATGGAAGTACGTGGAAAACCCTTCAGAAGAAATGAAAAACCACAGGTGAGTAAGGGGAGAATGTCCCTCACTCTTTAGAGCTCTCTATTATGTAAAAATGAAGGTCTTTGTACAATGGTGATATTCTTTCTCAAAGAAAGCCTTTTCTCTCTACCTCACTTTCCTACCCAAACTTTCTACACTTTCTCTTGGTTTCTCTAGGTTCTTGCCATAATTGTCCAACAACATGTTCCTCTTATAGTACGATGAATGTTGTTAGGTACATAGGGGCAGGTGTCAAACTATGATTCCTCCATTTGAATCTCAATACAATTATTGTACTATGTTAAGGCTAGAGGAGAGAGAAAACACGCCAATGTTGTTGGGATTTATGCCCTTAAATACTATTGTATGATGCTATGTATGATATTATGTATGACTTAATATTGTAATTAATAAAGTTGTTTTATTATTATCTAAAATAATGGTAACATGAATATTCAGACATTATTATATAGTTCATGAGATGCATAGTATGTAATTTATGTGAAAAGTCACAGAAGATATAAATCACAAGTTCTTTGTAAACTCACAATTTTAGTTCGTAGTTGGTGATGAAATTGGGCATTTTATCTGCGAAGACTATAACATGTCAACTAAGATGATTTGTCTTCATCATGGAAATGGTGACTTCTACTTAATATGTTGACATGTTTTAAGAGTTAAGACATATTGAACTGGACCACTGTGAGATTTATTATTCTTCTAATGACTGTCAATTAAATAATAAATCTGACGACTTATATTTGCATGAACTCTTAATCCTAAGAAAATAATAGACCTGATCATAAAGTGTAGGTTGTTTTGATATATCAGGAGTGAGATCTAAAGTAACGGTCAAAATCTCAATATGTTGGGCAGCCACATTTAGTGCTGATGGAACATATATTTTCAAGATGGAATTCATAGTCTCTTAACGGAGATACAAAATATTCCCTTGAGATAAGTTTAATGAATTTGTTTTTTAGAATGTTAGGCCTAACTACTTTAGTAAATAGTTACTGAAGTATATATTTATGAAATTGAATTTTATAAATATATGATGAATAACTTAAAGGATTAAACCGGGTACTCAAGGATTAAGATGTAGTAATTTACAAAGTGGCAGTCTACTTTCATAACTTTGTATTACTACGAATATTTAATGAAGGGGTTACATGTACAATAAAATCTTAGGATATAATTTATTAATAAGGCCTAGAGTACAATTATATTTATATAATGGTATTAAATATAATTAATGGTAATTTTGGACTTGTCAAGAGTTGACAGAAAAGTCCAAGGCCCATTGGAGCTAGTGTCTTATTTGTTCTCTTTTGGTCCCACTCCAAGCCACATACTAGAACTCAATTGGAAAGGCCTAAAAGGCTGGCTTAATTAGATAATCAGTTATTAGGGAAGAAACATACAGAATTTGAGAGAGACATAACAAGTTCATAAAATGGTGTATGTGAGTGTTAGACACTCTTGAATTTTCTCTTGAACAAATTCATATAACTGATTGAGAGACCACACATCTTGGGCGTTAGTGGAATTAGAGTGAAGATTGAAAGTGTTCGTGAGAACTTCTCATTTTCGGTTTTGAAATTCACTACGCCAAGGTACACTCTCTTGTTCTATATTCTGAAACTTACATAATGCATGTTATCAATTCTGAATGAAGTAGATCTGTTTATTTTTCACTGCATATATGCATATTTCCAACAACTGGTATCAGAGTGGTCTTCATTTTCGAATCTGTATAATATGTTTAGTGAGTTTTAGAATTAAAGAGAACTATTTTCATAGTTGTGAAAATTCTGCAGTCATTTTTCTGCATATTATAGTTTTTGAAACTATTGTTTGATTAAAACTGATTTTGATGTTATGATGTTATTTAAGTTTGATTTTAACCATGTAAAATTGAATTTTAACACTTTAACATCAATGAAATTCAAGTTTTAATCTTAATCTAATCATTTTTGATCATTAAGAATGTATTTTGTTCATTGAAAACATAAAAAATAGTTAACAGAAAAAAGGCTGTTTCTGGGCATTTTTTGCGACTGGCGAGTGAGTCGCTAGTGAGTCGCTAGAGCTTCTATATGAACTTCGCGACTGGAGTCTCGCGACTGGGCGAGTCACCAAAACAAGTCGCCAACTCGCAACTGGAGTCTCACGACTGGGCGAGTCGCCAAAACCAGTCGCCAAAAATTCTAACACCTGTTTTTTACATGTATGCATAGCAAGGCTTTGTGTAATTAGTTTATATATGTATTAAACAATTAAAAACCTTTCTTTTAAAACATCTAGTGGGAGAGAGATACAAGGGTTGCATCTCACAGTCTCCATTGTCGGTTTATAGTAGTGTGATTAAGCACCTCGCCTTTGTGTATATGCCTTGCTCTCTTCGGAGGGTGTTTAATTCATGGTACTACAGGTTAAACTACTTAATGATAGATGAAGTGTGTGTTTACATTGAGAACGACCACGCTTCTGTGGAGTTACTTGGTGACTTACATTGATTCTAGGCAATGGTGTACACTAGACTAAGTATAATGTTAACCTCCCTTCGGAGCTATGTCATTATTACTTAGAGTTTAAAGGAAAATCAGCAAATTATTTTTGTTTGGTAAGAGTTACCATGATAGCATTAATAATGAGAATTATTCTCGCTTAATCATAGTGATTTGTATGACCTCGCTTCCAAGGAATATTAATTACGGGATTGGGTTGTCATTGCATATATTATATTATGGTTTTATTAAGGTTCCATACTATATGTTTATATGCTAAATTGATAATGTCCAATTTACTTATTACATTCATGTTTGTTATTTTCAGATTTGAACATGGCATCTTTAGCCCACTTGTTACTATTCTTAATCAAAACAAACTGACTGGATTCAACTATGTTGACTAGAAAAGAAATTTGGACATAGTTCTCACTGCTGAAGAGCACAAATATGTGCTTATTAAACCATGTCTTAGCTTTCCTTCATTAGATACTCCTCTTGAGGAAAAACAACGATACGATCGTTGGCAGAAATCTAATGAAATGGCCAAGTGCTACATCCTAGCATCCATCTCAAATGTTCTACAACATCAAATGCAGAATGTAGAACTAGCTTCAGACATTATACTAAGTCTGAAGGAGATGTTTGGTGAGCAAGGCCGTTCTACAAGGCAAGAAACCATGAGACAAATTTATAATATCAAAATGGCTGAAGGTAGTTCAGTTAGGGAGCATTGTCTTACAATGATCTCTAATCTGAATACATTGGAGGTTTTAGGTGCCGATATTGATGGAGAATCCCAAGTGGATATGATACTCCAGTCACTACCGAAATCATTCAAGGAATTTAGACTTAAAGAATTCATGAATGAATTGATAGCGGCGGAAGGCATTCTTGGTACTTCTAATGTTGAAGCCAATGTGGGTGAAGTTTCTACTTCTCAACCTAACTTGAAAGACATGGGTAAGAAGAAGAAGAAGAAGGACTTCACAAAGCAAGACGGTAAACAAATAGTCTTAGGAGTTGCCGACAAAGGAAAGAAGCTGAAAGGAAAATGTTTCCATTGTGGTGAGAAAGGACATTGGAAGAGGAATTGTCCAAAGTTCAAGGCTGCCAATAATAAGGGTATGAATAGTTCTTTCCTCCTTGAAATATGTTTGGTACAAAATCCCACAGATTCTTGGTGTGTGGATTCAGGTTGTACTAATCATATCTGCAATTCTTTGCAGGGGTTCCAGGAGACCAGAAAACTTAAAGAAGGAGAATTATTTCTTACTTTGGCTGATGGGAGCAGGATTCTAGTTGTAGCTGTTAGTGTTTGTAATTTATGTTTTGAATCTAGGGTTTTAATATTGGAAGACTGTTTGTATGTACCTAATGTTCGTAGGAATTTAATTTCTGCAACTTATTTAGGTAAACAAGGATATTGTATTATCCTGAAAGACAATGTTGTAATAAAGAAGGGTAAAATGTTTATATGTTCTGGCAATATTGTGAATGGTCTTTATATTTTAACTCTTGATAAGCATGAATTACATAATTATGAATTAGATAATGACTCTCATGTAAAATCATTAAAGAGAAAGTTTCCTTCCACTAATGATGCATATCTTTGGCACTTGCGTTTGGGTCATATTAATCCAAACAGAATTCAAAGACTGATCAAAGATGGACTCTTAGAGCCATTGGACTTTGATGAATTTCCAGTTTGTGAATTTTGTTTAAAGGGCAAAATGACCAAACGACCTTTTAATGCAAAAGGTAGAAGAGCCCAAGAGTTGCTTGATTAGTTCATACAGATGTTTGTGGTCCTATGTCAACCCAAGCAAAAAGAAGTTATGAGTACTTCATTACTTTTGCTGATGATTACTCAAGGTATGGTTATGTGTACCTAATGAAACGGAAGTCCGAAACCTTTGAAAAGTTCAAAAAGTTTAGGGCTGAAGTTGAAAATTAATTGGGTAAACGCATAAAAGCCATTCGATTTGATCGTGGTGGTGAATACTTTCTTGGGGATTTCAAGGATTACTTAACTCAAAATAGGATTATATCTCAATTGACTGCACCTGGAACTCCCCAGCAAAATGGTGTAGCAGAAAGAAGGAATAGGACTCTTTTAGAAATGATTAGGTCCATGATGAGTTACTCAACTTTACCAATTTCTTTTTGGGGTTATACCTTAAATACAGCAATACATCTTTTGAATTTAGTTCCATCAAAATCTATTCCCAAAACACCCATGGAATTGTGGAGTGGGCGTAAGCCTAGTATGAAATATCTCCACATTTGGGGTTGTCCTACACATGTGTTAAAAGGGAAGCCTGATAAATTGGAACCAAAATCAGAAGTGTGTTTACTTTTAGGTTATCCAAAAGAAACTAGGGGTTATTTATTCTATAGTCGTAAGGATAACAAAGTTTTTGTTAGTACAAATGCTAAATTCTTGGAAAAATGACTATATGAATAATTTTACTCCTAGAAGTAGAGTTGTATTGGCTGAAATGAATGAACCTGTAGTTGAACAACCAATAGATGAAACTAGGGATGATGTGGATGTATTAGATACACCACAAGATACTACTTATGAGATGTCTAGTACACAGGTGCCTCGTGGTAGTGGGATAATTGTTCGACATCCTATAAGATTCATAGGTTTAGGAGAAACTTATGAAGCTATCTCAGAAGAGGCTGAATCGGATTCCTACACATATGATAAAGCAATGAATGATATAGATGCACATCATTGGGTCAAAGTTATGAAATCTGAATTAGATTCCATGTATTCCAATCAAGTTTGGGATCTTGTAAAGGCGCCTAATGACATTAAACATGTTGGTTGCAAATGGGTTTACAAGAGGAAGAGAGGGATAGATAGAAAGGTTGAAAC
The DNA here is from genome assembly GCA_023621385.1 of Quercus gilva. Lineage (NCBI taxonomy): Eukaryota > Viridiplantae > Streptophyta > Magnoliopsida > Fagales > Fagaceae > Quercus > Quercus gilva. The sequence continues at coordinate 45,148,997 of CM042481.1, forward strand.
CTTTAAAGCAAAGCTAATGGCGAAAAGGTATACTAAAAAAGAAGGTATTGATTATGAAGAAACCTTTTCACCAGTAGCAATGCTTAAATCTATCAGAATTCTCTTATCCATTACTGCTCATTATGATTATGAGATTTGGCAAATGGATGTTAAGACTGCATTTCTCAATGGCAATCTTGAAGAGGAATTCTATATGATGTAACCGGAAGGTTTCATTGCATAGAACTAAAAGCATATGGTATGCAAATTGAAAAGGACCATTTATGAACTTAAGCAAGCATCTAGGTCATGGAACATAAGATTTGATCAAGCAATCAAATCATTTGGTTTTGAACAAAATCTTGATGAACCATGTGTGTACAAAGACATCAAGATAAAGTAGTGATGTTCCTAGAGTTTTATGTTGATGATATTTTACTCATTGGGAATGATGTAGAGGTAATATCATCAGTAAAGGTTTGGTTGTCTAGCCAATTTGATATGAAGGACTTGGGTGATGCTAACTTTATTCTAGGGATCAAGCTTTGGCGAGATCACAAGTATAAGATGTTAGGCTTATCACAAGCTGGATATATAGATAAGGTTCTAGAACGGTTTAGCATGCAAAACTCCAAGAAAGGATTACTTCCTTTCAGACATGAAGTTCCTCTGTCTGATGACCAAAGGCCTAAGACTCAAGAGGAAGTAGATATGATGAGACAAGTTCCTTATACTTCTGCAGTAGGAAGTCTCATGTATGCCATACTTTGTATTAGACCAGATATTTGTTATTCAGTTAGTATGGTCAGCCGATATCAATCAAATCCAGGACCAAAACATTGACAAGCTGTAAAGCATATTCTCAAGTATCTACGGAGAACGAGAGATTATATGCTTATTTACCGAAATGAGGATTTGATACCCATTGGCTATACAGATTCAGACTTTCAGTCAGATTTAGATTTCAGAAAATCCACATCAGGATGTGTTTTCACCTTGGGAGGTGGAGCCATAACTTGGAGGAGTGTTAAGCAATCTTGTATTGCGGACTCCACCATGGAAGCAGAATATGTTGCTGCTTGTGAAGCAGTAAAGGAAGCTGTATGGCTCAAGAAATTCCTTTCTGACCTTAGTGTAATGAGAATGGAACAAATTTCCATCACATTGTTTTGCGACAATAGTGGTACAGTTGCACAATCAAAAGATCCAAGGAATCACAAGAAAGGAAAGCACATTGAGAGAAAGTACCACATTATTAGAGATATTATTGCTCGTGGAGATGTGGTGGTAGCAAAAATTGAAAGTACAAGTAATCTAGCAGATCCCTTCATCAAAGCCTTGCCTCAAAGGACCTTCGAGTCACATTTGAAGGGAATGGGAGTTAGTGCACAATAGTCTTTAGGGCAAGTGGGAGATTGTTGGGATTTGTGCCCTTAAATACTATTGTATGATGCTATGTATGACATTATGTATGACATTATGTATGACATGATGTATGACTTAATATTGTAATTAATAAAGTTATTTTATTATTATCTAAAATAATGATAACATGAATATTCGGACATTATCATATAGTCCATGAAATGCATAGTATGTGATTTATGTGAAAAGTCACAGAAGATATAAATCACAAGTTATTTGTAAATTCAGAATTTTAGTTCGTAGTCGGTGATGAAATTGGGCATTTCATCTACGAAAACTATAACATGTCAACTAAGATGATTTGTCTTGATCATGGAAGTGGTGACTTCTAGTTAATATGTTGATATATTTTAAGAGTTAAGACATATTGAACTGGACCGCTGTGAGATTTATTATTCTTCTAATGACTGTCAATTGAATAATAAATCTCACAACTTATATTTGCATAAACTCTTAATCCTAAGAGAATAATAGACCTGATCATGAAGTGTAGATTGCTTTGACATATCAGGAGTGAGATCTAAAGTAACGGTCAAAACCTCAATATGTTGGGTAGCCACATTTAGTGTTGATGGAACATATATTTTCAAGATGGAACTCATAGTCTCTTAACGGAGATACAAAATATTCCCTGGAGATAAGTTTAATGGATTTGTTATTCAGAATGTTAGGCCTAACTACTTTAGTAAATAGTTACTAAAGTATATATTTATGAAATTGAATTTCATAAATATATGATGAATAACTTAAAGGATTAAACCGGGTACTCAAGGATTAAGATGTAGTAATTTACAAAGTGGCAGTCTACTTTCATAACTTTGTATTACTACAAATATTTAATGAAGAGGTTGCATGTACAATAAAATCTTGGGATATAATTTATTTATAAGGCCTAGAGTGCAATTATATTTATATAGTGGTATTAAATATAATTAATGGTAACTTTGGACTTGTCAAGAGTTGACAGAAAAGCCCAAGGCCCATTGGAGCTAGTGTTTTATTTGTTTCCTTTTGATCCCACTCCAAGCCACATACTAGAGCCCAATTGGAAAGGCCTAAAAGGCTGGCCCAATTAGATAATCAGTTATTAGGAGAGAAACATACAGAATTTGAGAGAGACATAACAAATTCATGAAATGGTGTGTGTGAGTGTTGGACACTTGTGAATTCTCTCTTGAACAAATTCATATAACTGATTGAGAGACCACACATCTTGGGTATTAGTGGAATTAGAGTGAAGATTGAAAGTGTTCCTGAGAACTTCTCATGTTCGGTTTTGAAATTCACTGCACCAAGGTACACTCTCTTGTTCTATATTCTGAAATTTACATAATGCATGTTATCAATTCTGAATGAAGTAGATTCGTTTATTTTCTGCTGCATATATGCATATTTCCAACAAATGTCAGGGTAGTGGGATGGAAGACGGCTCTGCTACAACGTGGGGAGCAAGCCGTAGATAAGGAAATGGACATCAGGGGAGATAGGAGTGATGCACGTGTCCTCGACAGTGGTCCAGCACAAAAGTAGCCAATAAAGGGTGTTTTATAGCTTTTGACCATAGAGGGTCGCTATCTTTCTTTTGTGCAAGTGCTAGATATTCATGTCAGATGCAAATCTCACTCTTCCCCAAGATGGTCACACTGTAGGCATGAATCAAAGATTCTCTTCTTCAGCCAATGTTTCCCTTCCTTCTCTCATGGCTAGCCCACATGTAGGTTCTGGATCTAGCCACGTTAGCACCCTCCCATACCCTAGCTGGTGTAATGTACATCGTGTATATCATTTTAGAGCTCTATCATTGAATCACTTCCATTGATAGAGCTCTATCATTCTAGATAACAATATCAAGTTGACTATTTTTTTTTTTTTTTTTTTATAAATTTTAAATTTACAATAATGATATTTATTAATTCAATGTAAATATTTCTTAACATATGGGTTTCACTTTCCTCAATATTTTCTTCATAGACTTTTTAGATTCAATCTTATCTTTATTAATAGTCAACTTGATATTATTAAATGAGTTTATTGAAGTCAATTTTGTTAGAATTATTATTAAATAATTAAATTTACTATTTCATAATAATTTAAAATTTTAGGACAAACGGTAATTTATCATAGTATTATAGCAAGAGATCCTGAGTTCCATATCTATCCCCACTCTACCTCTCATTTAATATGTTAAAAAATCTACGTGTTGGGCCTCACTTATTATGAGAAAGGGGTGCTAGAGTTACTACTAAACAATTAAATTTATCACTTCCTTTTTTTGAGAATTAAATTTATCACTTCCTAATAGTTTAAGTTTTAGGAAAAATCGATAATACCTAAAATTTGTCACCTTAACTTTGAGAGGGATGCTTGTAGACATGTATTTGTAAAACAAGTAATCTACATTACAAGTAGACCAAACTACGAACCTAACTTTACTCTAGTTTTTTTTTTTTTTTTTTTTTTTTTTTTAAATATATATATATATATATATATAGATAGATAGATACTGTAGGGTCCTAGTTTGATGGGCCAAGCACAAACTTTGCAAACTGTGAGCCCAATGAACCCCGAACAATAAATTTGTAGAGAATGGGTTAAACAGCTGGGTTGGATATGGCTTTAGCAACGATTCAAATAGGCAAGTATGGATAAAATGACGTTCGGACTAGTATTCAGTAAGAATCCTCTTGAATCCGAAGAGGATTAATGTTTATAGACAAAAATGAATACAGTTTTTCTCCCCCCATTTCTCAGAGACCTATTCCCTTTATATATACTCCTTCCTCCTCATCTTCACCGTACACTTGTTCTTCATCCAAGCATCCACTTGAGTACTTGTCATATCAGATGTTTGCTTTAGTCTGCCGTGAGTGGTAGTAGTTGAGATTGCACTGTTCAGATGTTTTCTCCACATAAATGCGGCCAGGAAAGTTGCTGCAGTGCATTAAATGCGGTGGTAGCAGCTTTTCCTTTAAGATATTTTATGTTCTTCTCATCTCTAGGCATGCCCAGAGCTCACCCTTTGTCGTGGAATCAGTTGGGAAGGTTGCTCGAGTCTTCAGTATATTTGCTTGATCAAGTTCTCTAGTGATCCGATGAGGGGAACCTCTTCAGACCAATAGGATTGTCTTCGGACATACCCAACATTCATTTTCAAGTGCATTTCCACCAAACGGACTCAGCCCTGATCCCTTTTACCTCTTCGGACAAATAGTGATATTCAAATTGGGTCCCAACCCCAATACGTAGCGTTGGGCTTTCACACCCACAGATACAATAGAATTTAAATATATTGCATCTACTTCATGATAATTTCTTTTATTATTAAGTTAAAACATTAATTGGTTTTTAGCATAGGTAAGGTTTGAATTCCGAATTTTTTATTTGACGATATGAAAGACTTTACCAACTGAACCAATTGAAATCCACAACTATAGTTAGTGTAAAGTTGTTGCTCCTATATATTACATTAATTGTATTGTTTTTACATCACTCATCGATTTAATATTGCTATCTTCTTTCAAGGTATGGATGTCCCCCCGTCATAGAGGAGATCAAAATTAAAAAAACAAAGTTTGTCTACAAACTTGGTTGTAGCAAACAGCTACAACTTCAATTAAAAAATTTAGCATGACGACACATTTTGAAAAATCTAATCCTCGAAGTGCATGTTTTTAATGTTCTTAACATGCACGTCAAATTTCGTGCCAATCAGATGTTATTTACTATTTGATCCATAAACTTATTTTTTATGCATAATTTTAGCTTACAAAAACTTTAAAACTTAAAATTTAAACATTTAATTAATGAAATAACTATTGGTATTTGATTTTTCAAAAATTTTGTAAGTATGGAGAATAAAAAAAATGTTATCCAATAATGGATTTGTTAAAATTTATAGTAAATAAAAAAATAATTGAGTAAAGTTAAAATTAATACAGCTAGATTAACCATTACATAGTGCCCATTTAGCTAAGGCAAGAGAAGAGGCATCATCACAGTTTACTTTTAATGGTCCATTTGTGTTTTTTGCCAATGCCATCAGCACTGCTCATGGTGACTTATTAGTTACCTGACTATTCTTTTCCTGCAATTGAGACATAAAATGTCAATACTCTTGGTTGCCTTCAATATTGTTTTCACAGCAAATATAACCCTCTCCATTGCACTGTATTCCTCAATTTCCAAATCAGCTTACCACAGCAGCAAAAAAGCGAAATACTCTTTTGCAATGTGATCCCCTAAAACTTCCTATAGTGGATTTATCATCTTTATCCACTAAGACCATAAGCATTGGTGGTGCCAAAAATTTAGTAATTTAACACTACAAAAAGTTACTTTATCTATTTAATTACCACCTCACTTTACAAAGCATTTAATATCAGTAGTTTTATTTTAGTAGTTAACACAATAAAATAATATAAATAATACAATAAAATAATATATCTATTACAATAAACAACAACCACCACCACCAACACAATAAAATAATATATATTTTAATAAAATATTAGATTTTCTTTTACCATCTTAGCTCAAAAGCCAAAAAATTTGACTTTGCCTCCACTGATGCAGCCCACTTTTACTAAATTTTGATGGTAAATTTAGTATTTTAGTAAAATGCCTACACCAATACTAATGTTCTAAAAGTTTTAATATTCAAAACAAACAAACGTGAAAAACTATAAATTTTTACAATGCAACTATTACTATTTTATATATATTTAACATGGAAATTAGATCAACATTGTGTCTCTAAGTAGTTCACATTGCAAACAAGAAAGACTTCTGTAAAAATGTTATGTCCACAACATTTTTATAGTACTTTTACAACAAATCTTAAGTGAAAGGTTTTTATTGGCTGTTATTGATGGCAAAAAAGTAATTTTAATAATGGATTCAAATTAAAACTATTAAAAACTTAACCACTTATGATTTATTATGAAAATATTGTGAACGTAATGCTTCTCTTTTTATATTATTTTTTTAACTAATTAATTTGAAGATATTTCTAGGAATAATGGGATATGAAGCTACACCAATCATCAAACTGTCATCATACACACAATGTCTAAGAGCATTAGTATTGATGGTGCTAAAAAGCTATATTGCTATTTTTAGCACCACCAAGTGCAAAAGTAAGGCTCCATTGGTGGAGCTATAGCCAAAATTTTTGGCTTCTTGGTTACAGTGCACAACCATCTTTGGCTATGCACTGTAGTTCAAACTTCAAAGGTTAAAAAAAAAAAAAAAAAAAAACTTTTTTATTCTTATGTTCACACTACTCTAATTATTTTACTGATTTATTTTCTTTCGTTTTATCTTTATTGTAGTGAATATATTATTTTATTGTGTTGAAAACTAAAATAAAACCACTAATGTTAGATGTTTTATAAAGCGTGAAGATAAAATAGATAAAGTACATTTTTGTAGTGCCAAATAACTAAAATTATAACTCTACCAATATAGATGCTCTAATATGAAAATTATGCGCTCTTAGTAGTTGAATATGTAGAATGTACTGTTTTTACAAATATTGTAAACATATTTATGTTGTAGTTTTTGGTTGAATAATTTTTTTTTTTTTTTTTGTTTCGAAAAAAAAGAAGTTAGTTTTATAAGCATGATCTAATATAAATTTCTCTTTTGGAAAACGTGACGTGATCTAATATAAATTTTATATCTTTCATAACATTTACATGATATGCTAATTTGATGCTCTTAAAAAACTATCTTAAATTGACAATAATGATAAAATAAAATTGACAAAAAATAAAAAAGAAAGAATAAAAGCGCCTCTAATCATACTCTTATGCTCATACGACATATATGGCGCACGCGGTGAGCCGATGCGGAGATCGGAGAGTAGTTTACCATTTTCATATAAAAAATGACCAACATTTGCTTTTGACTTTTATATTAACAAATGTTTGACATGAAAATAGTTAATAGTTAATACTGAAGTCTCGTAAGCAATGACGTAAGGCTTCAAAATGTTGAAGCAGATAATCAAATAATCAAATTCATATTATATATCATAAATTAAAAATTGGGTTTAAACGTCGTGGTTGCACCAAGTGACTTCACCAAATTACAGAATTTTTTTTATAGATTTTTAGATTTTAAGAAAAAGTATATACAATTTTTCTTCTCCTATAATTTCTAAGTTGATAAAAATTGTGTTTGGCGCAACTAGTTGAGCTTATACGCCGCTATTGTACCAAGTGACTTCATCATATTACAGAAATTCTTTTTAGATTTTTAGATTTTAAGAAAAAAATATATATAATTTTTCTTCTCCTATAATTTCTAAGTTGATAAAAATTGGGCTTAGACATCGTGGTTGCTTCAAGTGGCTTCATCATATTGCAGAAATTTTCTTAGATTTTTATATTTTAAGAAAAAATATATGCAATTTTTCTTCTTCTATAATTTCTAAGTTGATAAAAATTTTCCAAATTCTTCATCTAATTCACCTAATTCTTTTTTTTTTTTTTTTACATGTCGTGTATTATTAAAAAAAAGGCGTAAATGCACTTTTAGTCCCTACATTTTGACGTTTTTTCATTTTAGTCCCTATATTTTATTTTTTTCACTTTTAGTCCCTAAACCAATTAACGCGTTCCATTTTAGTCCTTTCCATCAGTCAACCAATGGAAATAGCTGAGGTGGCAGCCAGAGCAATTAAAATATTATAAAAATGCCACATCACTCATGACATATCAGCATATAAATTTAAAAAATTAATTTATTAATTTTAACAAAATTAAAAAACATAAAAACAAAATTTAAAACATAAAAATACATCAGAAAATCAACCCCAAGAACACAAATTCAAAATTAAACCCAAGAACATCCGTCATCAGCCCATAACACAGATCTATACAAGCAGACCAGCATTCCAACAAAAATTAAACATTTCACACATCAAACTTGATTCTTTAGAGAATCCCAATAGAGCACAAAATAATTACCATGCGAATCTAATAACTGAATCGATAAATGACACCTAGAAAGAAAACCCACCAAGCTAAAACACAAATCAAACCCAATTTTCCTTTTTTTTTTTTTTTTTAAAATCCCAGCATCAAAATTCCATGAACTTCATACTCAACACAAGAAATGGAGAAACAAAGATTAGAATACCGGGAAACTTGTAGAGCTTGACTGAGTGATCGATGGATTCAGAAGCGAGGCAAGTAGAGTTGGGGCTAATGGCGACGGCAAGCAAACCCACAGCAAACAAAACCCATACCCACGGTGAGCAAACCTAGACCCATAGCGAGCAAACCCACGACAAACCAATAGCGAGCAAACGACGAGCAAAATACATGCAAATGGTGAGCAAACTGAAAACCTTCAACCCAGATCGCAACCACTGAAACACAAGACCAACACACCGAAACCCAGATCGCAAACTGAAAATTACCAACCCAACTACCACCCAAATCGGCCAGCCACCACCATTGAAACCCAAATCGCAACCTACTGACCAAAATCTCAACCCACCGACCAAAATTTTAACCCACTACACCCAAATCACAAAACCCACCACTGATCCACAACCCCTCCAATCCACTGCCAAAAAATCGAGAGAGAGAATCCAAGAAAGAATAAAGAAGAAAGAAGAGTGAGAGAAGAAGGTAATTGATTTTTTGGGTTGTGGGCTGATGACGGATGTTCTTGGGTTTAATTTGATTCAATGGGTTTAATTTTGAATTTGTGTTCTTGGGTTTGATTTTCTAATGCATTTTTATGTTTTAAATTTTGTTTTTATGTCTTTTAATTTTGTTAAAATTAATAAATTAATTTTTTAAATTTATATGCTGATGTGTCATGGGTGATGTGGCATTTTTATAATATTTTAATTGCTCCGACTGCCACCTCAGCTATTTGTGTCGGTTGGCTAACGAAAATGACTAAAATGGAACGCGTTAATTGGTTTAGAGACTAAAAGTCGAAAAAATAAAATGTAAGGACTAAAATGGAAAAACGTTAAAATATAGGGATTAAAAGTGCATTTACGCCTAAAAAAAAATAACAACTTTCTTATTGTAGTAATTTTTATATAAAAACAACATTATATATGTTCTTATATAAGTGTTTTCTAAAATTTCAAAAAGAGATTAAATTTAGTTGGTTGGTCTATCTAAAATATTATCAACAAAGTCTAAAATCAATAGGATAGAATTACCTTAAATAAAGGATAGAATTTCAATAAATAAAAAATACATAAAATAAAGCAAATAAGATAGAATTAAAAAAGAAAAGAAAAAGAAGATAGAATTGAATACTATTGTGTATCAACATACGATCATTTTTGTTAATTTTTTTAAGTTCTTTTTTTTTGGGATAAATATGCATTTTATGTCATCTTTTTCCTAAAAATCAAGTAATTTCAAGTAATATTTGATTTACAACTACAACTACATTTGTGTCTATCTAAAATGTTATTAACAAAGCCTAAAATCAATAGGATAGAATTACCTATATATAAAAAAAGATAAAATTTAAATAAAAAAACGAGATAAAAAATACATGAAAGAATAAAGATATTAGAATTTAAATACTGTATATCAAACTACGTTTGGTTTTCTTTTCTTTTCTTTTTACTACATTTTTTTTTTTTAGTGTGCGGATAAATTTGCATCTTATATCATCTTTTTCCTAATAATAAAGTTAAAAAAAAAAAAAAAAAAAAGCATTTGAGTTTTACCTAAACTCCTTCTTTTTGTTCATATCATCTTCTTCACAACCTAAAATTCTCTCTATATACGCACACAGTTTTTTAGTGTATTATTCTTTTTACTACGTACCTTATAAATATGCTATATTCTTCTCTTCTCCTCTCTAACCTACCTACAACCTTGCAGGTATTTTTTTTTCTTTTATCAAATTGAATAGATTTTGTGTATTTGTTGCCTTTTTATTATATATTATATGATTTTTATCAACAAGTTTTATAGATAGGTTGAACTTCTATGTTTGATCACACCTTTTAGTATTTTTTTTAGACGTCAATATAGAAAGCAATATATTTGTATTTTTTATTTTCTTATCACATGATTATTTGTTGTTGACATCAATATTTTATTATGGATTTAATTTGTTATGGTTTTTGTTTGGTGTTTTGTTCCATGTAATCTATCTTCTTTAATTAAAAGCAAAATTTTCTATTAAACATGAAATTGGATATGAGAGAAAAAGAAGGATCTAAAAATGTTTTTATATCCATTAGTCCAAATTTTTATGTAAGTCTATCTTTACTGAACTCCATTTTCATTTTTTTTAAAGTTCAGAAGTTTGGATATTTTTTCATTAATGAATTGAGATTTTGGCTTAATTTTGTTTTCAACTGTTTCAATTATTGAATTCATTATTTTTTCATGTGTAATATTAATATTTGTGTTTTTTTACGAGAAAAAAATAATATATGTGTTCTTAAAGGCTAAAGCACAATACAATTACAAACATTACTTTAAGTTAGGGTGTTATATATATTTTATTAGTAAGTTAGAATGTTACATTAAGTTAGGGTATTATATTTTTATTTATTATTAAGTTAGAATGTTACATATGGATACATATGCTAGTTTACAGTTAAGTGGGTGATATAACTTATAACCAGTTGAATAAAATCAACACCAAAACAAAAGATTTAAATATTAAAAAAAAGAAATAAAAATTAAATTTCTTTTAGGTGTACAAGTACAATTTATTTTTTAATCTTAAATTTTGAATTAATTGTTTTAGGATGATCCCCTCTTCATAAATAAATAGAAATTATTAAAAAAATTATAAAAGTTTTTGAAGATCACTGTAATTAGATATATTATATGATGGTGTATTGAAAATGTACAAGTCCTAATTCGTCCATATGGGTCGTTCGTGAGAAAAGAATGGAGAGATGGGATGCGTGAAGCATGCTCGTCCTCAACAACCTCGTCCGTCCTTAATAAAGGACGGATGTAACCTTGTTTGTCCTTTAATAAAGGATGGACGAGCATATTGGGTTTTTGACAAGCATGATTTTCACTAGGCGTAAGGGACGAATTACACCATAGCAAACCAAGGCCTCCACTAACCGTAATGAAGCACCGGTCCAAATAAAGTAACTTCCATGGCAGTTATGAAAGTTACCTCCAAATCTTCTGAACTCCTTGATAAATAGGAGCGGTTATTATAACAAGTAACTGTTTCATGTACGTTATATAAGCATTCCCTTACGAAGAGGTAATTCATTCAGACACTTCTACAAAAAGTGAAATCCTAAAAATACTTCATCTTTACTTGGAATTACAAACCCACTGACTTTACCATCAGAGGATTTTTGGCCGGCCTCCACTAGTCTCCTTTGATTTTGTATTTACTTTTTCAGGACTCAACCTTAAAATCATCAACGCTCGAAACTTTCAACCTACTAATTTCCCAAGAATCATCATTATATATGGGGACAAATATACAAAATTCATTTATTTTTTAGATTTAAAAAAAATATATATATATATATATATATATATTTTATCTTACACACACACACACACCACACACACACACACATAGAGAGAGAGAGAGAGAGAGAGAGAGAGAGAAAGAGAGAGATTTCATTAATAATTGTTATACTATTTTTACAATTTGCCATAGTTTTTAAAATATTTTATAATAATTGTTTTTGAAAAAAAAAATTACCAAACTTGAACTTACATAATATACATCTTCCATGTAACTCTTTTTTTTTTTTTTTTTTCATTTTATTTTTTATTCAATTTAATTATATTATCAAAATATTTTTTATTAAGCCGTGCATTGCATGGGCATAATACTAGTATATAATAAAAGTTGGACTTAGAGGCTATGATTGCGACAAGTGACTTCACCAAATTGCATAAATTTTTTAAAATTTTTAGATTTAAAAAAAAAAAATATTTTTTCTTCTCCTATAATTTCTAAGTTAATAAAAATCTTAATTTGATTACAAACCAAACTCTTTATCTAATCCTTTTATTAATATAATTTAGAAGTTGATAAAAAATCTTAATTGACAAAAAAATGGGTACTGATCAATTTGCCATACGTACTACTTTAATTCGTCTTATCTTTTTTGATAAGATTTCTTCTTATCAATTAATTCACTTCTTTTTCCATCCATCAAGGCACCAACAATACATTTAGTATTTTTTTTTAGTAAATAGTAATACTTATTAGAACACACAGGAAAATAATAATAGTGTTTTAAATCGGGTTTATAATAAATTACATAAATAGAGTACAACTACAAAAGGGCATAACCTTTGTAGTTGTAGACTAAGGTTATAAATAGCAGACACTAGACATACATAATTAATGTGGAATAAACATCCCTATTTTCTTTTTTTTGAGTAAACAATAATACTTATTATAACACATACGAAAATAATAATACTTATTAGAACACTATATTTAGTAAGTTTATATATTATTATATACACGGGTTTTCATTTATTTATTATCAATAAATTTATATATTGCTCCTATTATATACACGGCTTTCTATTTATTTATTTTCAATAATTTTTTATTTTGTTTTCTAATTAGTACACTATACACACCTATGTTTTACTCCATTAGTATTTTACTAGCCTTAGGTTCCTCTTCACTTCCAAATTCTTTATTTACATACATTCTCTTTATTTTATTATTTTTAAATTAATTAAATATCTTAATTTCAATATAATTTGAAATCCTACATTAGTTAGACTTCTTTTAAGTTAATATATCATCTAGGAATTTTTTTTTTTTTTGGAGAAGAGAAACTCACGCCAATATATAAATCCTTGAATTCCTAGGATATAGCCGGTATGCATTTCTCTTCTCTCAAGCTTCTTGCGGTTTTTAATTATGAAATACAAACCGTTTGAAAACATGGTTGATTGAAGTTTGACTATTTTTTTTTCTTTTTTGGCTTACCATTATGTTTTGATTTGGACAATTTGCACAATTACATCCTATCTTTGTGGTTTGTTTAAAAGCTTTTTGTTGCTTGCTTTTGTAAATATTGTATTCTAATCAAAGTTTTTGCTAAATATGCAGTTGCAGGTTAGATGAAATATTGTATTAATGCTACATGAATGTCTTATCAATAGAAATAAATTACTTTATTAGAGTATATTCCTAAAAATGAATTTCTTGATTATTTCTAACTACTTTGTTAAATAATTGTTGCAACATCACATGATTATTTTGATACTTTGTTAAATGATTGTTGCTGTTGACCTCACATGAATCACTATAGAATTATTTATATTAAACTCTTCACGATTTACATATTTATCGCTAATATATCCGTACATCTCATGTTTAATTAAAAATTATATGTTCTACACTTCTACTTCTATTATATGAGAACATTTTACTTTTTAAAATTTTTTGTATGCATCAAGTGATTAGGTCTTATTTTTTTTATTTTTTTATTTTTGGGTATATTATTTTTTGCCAATATCATGAAAACATGCAAGTCAATAAGGACTTTCCCATTATATTTCGAATCTTAAATTTTAATGTCTTGCAAATTTAGCATATGTTAGCTATGATTTATGTTGATTCATATTGGTGGGTACGGATGCCCTAATATATAGTTTATACTCTATAACCTTTTCCTAACAAGTTGGAGTCTCAACTACTTTTCTATATATATATATATATATATATATTTGGGCATCAATAACCTTACCAAAAGGTATCACTTCTTAATTTCCATCATATCTAAATGCTAATGAAGTTATTTTCAATTTGGCAACTCCTTTTATATAAGTTATATAATTATCTATCATCTTCCATTCAATTAATTTTGGACTTCTATATGATTTTTTTTTTTTTTTTGATGGGGTATATATGTTTTTTTTAATAGAACACTTTACTTTAGTTTTATTATCTATTTTAATTTAATTTTTATTAAATTAATAAAATATTTTCTTTAGTATACACATGATTCTTAATTAATCGTAATGTTTTCACATTAAATTTAGATGTAGTTGTTAAGACTTAAGAGTTTTGTAGTTCAATTGGTACTTTTCGTGTAGTATAAAATAAATAATCAAATGTGTGATGGTTTGAAAAGTGAGTATATAAAATTAAAAAAAAAATAAAAACAAATTCTTATGCTAAAATAGTAAAAAACATTTCATATGATAAATTGTGACTAACTGTATATCACTTTCATATAAATCTACCATTTTTTTTCCATCACCCACAATCAGCCACATCGGATAGTTATTAAAATTAGTGTGGAATTGGTTACGGTTCTATAATTTTTCGTTCAATAAACTACAAAGGAGAGAGTAGCACCTCTCATGCATTATCCCGAGGGAGGCACAGCTGCACAGGTTATGCCAAAACAGGCAACTCAAATGTGTATTCACAAGATATGGAACTAACCTTCTTTTCTCAGCGGTACCAAAACCAAAAACAAATGTTTGATATAACCCGTAAAGGGAGTTTATGTATAATTTCTTAGAAGTTAAAAAACTTTCACTTTTATTTTTATTTATTTATGGGTGCAAAGAAAACAAATAAGACTTTGGAATAATGGAATAGTTTGCTTCTAAAGGTCAAAACGAGTGAAAAAGATTCGTTTAGAGGGCATTGGCATGACTGGCTAAGGGAGGCAACCGTTTAAGGATGCAAATGGAATCACAATTCACAAGAAGCTTTTGTGAAATTCAAGTTCCATGAAAATTACAGGGTATTGTCCAAAACTAAGTAATATAAAAAAGTGTTGCAGATGAAGTCTTGAGTTTTGACAGTTCTAGAATCTCCGCTGTTTCCGACCCTGTACATTGCATGAGAGCATCTTGTTCCGGCCAAACGAATTTGTCGTTCTCTAACATCAAATTCCATTTACATTTGCTAATATGCAGTTTGCATTATGGGATGACAATGACTTGTAATTGAAGCTAGCGAGGCATTGTTCATTGCCATTCCAAGGGGCAGCATATTTGTGTGTATATACCCTTCTTGAGTAATGCAATAAGGGAGAGAATCGTATTATCCAGGAATGTAAAAAGAAAAAAAATGCGCTATTCACATTTTTTAAGTGCATATTTCCACACTTGACACATGAAATACGTCATGTGTACGAACAATGTACACTAAGGAGCTAGTGTGCAATAATCAGTGTCAATGTGATAAGAGTAGTGTTTATTACACTACACATTAATGTACACACCTTAACACACGCAAAAAAGCAACTGAAATTTATTTCCAACTGGAAATCGTGACTCAACTCACAATTTCAATTGTTTTTTTGCGAGTTTGTAAAGGTGTATGCAACAAGTTTTTGCGATATAATAATATCGTTGATAAGAAAAGAAAATAGCATTGAAATATGCTTTTATTCCGAATACCTTTGGAAATTGAAAAGAATAAACCTCATCTTTATTTCCCACTGTAGGTAATCCATAATCTCATTCATATATCCTTTGATTCCATGATGCCAGCAGGCCAATCTAGATTATTCCTAATTCCATGAAAAGAAAAAAAAAAAAAACCCAATAGCCCTGCTCCGCATAATTATTGGTCATGGTGCACTAAGCACTCATCTTTTGTTATTGGGTCATACTATGAGAGAAATTTTAAGAAATGAAGCCTATAACTCTAGTAGGTGGGTTGTGATGAGACATGAGACTATGAAATCATGGACAAATGTTGAAAATGACTGGTAACCGAAAGCAACACGAGTCATGACTCTTTTTTTAACACATTTAACACTTTAGAATTATACTAAAAGAAAGATAAATTGTGCTCACCACCTCAGACTTTGCAAGTGTCACCTCTCTCAGCACCTTCCTCATATATTTGTAGTATATATATGCCGTGTGTAAGTCATTATTGAATCAAGCATCAGAGCAATTATAGTCATTGTATTATTTGAAGGTATTGGTTTATTATGTTGTACTATGTTCTTTATATAGAAAAAAGATATCATTTTTGCTTTCTGTTCATTGTTTTCTTCAACAAATACAAGGTTTTGAGATCATTTCCGTATGGTTGTGGTTAATTTTGATGAGCTTGCATTGATTTCATCATATGTTCCATGAAATTTGCTTTACATCTTTGTCCTATATAATCTGGGAGAGGATAAGGTATATACTCAAAAATAAAATGGAAGCTTTGAACCTTTTATCTAAGCTCTTAACCTCTTTTTTGCTGAGTACCTTTGCTCTTAATTTGTTGCACTTCTCGATAGCTTCATCAGGTCTTTCTTTTCTTTTTCTATTCTTTTTTAAAAAATTGATTTGTTTTCTCTGCATGGTTTTTACTGTGAACTCTTCCATCTTCTCCTTTCTTTCATAGTTATTACTTGTTTGCTTGAATGGGTTTGATCGTACTAGTTCTAGTTGATGATTCTCAAAATCAAGGATATCAAATGTAAAAAACAGTGAATATGATTCTTTATATGGCCATATGCTCATCCCTGCAAGAATTTTAAGAGAATGATTTGATAAAGAACTGTTACCCCCTCACCCTTTAAGGTTTTTGACTCCAAAATTTCCTCTTTGCTATGTGAAGGGAAGGCAGCTTTTATAGAGTAGGATTTGTTCTAAGCAAACTCCTCTTAAGTACTTGTGTTCTACAATCATAAAGAAATAAAACTTTCTTGCAGAGATATTCCTGAAGATGGACGCTGTTAGGAGGTGCAGTGGAGCCAAATATGACTGCTTGCTCTTTGGTATGTCGTAATGCAACTTAATCTACTTAGTTTAATGTTCTATTGCATTGCTTTAATAATGAAATGTTACTGTCCCCTATTTTATAAAAAAACCCAACTGAGCAAATTTTTGTGTTTGATCAACCAGTTAGAGATAGAGACTGGAAATTTGACAAATTAATGTAGTGTTCTTGATTTAATGTTAGAAAACATTGTTAGTATAGATGATAAATTATATATGTAAATGTTATTGATCTTTGGGTTCCCAACATGTTCTGCAGATATGGATGATACTCTGTATCCCATGAGCTCCGGTATCAACTTGGCTTGTCGCAAGAATATAATAGGTATGATTGTTGACACTTATGATAATGATGATGGTGTCAACGGTGGTAATACAGTTACAATGACAGGGAGATTGATAAATTTTTTCTTTTAAAATTTGTTGTAGAGTACATGTTGCAACATTTGCACCTGGATGAAAGTGAAGTACCAAGGATGTGCTTGGAATTGTATAAGGAATATGGGACAACAATGGCCGGTCTAAAGGTAAAATAAAGATGGATTTCTTGAAAATTATCTGTCAATATTAATAATTTCCTGAATTATTCTATTCTGTTTATACTTGGGAGTTCACAAATTTTAGTCTTTCCCTTCAGGCTCTTGGTTATGAATTCGATGACGACGAGTTTCATGCTTATGTCCATGGAAGACTACCCTACGATGTCCTCAAGCCAGATCCAGTTTTAAGGAATCTTCTACTTTCCATGCCACAGCGTAAAATAGTATGTCAATACTGTTCTACTCTTTCACATTCATGTTCACAAACAAGACAGCAATATGTTGGTAATTCTAAGCTGTTTGAACTGGTTTTTTCAGATCTTCACTAATGCAGACAAAGCACATGCATCTCAAGTTCTAAGCAGGTTGGGTTTGGAAGACTGTTTTGAAGGCATCATTTGCTTTGAAACACTTAACCCTCCCCAAGAACCAGTTGGTTGCATTGATGTGCCAGTTGATAATTCAGTCCTCTCAGGACATGCCCCAGAGCCAGAATCCTATAGTATAGATTTAACTGAGGGTGGAAGTTTCAACTCCAAGTCACGAATCCTCTGCAAACCCTCTGTGGAAGCTATTGAAGCTGCTATTCAGATAGCAAACATTGACCCAAAGAAAACAGTAAAATTCAATGCACATCTCAGTTTATTTTTGGGATAAATTTATCTCAACTTTAAAACCATTATTTGTTGCTTTAAACATTGCCGAAATGAGTAACAAAAATTTTCTATTCCTTTCTCAGATCTTCTTCGATGACAGTGTTCGAAACATTGCAAGTGGAAAAGCAGCCGGACTTCATACTGTTATAGTAAGTTTTGAGTGGCGTTGTAGTATAAAGTACTCCAAGTTTGCAACTTACCTAACTAAATAATCCAAACAAACAAAACTAGAAAACGTTACAAATCATATCTTGGAACCCAATAATAAAGTTAACCCCCACCCAGAAAACAAAAATAATACTTAGAAAGAGTACAAATATAAAAACAAACTCAGCACAGTTGAGGATTTCTTCATATGCTCATGTTCCAGATGGCAACATATTTCATTATTATCAGCATTTTTTACTGTGTTGCAGGGCAATTGAATCAATCATGTTAGGATGGGAGATGGTGCCTTGGATTAGATTCACATCAACAATGCATTATTAGCATGAATGATTGCTTTTCTCTACTACCATAAGGGAATAAATAACAGACTTTGGTCAAATTTAATGAAAGTGAGATTTTTGATGGCAGGTGGGGAGCTCAATCTTGGTTCCTGGTGCTGACCATGCCTTAAGTAGCATCCACAATATAAAGGAAGCACTACCTGAAATATGGGAAGCTGAAGGAGAGCAGATTGGGCAAGTTATTCAGTCCAGTGCAGTTGCAACCGTTGCCCTGGCATAATTTCCCCCCGGCGACACATTTATGTTTAATTCTCGTGCAATGTAAAATAAAAACAATGATAAATTCCTATGTCAAGTTTAGCTTATTATACAACATCTATGAAACAATGAATACAAAAATCTTATTCTCCTAGTTGCCACCACAGAATGGTATGTGAACTGCCCATGAATTCATGTAAGCGAAACAATTTAGTTGACCACAACACATGCCAAATCCTTGCATTTGAAATTTGGATCCACCCTGCTAATAATACACGCTCCTCTACTGCTAGCTTATATAAAATCATCCGGAATTTCCTCAGCTAACATTAATAATATCTCACACAAAGTATTTTTTGCTAAATCAATTGCACAGTCACAAAAAGTGATAATTAGGACATCGTGCATCAGCAGATAAATCAGGCACCTACAGGTAGCTCCCCACAATTGATGATTCTGCATGGCAAGCGAGGACTATCTGACCTGCTTGTCTCCTGGGATTCCAGTTTTCTCACAACATCCAGTCCATCAATAACATTTCCAAACACAACATGGCGATTGTCCAACCAAGGAGTCTACATAAAGCAAATTAAGGACATTATCTATAAAGAGTTTAGAGTCATGGAGATCCAACTTAACCTAACAGAGACTTGTATATAACTACTTTAATTGCCTGTGATACAGAGGGATCAGGTGGTGGTATGAGATAAGTAAACATTCAAGTACATGGACTAGACATGGTCACCATGGTAAACTTGTGTTTACAAAAAAAGGCTAGGGGACCAGTAAAAAGTTAATACCCTTCAACCAGAAATGACACAGTTGTAATTTAATAAATAAAACTCCTGAAACTTTCCAATCATTCTACTTTTCTATTTAAATGCGTTATTACTTGAAGCCATCCAGTCAAAGGCTCTTGGCTTCTTCCATGAGGTGTTTTGGCAGGCCAGTACGGATCATGCCTCCAGGCTTGCCTTGAGGTAGGTAAGGCTAGAGAAGTCTTGAGGAGAAATATCACTGTTCAATCTTGCTGAAGAATATTGTTATCTTATTCATAATTCACCTGATAATTCTGTATATTCTTATTTGAAAATGATTTATTACTCAACTTAGTGAAGAGCCATGCCACCCCAATAGCATTGCCATAAGAATGTCAATTAGGGGTAAAGAAAATTTCCAGGCATTCAAGAGATACATTTTGATCTTCAAAGATTACCGAAGTAACATTTTCTAATACTACATGTGATATATGATGACTGGTTTTAAAAGTGAAAAAAATACGATGAGAAATACTATCAAACCGATTGAAAAGGATTACAGCAGCTATCTCACCTTGACCGTGCAAATGAAAAATTGGCTCCCATTGGTATCAGGTCCTGCATTAGCCATGCTCAAAACTCCAGGCCCTACATGCTTCACTGCAATTAATGCCTGAATGTCAGTAGTCAGTACCATAGTCACTGTCATTCAAATACTTTCCCAAGAACTCTAACTGAATTCCTTATATTATGAAGCAAGATAAAGACAATAGAGGAGGAAGATTTTGAAATTTGAAGTGCTCCTCATTATTGAAGCAAAATGCTATCATTGAGGTGCTAGTAAGACATACATGCAAAGCTCTCATCTTCAAATTTAGAACCATAGATGCTGATTCCTCCAGTTCCCTGCAGCCATTAAACACCTTAAATTTTGGCTAAGTTTTAAAGCACCTACCTTTTGGGTACACACCCACACACACACACGCAGAGAACTCACATCTCCTTCAGTGAAGTCCCCTCCCTGGATCATGAAATCTTTAATAATACGGTGAAAGGAACATCCTTTGTAGCCATAGCCTTTCTCTCCTGCATATAGATATTTCAGTTTAATTTTCAAAGTGCGCCATTATACAATTTATATCAGAACAACAACAACAACAACAACAGCGGCAGCAGTCACAATGTTTCTAAAGAATTAGGACTAATGTGAACAAAGCTTGCCTGTGCACAAGGCTCGAAAATTCTCAACAGTTTTTGGAACAACATCTCCAAATAGGCCCATTACAATTCTACCTACAGGTTCACCCCCAATGTCTACATCAAAGAAGACCTTGGTTGTCACTTTCGCTTGCAGCTCTAGTTCCTAAAATGACATAACATTTATAAGATAACCAATTTTTGAATGCAATGAGGATTATAGGAACTATTCTATGCATATAACAACAATGTATAAGGAGTTAAAAATGAGAAAGTATCAATAATGCAAATTTTCTTCTCAAACATGTAATTTTATCACTATCATGAGATTTTTGGTTTCTATTAGCAGAAATCTTTCTTCCAATGTTTTAGACACGATGAGGAGATTCTCATTAACAAGTACCAAAAGCACAGTGATTAAATCATACACTTACAGTTGCCATTGAGTAGCACACCATTCTTTTGTACTTAATTGAAGGTGCTCTTGAAAGTTGTATGACAGAAACACTAGAGGCAGAGTGAGATTTTGAAGTCAATGCTCTTGCAGTTGCAGGGTAGCATAGACGGGGAGCTTGGGAGTAGCCTGAGTACAAACTTGTAGAGCCGCATACAACATGTGGCATATGCACATTATTCACATTTGGTCCATGACTACCCTGATAAAAAGAAAACAATGCTCACGTTAGAAACTAGCAAGTGTAACAACAAAGAAGGGTGAATATTAAACATTAACCTGCATTTTCTTGCAAGCAACCTAATAGTCACAATAAAAACAATATTAACAAAATTGTTCTTTTATGTACTGTCTGAGTCTCTGAGGAAGGTGATATGAGCAAAAGAATTAGCTATAGCATGGTATGAAAGAGAATAGCAAAGACAAAACTAAGGTACGGTTCCTTAGGTGTTGTACCTCAGATTCCCCAAGTAAATTCAAACACATGGCTGCATTGACCAATACAGCACAAATAGCACAAATAGTGTCATCTTTCCCAAGGACAATTAAAATCAATATAATCATGTGATTGAATTCAATTGAGGAACCTAATAAGCAGTTGTACTTGTACCTCAATTTTGCCCAACTAGTAATTTGTAGTTATAAATAACAAAACTTGGAGGTAATGTTAATAGTTTTGTAAGTGTTGGTGGGCAATAACCCAATTGCTTGTTACAAGTGTATTTCATAGTAAATTTAACAAATTTCAAATTAAAATTTGCAACAACTATACGTATCAAAGCAAGAAAAAAAAATCAACGCAACATAATGCAAGATTGATTGGATAAACCAGTTAAACTATAAATTTGACTGAAAATCTAAAAGCCCAGTTGGGATTGACTGGATTGGTTTTGATTAACAAATAAGGGTGAGGGGATTGAGATATAGGGAGACGAAAAAAAGTAGAGTTCTAAACCTGAAAAAGAGAAGGAAGAGTGGCATGACAGTGCACCAGTTGCATTGAGACTGTAGAGGCCATAAGGGCTGACTGTTATTTTAGTAAAAAAGTTACAGAAAGAAATGCCTCAAAAAGACTATCTTTGTTCTCTCAGAAAAGAGTAGAGTAGAAATCTCAAAATCTGGATAGGAATAATAATAGGATAGACAGACACAGACCAGAGAGTGGAAGGGAACTAGAAAATAGAAAATGGGTCGTTGTGTTGGGGACTTTGGAGATTGGGATTGGTC
Organism: Quercus gilva; assembly: GCA_023621385.1. Lineage (NCBI taxonomy): Eukaryota > Viridiplantae > Streptophyta > Magnoliopsida > Fagales > Fagaceae > Quercus > Quercus gilva. The sequence continues at coordinate 45,171,643 of CM042481.1, forward strand.
GGCCTTGGCTTTTTGTCTTTTGCTTTGGTGGTGGAGGCCTTGTGTTACTCGTTCACCTTGTGCTCGCGGTTGGATTTGCATCACGACGGCCCAACCCACATTGATTCGTCTGAAGGGGTCATCAAATTCTTCGCAACAGGTCCACGGCCCACACCACACCTCCATGCAAATACGGGAAATAATTAGGTACCCAATGTACAAAATTTTCACCTTTTACAAGGGCATGGTACACAATCTTACCCTTATTTGTTTTGAAGAATCAATTCTTAGACTTGAACTCGAGATCTATCGCGTTTAGTATAAGTCACTTATCATTGCAATAAGACTCTACCTTTAAATATGGGGGAATAATTCTAATTCAAAAATAAAGATAATTATTCTCAGGCTTATTATACATTGAATTTTTTTTTTCTAAGCTCACCTAAACTTTGCACACTCTGTATAAAGGAAAATGTAATTTTAAAATGGTCCAAGCATTGTGAAAGGCCTCCTTGATGCATCAACAAGGCAATCAAGTGGCACGATTTATGGCTGCTCATGTTGAAAAAGGATTATATGAATGATGTTTGATTTGATGAATTGTCCTCTTTACTGTTGTTTGAGTCTTGACAAATAATGTACTCTAAATTTGGTTATCTACAAAATTTTTCTACATTTTCTTTAAAAAATTATATATAAAAAATTTAGTGAAAGGCTGTAGCCTGTAGGTGATGGTTTTGGCCTTGAAGTTATTATTAGTTTTTTGTACATTGTAAAGTCTATTCAAGTAAACTTCTTTTTTATTTTTTGCTTAATGGAACTTTCATTAAAACCAAAAACTAAATACTAAGAGCATCTCCATCCGGTTTTGCCATCTCATCCGGTTTTACCATCTTAAAAAGTTACTTTATCAAGTATCATTTTACAATACACTTATACACCCTCCATCCCATATATATATATTTTTTTCATTCTACATATTAAAATAATATAAATTACAAAATAAAATAATATAAAAAATCTCTTTCTCTTCTCTCTTCTCTCTTCACCGTGAACAAACCCAGATTAGTACCACAACCACCTCTTTTACCCAGCAACAATCACTTACCCAGTCCTCTGCCCAGCAACAATCACTCACAACACAGACCCAAATCACTGCTACACCACCAGCCACCCCAGCAAATCACAACAATAATCCTAAAACAAAAATTTGAAAAAAAACCCACCATCAACAATCCATGCTGATCTTTAAAGTGATCGAACTTGCCACTGCCGCCGAACCCCAACAAACCACCAGTCACCACCACCACGCCACATGCCCACCGGAAAATCCATTAAATCAGAAAACCAACAAACCCATTATTTCGGCACCCATGCGATCAAAATCCGATCTCCACAGAACCCACGCGATCAAAACCCCAACGGAACAGAGCCCATGCTGATCAAAACCCGATTCCCACAGAACGTCGGAACCCACTCGATCAAAACCCCATCGGAACGAAACCCACGCAATCAAAGCCTGATCTCCATATACGTCGATCAAAACTCCAATCTCCACAGAACCTACGCCGATCAAAACTCCATCGAAACCCACCCGATCTCCTTTCGCCGATCAAAACCCCATCTGAACCCACCCAAAATCAAAACCCACCTCGCCACACCGATCTCCACGCACGACTTGCCACGACCCACACGCCCCACGATGAACTCCAGGCAAAACAGCCCAAGCAGCTCCAATGGCAAGTCTTGAACAAGAGAGGGAGTGAGTACAAAGTCCCCCAGAGAGAGCCAAAGTGAGTGCTGAGAGAGAGTGAAGAGAGAGAGTGCTGAATAAAAAACAATATTTTTTTTTTAGAAACCATCTTACATTTAAGAGGGTACTGTAGCACAATTGTAAATTTTTTTACAATTTTACAAGTCCAGCTAGAGCTCACTTTTAATGCCTTCATGCTAAATTATGCTTAGATATGGCATTTAGAAGCCCAGTTGCAGATGCTCTAAGAGGCTGTTTGGATGCTTTTTTTTGTCACTCAATTTCTATCACTCATCACTCATCATTCATCACTTATCACTCATCACTCTAAAATATCACACCTGTTTGGCACCATCACTCTCTTACCATCACTCAATATTTTTCATACTATTTTGTGGGACCCATGCCTGTCACTCGGTGCAGTTTTTTTTTTTTTTTTTTTTTTTTTTTTTTTTTTTTTTTTTCGGTATCACCGAACCCAGTGAAAAAGAATAAAAAAAAAACTATAAAAAAAAAAAAAAAGAGAAACCCATAAACCCGAACCCAGTGAAAGACGAAGGGAAAAAAGAAAAAAAGAAACCCAGATCAGATCACCGAACCCAGTGAAAGAAGAAGAAAAAAAGAAAAAGAAAAAGAAACCCAGATTAGATTAGATCACCGAACCCAGTGAAAGAAGAAGAAAAAAAAAAAAATCAGATCAGATCACCGAACCCAGTGAAGAAAGAAGTAGAAGCCAGTGAAAGGAAAAAGAAAAAAAAGAAGATGAGAAGAAATGCACGCACCGAACCCAGTGAAGAAAAAAAAAAAAAAAAAAGATGGTCAAAAGCTGTGGCTAAAAGTCTAACAGTGGGTCCCTCTATATAGTGTTATTTATAGAAATGTTATTTGAGTTATGAGTTATGGAAACTGAAAACAGCTAAAATGTATTTTCAGTTTCTATAATTCATAACTTAGAAATCAGAGAATTGAGTGATGGAAACAGAGTTACGGTCGTTCCAAACGGACTTCTAGCTATGGGTCCCACCATTTTTGAGTTATGAGTTATGGAAATAGAGAATTGAGTTATGAAAATTGATGAACCAAACACCCTCTAAATGACACAAACTTCATAAAGCAGACCTTTAAGACTTCCAATTCCCGAGGAAAGTTTTGAGGGGGGATGGGCTCTTCAAAAACTGTTCTAAGTTTTTGGTACAGTATCTAAGAGCACTAGCATTCGAATATGCAATAAACACTCTATTTTACATTCTCAAACATCATTTTATCTATTTTACCATCTCATTTTAGAACTCACCCAACATCTTAGTTTCTATTTTTACATACAACTTATTAAAATGATATAAACTATCCCACCAAATAATAATATAAATATAAAGTGAGTGAGAGAAAGTGAGAGAGAGAGAGAAAGAAAAATTGAATAAAATATATTATTTTAGTTTACAAACTCATGAATAGTAAGTACTAAATATAAGAACTTACTATTCACAAATTGTAAAACAATTCAGGTATACATCCTCGGATGGAGTTCTTTTTTAGATGTTTAGTGGCTATTTTAGCAACTTGGGGTGTTTTACACCCCCAATGCTAATGCTCTAAAGACATTATCAAGGGAATGATTTTTTTATTCTAGTTGGCATAAATTCTGGGTAAGACTTCGGCATGCATGTTGCATTAGCATCCTTAAATACATTCAAACATATTAGTATATCGAATTTAATTGCTTTATAAAAGATAATATTTTTATTTTTATTCATAAATGCAACCGTGTATTTAGAGTTAATTAGAAGCATAATATGTGCACCATATCTAAGTTTTGCCCAAGGTAAAACATTATAAAAGAATGGAAAGATGGGTATAATACCTTTTTATTTATTTATATACAAGATAGAAATTCTACTCTACCTTAATCTAAGTATATATACGTGTGAAGCTTCTTCTTAAAGACTTAAACTCCGATTTTTGCCCCCATACACCTCACAAACACTTATACTTATGGAGTGATTATCATGCCAAAGGTGTGTGGTAGTGGGTATAATACTTTAGGTGCAATACATTAGGTTCCCCAATTAAATTGAAGCACTTAGTTGCGTTGACCAACCAAATACAACCACTGCTATTATTTACAAGGATAATAAAATTTCATGCAACTAGCTATTTAAATTTAATTAAAGAAACTAATTTATTACACCCATAATTAGTTAGTTAATTAATATACTTAAGTTTTACCCCAAAAAGAAATCTATTTTGGGGCAGGGTTGTTTGGGTTTGGTTGAGCCAGAAGTTAAAAAGGCTTTGGTTGATAATGAATTGGATTAGAATTTTGGGATGGGCAAGTAGTGAGTGACCCAAATGAAAAAAGGGCATGAATTGAAAGCCCAACTCCCACAGCAAACTGTCAAGTCAAGGCAAGGCATAAACTAAACGCAAGCAGGTACTGGAGAGTAGAGACCAGTAAGTAGAGATATAAGAGCAATACTGTTAATGTGGATTTGGGTTTGCAATTCCAATAGCGGTGGTTGATTGTTATGTCAAATCAAATGTTGTTGTGTGGCTGCTGAAGAAGGACAGAACAGAACAGAACAGAACCAGAATATGCGCGCTTTTCCAACCACAACGTTAGACTCTTCACTCTGTTCCCCACATCTCTTCTTAAATCATCATAACCCAAGAAATCTTAATCTAATTCTTGCAACCAACTCTGCTTCTGCTCCAATCCCAAGTCTATGTCTCCCTAGATTGTTCCTACTACCTCATTTGTATTGCTCTTCTTCTAGTCCAAGTTCAAACCTCGACTTGGGTGGCAACGAAAATTCTGATGTTGAAGAAGAAGAAGAAGAAGAAGAGAACGAGTTAGAATATGGGGATGGTGTATACATTGAGATCGAGAAGCTTGAAAGCAATAGTCGCAGAATTCGATCTAGAATTGACATTGACGCACCTCTCCAAACTGTGTGGAACATTCTCACTGATTATGAGAGATTGGCTGATTTCATTCCTGGTCTTGCTGTCTGTCAATTGCTACAGAAGTCTGACAACTTCGCCCGACTTTTCCAGGTCCCTTTTCAATTCTCTCTTTCTTAGTAGAAGACAACTTTAGTATTTCATGGTAGAAGATACACTGCATTATTAGATTTAATGTACACCCATAAAGGCCATGACTAAAAATTTTCTCTAATTTGCTCATTGGTAGTGTGGATACCACTTTTTGATGATAAATACCAACTGTTCCAGAATTTCAAACTTTTAGTAAAGGGTGTAAATTTGTAATTAATCATTTCATCATAAATTCTAACACTCACTCTGGCATGTGGGCCCAGGCTCCTCTTTGATGAGTGGAACGAGTAATATTGTTTGTAGTTTTTTGAACTATGTGTGGGTGAAAAAAAAGAGTGTGAAAATGTATAAAATGTTGTTTAAAAATTGAAAATATGTATTCAAGATTGTTTACCAAATGGGCCCTTAACTTTTTAAATGTGAAGTAGGGTAGAGACATGGATCAATTCCTCCAATTCTATTATAAATTACCAATTGTCCCATAAACTTAAGGTTTCATGAAATTGTGAATTTAATCATAATTCTAATAATTACAAATTAATGTTGACAAATTTCATTGTAATATTCCTAGAGCAAACTAAGCTTTGTTGATAAATACCAATACGATCTTTAAAGTAATAAGTACATCTAATCGTTTGAATTTTAGGGAACAAAACCTTACCAATAGGTCCCTACACTGATTCTTGAATCGTTGCAGTACCTACACATATATAGTTAGGTATTGAAGTACTAGTCTTCAATGGAACGCATGAAGGTTTGGGGGAACAATCTACATCATAAAGCACTTTGACCATTGGCCATAAGGTTGTCAGCAAGTATGAAAGTTTGTTTGGGCTCCGATATTGGGGAAGTTTAATACATAGATGCCTATTATGTAATTCTTTCAATAAGTTCATCTAATGAATGTTTAAATGTATGCAAGATGATACAATTGAGTGATGACACAAATGGTTGGTTACTGAGGAATGAGAATGTTTGGGGCTGTATGCAATTTTAGATCCAACCAAGAATTTGAAATTTGAAGTTTCAGGATTGAGGTCCTTGATTGTAGCTCTCATTCTCAAGTCAATGTTAAACACATTGGTGTGCTAGCTCCTTGTGTTGCCATGGGTTATTTCGAGTGCAATGTTCTCATTATTTTCTCCTAATTCACCCTCTGCCTCATTTTTTTACCACACATTGATATTGTTATGTGACATAGACTGAAGACCTCATCTTGAAACAAGTTTTCCATTGTTTACCTCTTCATGTCTGCATGGGTTATTTTAAATGCAATGCACTCGATATTTTTTCCTAAATCACCCTATGCCTCTTGTTTTACCACACATTGATATTGTTATGTGACATAGACTGCAAACCTTATCTTGAAACAAGTTTTCCATTAAGTTTAGTTCTGACCTTTTGCCTTTGATCCTACTTACTGTGCAATTACAACCTTTAAAACAGATTGGACAGCAAAACTTGGCATTTGGGCTGAAATTTAATGCGAAAGGAATTGTTGATTGTTATGAAAGAGAACTTGAAAGCCTTCCTTTTGGTCAAAAGCGTGATATTGAGTTTAAGATGGTTGAAGGAGACTTTCAGCTATTTGAAGGAAAATGGTCTATCGAGCAGGTAATATTTTGTTGATTTAATGTTGTTGGGCATGTGTATGCATGCATGTATAGCTGCTCATATGGTTTAACTTGCTAATTATATGGCACTTGTTCTCTATTTAAGTTTTGCAATTGTTTCTAAACATCTCAACATTCTGTTTAAAGCATTATTATAGAAGTTAAAGATTGGACACTGTTTAAGCTAGAATGTATTAATTATTACACAGTTGCTAAAGGCCAGCTGTGATCTATGTTGGGGACCACGCCTCATGAAAACTGGAGGCCACTAGTTTGAATCTCTCCTTCTCCCTCACCTTAGGGCCAAAACTTACTTAAAAAGAAAGAAAGAAAGAAAAAAAGAAAGATTGCATCCTAACTTCGAAACTTGCACACGACTCCAACAAAATTCACTGGCTAGGCTGCAGACATCTTTTTATCAGTGTAAAATATATGGTTTCATTGTTTCTATATCCCAGAAATTTCGTCAAAGATCATTGCTGGCCTTTAGCAGGTGAATAATACATTCTAGCTTAGAATTTTGAATCAAGAAAATATAGATATGGGGGCTATGATCACCAAAAACAGGAACAACAAAAGATTATATCTCATAGAGTTAAATTCCTGCTCTCAACCCATAAATAATACAAGCTCAAAGTTTCCTTCATAATAAGTCCTGGAATTTTTCATTTACATATGAATTTCTCTTATGTTTCTAAGGCTTTTTTATTTTTTAATAAGTTTTGCCTCAAAGGGAGGGGGAAAGGAGATTCAAACTAGTGACCGCTTCATAAGGTGTGATCCCCAGTCAATTGTGCTTATACATGATCAATTTGATTTTTTTTAAAGATAAAAAGATATGTTGATTCATGTTTGGGCTGGACTGATATAGGGTCTTCAGCACTTAAGTATTGATCTAGGTTTTAAATAATATATGGCCAAAGTAAGATGAATATGAAGTTATAGATATGGAATTTGTATCCCTGTTCTCTAATGTAGGTTCAAAATCGATAAATTCACATAGAATTAAAAAAGCTTACTGTTTCAATCAATGGGTTATGCAGTCCAATAGAGGAAGAAATGAAGATAGTGATTCCTTGGTGGGCCAAAAAATGTATACAACTCTTTCTTACTTAGTTGATGTAAAGCCAAAGCTGTGGTTGCCAGTTCAGTTTGTTGAGGGTAGACTGTGCATGGAGATTAAAATGAACCTTGCATGCATCCGAGAAGAAGCACAAAGAACAGTTCACAACACTCTGCATGTTCAATAATATTATCGACCTCTGATTTGTTTTATGTAAGTATGTCCTCTTCCAAGTGTATTTTATAGCTCGAAAAATTGTCAGTTGCTTGTAATCATTCTCAAGTATAATGTTAGCATATGTGTATACATAAGGTGGTGGCAGGGGGAGGGTGTGGGGGTAACTTGTTACAAAAAACAAATGAGCATTTTGGTGGGTAGGATAATAAATTTGCTGAGCAGAAGTACATTTTTGTGTGCTCCATCCATTGTCGGAGAAGCCTGCACATAGGTAAAATTTTTTCAGGTTCGAGTGATATCTTTCAACATACTGCATGGCAATTTATAATTCTATCTATATGTGTTTCTTTATGATTCATTGAGACACTTTAAAAAGTCATAGGACTATTAAATAAATTGTGTGATTAAAAAGTATTATTCGTTTGTACAATCACATGGTGGATTGAGCCTTCTCAAAAAAAAAAAAAAAAAAAAAAAATGGTGCATTGGGGGAACTTTTCTCCAAATTGGTACCAAGAAAAATTATTTTGTCTGCACACCATGTGCAACTGGAACTGTACTGCACCTCAAAGGGGAGAGACTCAGGAACTCAATCTAAGTCCAATTGAACAGTTAATCTAAGAGTTGAGATAAATGAATGAAGAAGGCAAAAGTCTTTTATCTCATCAACTAGAAATACTCACAGCCAGTTTAAGGGGGGAAGTATCTCATGAGCTGGGCTGGTGGGCCCAACAGTTGGCCACAGTTCAGGTAGGACTATGCACCCTCTTCAGAAGCAGTTTACATGCTTAAAAGGGAACAAAGTTCCAAGACCCACCCTTAGCTTGTTTAGGAGTACTGTTAAATAGAATGGGGAGAGGGAAAAAATGGAAACTATTTGGAATTGGAAAAGAGAGACATTTCCCATAATCGCACTAGTTATCTATCATATGGGTTTCTTACCATTTTCCTTTCGGTTGTGGACTTGTGGTATGGTTAGTCAAACATTGTATATTTACTAGCATTTAGATGAAAGAAATTAAACCATCAAAAAAAAAAAAAAAAAAAAACACAGTAAATATATAGTTACCATCCATTTCATGTACTAAGATACAATTGAATGATTCAGCCAAAAAAAAAAGATACAATTGATTGGAGATTATAAAACTAAAAAGAATAAACCTCCATTATGTAATAAAAAACCCTTTGAGCATAATCATGGTTTTTTTTTTTTGAAAAGGATGGGTTTGTTTGTTAAAATTTGATAGTTACAATTTACAACAACGAGGGAGGGGAAATTAAAAAAAGAAAAAGAAAAAGAAAAAGAATAAACCTCCATTAATTAATAAAAAACCCTTTGTGCATAATCATGGGGTTTTTTTGGTCACTATGCTACAAAGTTTTGACTAATCATGATATATTTTAATATGTTTTCTAAAATTCAAGAAAATAATAAAAAGCAAAAGCTTTCATGAAAATAGACAAGGAAAAGAATGCCCCAAGGTGAAACAAATAGACATTTAATATCATAAATGAAAACAACTCACTCATGATATATATTTCAAAATGAGCACTCAATCTCTTCTAAAAAAAAAGAGCATTCAATCTAAATTCATTATTAATAAGCACTAGACAGCTATAATAAAGATCAATTCAGTCACCACCGTGCATCTCTGGTGCAGTGGTTACTCTATAAGTATAAGTGCATGTGAGGTGTGGGGGGCAAAGGTCGGGATTCAAGTCTCTAGGAGGAAGCTTCACACACATATACACTTAAATTAGGTTAAAGTAATTTCTATCTTGTATAAAAAAAAAAAAAAAAAAAAAAAAAAAAAAAAAAAAAAAGAAGAAGAAGAAGAAGAAGACCAATTCACTCAATGTACTTATAGTGATCATCAAACAAGATGAAACAACTTCTATGAAAAATCACATAAAAGTGCCCTAATATTTACACAAAAGGCCCATTTTTGACAATATTATGGCAGCAGAAACAACTTTCCTATAAGCATGATTTACAAACCAATCAATAAAGGAGTTCGAACCTTTTTTTAGTCCTAGCCCTAATATTTTCTATGGCCCAATGTGGACAGGTGAAGGCATTATGGATTGGTTGAATACTTGAATTACATTCAAAGCAACTCTTACACACATTGCTAATTTATTTGGGGAGTTTATCCTTGGTTTTGGTTTAAATCCATCCAACTGTGGTACCCTGTAGCATCTATATACTTAGGGCAATCTCATTTTCAATCTTCCAACAAGTACCTTTTTTTTCTTCTAACAATTCCCCTGATGCTAGAATGGTGTTCCAAATCCACGAGCCATTTTTAACTTTTAGGAACTTGCCATAATTGTTTCCCTTACATGTACTTGCTAGATAACATTTTTACCCATAATTTATCTACTCTTATTAGTATGTTCCATACTAAATTACTAAATTTAGCAGTTAAGGCGACATTCATGCATTGCATTGTTCTCAACCCTAGACCTCCTTAGCCCTTATACATTTAGGCCTACATATGTCATCCCAAGCTTTGAGATCCATTGTTTTTTTTTTTTTTTTTTTTTTTTTAAATATATATTTCTTTGTCAAAAAAAAAAAAAAAAAAATCTTTCTTTGTCAAAAAAAAAAAAAAAAAAACTCTCAAAATTGAATCCATTTTTTACAATTTTATTTAATTATTTATTATATTCCTTGGAAACTGGGGAAGACATTGTATAAATGTAGTAGTAGCTATTGCTTTGATTAGGTCGGTTCTGGTGGCTTGGGATAAAAGTACAGAATTTTTTTATGTAATTTATATACCACTTCTTCCAGAGTATTCCTTCTAGATCCATTTTTATTGAGAGGCATCTCAAGGTACTTGAAGTTTAATTCCATTGACTTGAGTTTGCAGAATCTTATGATTTGGCAACATAATAGTGGAAATTTACAAATTCACCATTTGGCCGGACAACTCCTTTATATTTAGTCAAATATTCCTACACTTTATTTGCATTATCTTGGGTATCCTTTACAAAAACAATTAGGTCATCGGCAAATAGCAAATGACTAAGGCCTTGTTTGGTTTGTAAATTGTAATCACTCAATTTTCATCAATCAATTTTCAATTTTCATCACTCATCACTTAAAATATCCAAATTTTCCAAACCCCACTATCACTCAGTTCCCGTTACTTTGTTTCAAAAAAAAAAAAAAAAAAAACCTAAAAGTCAAACATTGCGGTTGATAATTACGAAAATGCTATTAAAAACTGAGTTTTGGAAACTGAAAACACCTAAAATGTGTTTTTAGTTTCCATAACTCATCATTTAAAAATCAGAGAATTGAGTGATGAAAACAAGGATTGAAAACTAAGCCAAACAAAATTTTTTTTGTGGGACCCACACAATTTGGATTATGAAAACAAAAAATTGAGCGATATCATTTAAAACTCATCCAATCCAAACAGCACCTAAATTGTCTAAATCTAAAACAACCATTGCCTAAATTAAAGCCCCTAATAATACTTCTTTCAGATTTCACCTTTCAAAAAAAGCCTAGAATGAACCTCATCACTAAGTATGAAAAGGAAAGGAGGGTAAGGGTCACCTTATCTCATATCTCTTTCAAGATAGATAATTCTGAATGGGGATTCATTAATCAAAATAGAGAAAGTAATAGTTGAAATACTTTTTTTTTTCCCTTTTTTGGTGTAATTCAGCTTTTATTCATTGAAACAAACACAAATTATAAAAGGGGGTCCCCCCCCCAAAAAAAAACCAGCATAGGGAAACCTCTTTGCTATAGCAACCAAGATACAAAACTAACTACAAAACCAAAGCCAAAACAAATGGCAAAGCAAAACATACCAACAACTAAAAAAAATACATCATTAAGGCATCCAAACCAACATCTTTAGCACAGTAGCACACCGACAACACAATAGCACTCTGGCAAAAAACATCAGCATAGGATTTCTAGGATCAAGTTAAAATACCACTTGGATCAATCCCTCAATTACAACAGATGGTAGCCAAAACTAACTTCTTGAACTTGGTTCTAAACCTTAGCCTAGCTTTGACATCCTTAATGATGCTTCTCTACTCTTTAGTCTAAATTCTTTCTTCATGAACCATGTCTTTCCTTCATAGCCAAATGTGGTAAACCGTTGCCCACCATGCAAGTTTGCAAGCTATTGCTCTTAGCCCCTTCCCTTTTAATTCTTTAGCCCCCAAGCAATCAAGTTCTCCCATACAAACAACATTTGAAACTAGACACAACTTCATCATGTCATCCCAAATTCTTCTAGTGAAAGAACATTAAAAAGAGAGATGATCTCTACTTTCAAGGCAATTTCTAAAAAAAATACAAGCTATCGCTCAAGTATCTCCACTTGGCCATTCAATCTCGTGTGGATAGCTTGTTGATTACAGCTAACCAACCAATAAACGAATTATTTCATGATAGTTAAATGGAACCAAAGCAACTTCCATCACTCAACTTCACTAGATTTATCTCTAAGCTCATCATATGTTGTAGCACAAGAAAACTTCCCAAATTTAGTAACTTGCCAAAGGGCTTTATCCTTATCTTTATGCTTAACATGAAATGGTTGACTCTAAATAGTTAAAAGGGCATCAGATCTAGCAGGCCTCCAATTCCATTTATTATCTTTTAACATAGAATCCACTTTAGCTTTAGGATTACTTGCAGCATCATAAATGACACGGGAGCTATAACTAAAACCCCAGTAGCATCATAAATACATTTTTTTTTTTTTTACCAAAGTGATCCAATCCTTACCAAAACCAAATCTATTTCATATTTTTATGATGAAAGACCACTCAATTTTATCATAATTTTTCTCCATGTCTACCTATAATGTCAAAAATCCTTACTTGCCTTTCATTTTTCTCTTTGCATGGGTAATCTCTTTAGCAATTATAGTGTTTGTGTTGGATTACCCTTATTGAGACAAAAACTCATTGTCAAGGGGATATTCATTTTCATGGCTATCAAGGCTCTTAAGATGAGAGTTATCTCTTTTCTCTAGGACAAAATTGGCATTTGCCCTTTTCGGGCAAAATAAGTAGTATTTTGTCCCATTTTTCAAATTAATTAAGGAAATGCCCCTCTTTTGAAACTCGATTTTCTCAAAATCGAGTTAAAAAAAAAAATTCCTATAGTCCTATAGTAGCGTTTTAAGGAGCTTATAGTGACGTTTTAAGGACTTATATTGGCGTTTTTTAACTTGAGTTCCATGAACTCGAGCTATAGGCAATTTTTTTTACCTATAACTCGAGTTCATGGAGCTCGAGTTAAAAAAACGCCACTATTGGTCTTTAAACATCACTATAGGCTCCTTAAAAAGGCCACTATAGGGTTTAATTCGATTTTGAGAAAATCGAGTTTCAAAGAGGGACATTTTCCTAATTAGTTTGGGAGAAGGGCATTTCCCTAATTAGGTAAAATGTTGCTTATTTTGCCTGAAAATGGCAAAGGCCAATTTTTTCCCCTTTTCTCTATAATGGTTTGGGGAAATCTTAGACATCTCAGATGAAATTCATGTCTCTTCACATCTTTTTAAGTAATGTTTGTTAATATTTGGCTACTAGTCATTGAGTAGAATCAGTTGACCTAAAAATTAAATAAAACAAATTATATTATAGTGATGCTAACAATATTTAAAAAAAGTAAACTAATAGTAAAAAAAGAAAAATCGATTAATATATATATATATATATAGATAGATAAATAGATAGATATAGATAATTGTAGGGTTACAAATTAAGTCCTAAGCCCATAAGGTAAAAGGATTTAGTTCCAAAGAGCCTAATACAATGAATTTGTAGAGAGTGAGTTGGAAAACTAGGCTTTAATGAGTTGGGTAACAATTATAATGGATTTGGATCACAATAAAATAAAGATAGATTGGTTTTATCTAAAGAAAATCGTACTCGACACGATCTGAGGAGACCAGTTCTTGTATATATCTCTAGAATTTGATTACAAGCACAGCTCTTGTTGCTACAATATTTTTCTCTTAATTCTCCGATCCCCTTCCTTCAGAGTCCTCTTTCTCCTTTATACTGTCTCCCTTCCTCCATCTCTACTCTTCACGTGTAGATTAGATTGCTTGGTGTAGATCCTTGTCTCATCAGCATATTCCTGAAGTCTTTGGGAGTAGCTGTAAAGTTAAAAGTTACTATTCATGTATCACTTCTTCATTAATGCAGCCAGAGAGTTAGCTGCAGAGCATTTTCTTGTCTTATCAGCACATTCCTGAAGTTTTTGGGAGTAGCTGTAAAGTTGAAAGTTACTGTTCATGTATCACTTCCTCATTAATGTAGCCAGAGAGTTAACTGCAGAATATTTAATGCGGTGGTAACAGCTTTCTCTTAAATATTTCATATCTCCCATGCTTCCATGATGTGCATCCTTATCAATAGAAACTTTTAGAATGTTGCTCTGGATGACAGGCCGCATTTTTTAACCTTTGCTTTGCTTATCCAAGGAAGCAACCCTCCTTTGACCACATCCCTGGACCATCATATCTAGATCCCTTCCTTTATTCATTAATGCTGACCTCTATAACAATGTTTATCCGTCCTTGGATTACTAGGCGTCCTCGGATTAAACCCCTGGCCCAATATATACTACTGGGCCTATCATCCCTACAATAATAATAATCTAAGTTATAGGTCTATTTTAGCCAATCAAATAAATCTATAAAGTATGAGGGTGTACAAATAAGTATCAAATTTATATTATTATTATTATTATTTATTATTTACTTTTTTAGAAGAAAGACATCCATTTCATTAAATCAAAGAGGTATTGATCGAAATGAACTATATGAGAAATATTTGATGGTATATCTTCCATTTAGACAGGTAATATGGGCAATATAAGTGCCCACGTAGTGAGAGAGTGTGCAACAAAATTCCCTTGATAACGTACATGAGAAAAATTAATACAAGAGAAATGAGAAGCCAAAAAGTTTTATGTCTTCAATTAGATGGCCATGCAATGCTAAGGATGACTTAGGGTTTATAAGATCTTTAAAAATAATCTTTGAATCACCCTCAACAGTTGCATGCGTGAATCGTAATACCTACTTCCAATGCAAATTTCATAGTATTTATGGCTACAAAAGCTTCAACTTGTGCTGTACTACACGGGATGGGGATTTGCTAAGATAGAGATGCTATAACTAGACCCTCAGAATCACGAATGACTACCCTAATTCTTGCTTTGTTCTCCTTAGTAAAAATAGCTCCATTGAAATTGACCTTGAAACAATTTGAATCCAGCGGTTTCTATTGAACTTGCCGAGTAAAAGATTAGTCGAGTAGAGCTCGTCTTTCGTTCTCTTGAAACTCTAATTATTTGATTCAAAGGGCAAGCTTCTTGATTCATATGAAGTTGGTTACGCTGATTCCAAATAGCCCATACAATTTATTATTATTTTTATAAGAGTTGTTTAACATATTCAACACAAGATGCCATCCATCTATCTATCTATATATATATATATATAGATATATTATTTAAACAAATTACATGACTCGATAGCAAAGTCATATAATAAAAAGTATACGGAGATATTCATTTCAATAGATTGCACGATATTGAAGAGATTAGCTAATAGAAAACGAAATTTAATAAAACTAAGGTGAAAGGAAAATAAATTACGATATTTGTACTCATATAATCTAAATTTAATTGATAAGAGTGAAACGCTAGAAAAGAATAAGAAAGCGGAGGGATTTAAGGAGAAATTTTAGGAGTAAGTAGCAGTAGATGTTCATGAACATGTTGACTTTTTTTCTGGCATAATTAGAAAATAATTGATTGAAAGTGGAGATTCAGTAGTTGACTATGTAAAGTATATGGCAGATCTGGCTCCATAAATTAACAAACTAAAAAAAAAAACACATGAATGGGGGCCTGCGCTGTAGACCACTGAAAAAATTTTATGCAATGAAAAAATATGTTATTTAAGTAGACCCAATTATTGTGTCTATCCAAATTATGGTAGATTACAAAGACCTTTAGCAAAATAACCAAAAAAAGAAAAAGAAAAAAAAAGTAGACAATGAAGACTTCTTGAGGCATACCATTTTCCTTTTTCAGTTTATTGAAAGAAAAAAAGATTCAACTAATGAAATATTTTTGTGATATTAAAAAGAAAAATGGAACGATCAGCTTGAGATTGTGAAAGACCTATCTGAATGTAAATGTAATATGATGAAAACCACAATGAGATCCATCATCTATTAAAAAAAATAAAAAGAAATTCGCATTTCAAACACTAGAATTTAGGGGCCTAAGAAATTAAATTATAGTCATAAAAGTAAAAAATAAAAACCTTAAACTTTCAAAAGTCACAAATTAAATTCTAAGTTTTGGGGTTCAATTGATGAGACATTAATAATAACATTATTTGTGGTGTCCAATGTCCGTGCTTCGAATCTCATCTCCCCCTTTTCTATTTATTTATTTAAAAAAACCCTAAATTTCAAAAAAATTAAACAAAATGAAGTCTAGTTTGTTATTTTTTTTTTTGAAACTTTAAGGTTGAATTTATTACTCATAAAACTATAAAGTTTAATTTTTTTTTTCTTTTAAACTCGTTGTTTAATCTCTTACTTTTGAACTTTTTCTCAAATTTTTTTTTGAAGTTATATGGTTTAATTTGTTACACTCCCTAACTATAAATTTTAAGATTTTTTTTTTCCTAAAAAATTATAACACTTATTAAATTAGGATTGTTCTTTTTTTAGGCCAAATTAGGATTATTCTTAATGGTTCAAGAAAAAAGAGAGTTTTTACTTAATTAATGATAGAAAAACGACTTATAACATGACTTTTGAGTATAGTTCGTAGTATACTTTTATGTTATAACCTATTTCTTCTTTCTTGTGATTATATTTGTTTGCGTTTCCAACAAAAAAGAGAGTTATATGTAATTAAATTAGGTAAATATAAATATAAATACAAATATGCATAGATTAGATTTTTTCTTGCATCTTTTTTATTCCTTTTCTTGATTGCCATTTGTTGAGTGTTTTAATTATTATTATTATTTTTTTTGCCATAAATACTTTAGATTTGTTGGGTGTTGACATCTTTTTTGTCAAGCTGCTTTTCAAATAAGAAATGTTAAAGTCGTTACAAAAGTCTTGTAATTGACGTAACAATAAATATGATTGGTGTCGATTTCATAAGATAATTAATAATTTTTTGAATAATTTTTATAATTAATGATACATAAGTTTGTATTATAAAAAATGTTAAAATTATTACAAAAGTTTTGTAATTGATGTAACAATAAATATGATTGATACCAATTTAATAAGATAATAAACAATTATTTGAATTATTTTTTTATAATTAAGACACATAAGTTTGTAGTATCACTCTTGCAAATATATTTCTAAATTTAGTTTTTTCTTTTCTTTTCTGGTAATGAAATTATGATAAAACTATGGTCAAAATTTTTATTTTTCTTTTAAATGTTGTCCCCACTGCATCCCCACCTATCCAATTTCATTGATGCGCATGATGATGGGGTTAGTGCTTATTTATTGACTCCAACAGCACCAATAGCAACCAATCATTCACTAACAAAATATTATAAACTATTAACAAAAAACAATTAAAAGGTACCAAACCCATGTATAAACAGTCTCTCAACTCTCAAGTCTACTTCTCAACGTAATATATATGTTTTTTTCTTTTTCCATTTATTTATTTTTTTTGGGTTTGCCATGGTTTCTTTTTATAGTTTTTACCCTCCCAAACCATTTGAAAACCCCAAGAAAGAGACCCTCCTTGATGAACTCAACTTTGATTCTTCATCATCAGACCAAATCCCAAGTTTTTTTTAGTATTTTATAAAATATAAATATGTTTCAAACCAAACCCACATTTTCTCTTCTCCTCTCTTCTCTTCGTTTCTTTGCTCTTGTCTTCTCTGTCCATATGGTCAAAACACACACTCCAACTCTCAATCTTTGATTTCTTAACACAAAAAAAAAAAAAAAAAAAAAAACTCTTTTTTAAAATTTTTCTTGGAATGCTCTCTTAGTTTTTATTTTTGGGTCTTAAATTTTTTTTTCCTTGCACAGTTTGTTGTGTATGTATATATGTCTGCATGACTCAATCATATGATATGGGTATTGCTTTCTCTTTATTTGAATATTTGTCAGATTCCACAAAAAAAGATAATCTTGAAATGGGTTTGTGCCTTTGTTTGATTCTGATGTGTTCCATTCACTGATTCACTGTCCTTGGCGCTTCTAGATCTGTTTGCGGCTCTGCTCGATCCACTGCTTTTCTTTTTTCTTGCTTTACCATTACCCACAAGGTCAGATCATGGCAAATATATATAAAATTTTTTTCTTCTTCTTTGGAAGTTTATAGTTGTTGCTTTGTTTCTCTACTTTCAGCTTCCTATTTCTAGTTGATGAGAGAATTTAGTTGCTTTGAACTATTTAGTGATGCACAAAAGAGTTGGCTTTTGTGTTGTACACTAGTTCTATGAAAAACAAAACACAATAGGGTCTCTCTCTACTGTTTAATGCTTTGAGCCTGAGAACTTGATGATGCATAGGTACCAGAATAACAATAAGGTAGTTGGGGGGTTTACTGGGTTTTTGCCAATTAGGCTGAATTCTTTGATTCTTCTATATTTGGTCATGGTGCATAGTTACATAAACCCTTCATCTCAGAGGTATATGATATAAGTCCTGAGAGTGTGTTCTAAGTGATGGGTAACGGCACTTCTCGTGTTGTTGGTTGTTTTGTGCCATTTAGTGGGAAAAATGGTGTTGATATAGAGTTCTTAGACCCACTAGATGAAGGATTAGGTCATTCCTTCTGTTATGTTAGGCCATCAATTTTTGAATCTCCTGCCATTACCCCTTCAAACTCTGAAAGGTATACTGTTGATTCAAGTACTCTTGATTCGGAAACGTTAAGTGGGTCGTTTAGACATGACCTGATAGATGATCCCTCGGGGTTTCATAGACCAATCAAGAGCATCCCGGAAACCACATTTAAAACCATTTCGGGTGCTTCAGTCAGTGCCAATGTTTCTACAGCTCGGACTGGTAACCAGAGTGCACTGTTTTCCAGTGATGTCCAAGAGCCTGCTGCATCATTTGATTGCACCTCCTCATTTGCTGCAATCCCTTTGCAGCCTGTACCTCATTGCTCTGGACCATTGAATGGGTTCATGTCTGGACCTCTTGAGCGAGGTTTTGCTTCAGGCCCTTTGGAAAGGGGAGGTGGTTTCATGTCAGGGCCAATTGAGAAGGGAGTAATGTCTGGTCCACTTGATACTACTGATAAATCTAACTTTTCTGCACCGCTTGCACATGTTCATCGAAGACCAGGCCTCCAGCGTCTCATGAGGAGTGTGAGTGGGCCAATGAAGAGTGCTTTCTCCCGGACCTTCTCAAAACATTCTGTTGGGCCTGGTTGGATGCAACGGTTTTTCTTGCACCCAGTGTCTCAATTGGCCTGGCATCCCAAGGAGCCAAAGTTTCGACCAGATGCCTCGCGAAACTGTCCTGAAGGAGGCCCATCTGAAGGGGAGTACAGATGTACTCAAAACTTGCAATGGGCTCATGGAAAGGCTGGTGAAGATAGGGTTCAAGTTGTGCTTTCTGAAGAACAAGGATGGTTGTTTATTGGGATATATGATGGTTTTAGTGGGCCAGATGCTCCAGATTTTCTGATGAGCCATCTTTATAAAGCTATAGACATAGAACTGGAAGGACTGCTTTGGGATTATGAAGATAAACCTCTTAATGATCCTTTGAAACCTGAACTCCATAGCACTGGAAATACAGAAGTGGCTTCAGAGCTCTGCAAGGAGGACCAGCTGAATCCTTCTAGTAGTGGACTTTCTTGTAGTTTAGAGGAATCATGTATCCCAGGAATGGTTAGAGGTCAATCTTCTAACTTTGAAATAGTTGAGGAAAATGAGGAAGTTCGGATCAGTGTTGAACCCAATTGTGAAAAGCCCAGCATCTCAGGAATACCAGCTACTTCTGTTCCAATTGCAAATTTGACAGGTCAAGGCAGAAAAAGCATGCGGCTCTATGAGCTACTTCAGATGGAACCTTGGGATGGGCAAGGTTCTATGTTAATCTCGGAGGTTGGGAACCGAAAAAAGGTTTCACGGGATTGTCAATCGAGCCAAGAAACTTTGGATTCTAGGGAAACCTTACAAGAAGATCAACTAAGATCTTGCTCATTGAACCCCAAAGGAGATACTTGTAGCCTTCGGGGTGAAGATCCCACTACTTCAGGTGAGGATCAAGCAGTTAGGGTTGATTCCATTAATCATGGTGCTGTCACTGCTCTTTCTGGTTCAAGACACAGGCAGAATACTAGAAAGTCATTAATCAGTTCAAAGATTAGAAAAATGTATCGGAAGCAAAAGTCCCTGCGTAAGAAACTTTTTCCTTGGAGTTATGATTGGCACAGAGAGGAGACTTGTGTTGATGAGAGAATGATTGAACCCTCGGGACCTATTAGGAGATGCAAATATGGTGTTATTGATCATGATGCGGTTTTAAGAGCAATGGCTCGAGCTCTTGAGAGGACTGAAGAGGCTTACATGGAAATGGTGGAAAAGGCTCATGACAAAAACCCAGAGCTTGCTTTGATGGGTTCATGTGTTCTAGTGATGTTAATGAAGGATCAAGATGTGTATGTCATGAACCTGGGGGATAGCCGTGTGATCTTGGCTCAAGAAAGACCAAATGACCGTTATCCTAATCCAAGTTTTTTGAAAGATGATGCGAGGCATGGGAATAGATCCAGGGAGTCATTAGTGCGCATGGAGCTGGACAGAATATCAGAGGACTCTCCAATGCATAATCAGCACAGTCAGGTTAGCAAGTTAAATAAAAACAGGGAGATTTCGATGTGCAGATTAAAGATGAAAGCAGTTCAGCTTTCCACTGATCACAGTACAAGTGTCGAACAGGTGTGTTTCCAGTTTTGTTAATGGTTCAATATGATTATTTTTACTTGCCTTTTTTCTAATGAATTTATATTATTTTGGTTTGTGGATTCTATCTTTGATTTTTCTCAAGTACTCTTTTTTTCTTTGTGATTTTGTAAATTATAGAATAGTGCCAATGGCTTGGGCCAATTGGCATCTCCATCACCCATAAGTATGGGGTGGTGGGTTAGGCTGGGGGTTAGAGTTTCCTTAGGTGTGTGAGTAAATTACTCTGCAAATGAAAAAAAAAGGGACAAAAATCTAAAATGGTGCTTTGTGCCTGTCCTCATTTGTGTTTCTTCATTTGAATATCACATTTATAGAACTTATGGACTATGGCTACCAAAATGTCCTCTCCATATTACGCTTACATTTTTTGGTTCCGTTATACTGGGAAACAAAACATATATCTTGTAAATTATTTCCATTTTGGTGCGTGTCTTGAATTTAATTTCTAGTTTCTATATACTTTACATGTGATCATGAAATACTTGTCATGCACTGTAACAGTAATTAGTCATTTGGTGAAAGAACAGTAGTAGTCATTGCACAGTAATTGAAACTAAATGGCAGAATTTCTCTTCCAAATCCATGCCAAATGGTGGTTTAACCAACCAGTTGTCTGGAGTTCTGTTCATAAATTGAGATAAACTTCATATGTAACCTGCTTTCATATAGGTTTTTTTTTTTTTTTTTGGGGCGGGGGGGGGGGGGGGGGGAATTAGATTAAATTTTAATAATTGGTATATATCTAAACCCAGAAATGGATTGAGGAAGAAAAATTGTGATGAAATTTTGTTATTCTGTACCAACATTTTGTGCTCTTTTATTGCCTGCTGCAGGAAGTAATTAGAATTAGGGCAGAACATCCGGATGACAACCAGGCTGTATTCAATGATCGAGTGAAGGGGCAATTGAAGGTCACCAGAGCATTTGGTGCTGGTTTCCTGAAGAGGGTCAGTTGCTCTTGTAAATTTGACGTATTTAAAAAGTTGTTTCTTAGCTGCAGAACATTCTTAGGAAGTTTATTTCTTTGACCATTTCAGCACAAATTCAGCTATATGATGGATATGTTATGTCTGTGTACCTTTTGTACTTACGCCTGGCTAACTGATAAGGTTGCTAGATACCTGAAAATAGAGAATGAAATGCAACTGCAGGGAAACATGCGTATATTATATTATAATTTTTTGGTTGTGTCAAATAATGATTGCTGTTTAAAATATTCTGGTAACATGATTATTTTTCCCAAGTTTATCAGTAGGTTTTCTGAATAGAAACTGATCATGCTTGCTTTGTACCTGTTGTCCACTTTGGGCTCTATCTTTGACAGTGCTAGAACTATTATTGGTAAGGATCACACAAGCATTAGATAAATTACATGGTACTTGCATGTTTTATAATGTTATTATCTGTATTTGACCTCATGTTGGATGGTTTACTCTTGCTGACCCCAATTTAATTGAGATTTAGGCTTAGTGGAGTTGAGTTAGACAGTTCACTCTTGTTTGCTTCAATATGGATCGTGTTTTCTACCAAGCGCTACTTTGCTTATAATGCATCTTAACATAATATGTGACCACTATAAAGTTGAGATCAAGTAACTCTAATTGGTGGACAAAAACCACTGTGCATCCTTTCATCTGTGGCTGCCTGAAAGAAGTGTCATTGATGTCTAACTTTGACCATATGTTTACGGCCCATTTATTTTAGATTTATTTTTGTGTCATTGCATTGATTTATAATTGAGGGAAAATTTTTAATATTTTCACTTGTTGGATGCAGCCAAATTGTAATGAAGCTCTGTTGGAGATGTTTCGGATTGATTATGTGGGAACTGTTCCTTATGTCAGCTGCATTCCTTCCATTTGTCACCATCGACTGTCTTCAAGTGATCGATTCCTGGTTCTCTCTTCTGATGGACTTTACCAGTACTTTAGCAATGAAGAGGTAATTGCCCATGTAACTTGGTTCATGGAAAATGTTCCTGAAGGTGATCCTGCTCAGTACCTTATTGCAGAGCTTCTCTTCCGTGCTGCCAAAAAGAATGGTCAGTTGATTAACATTAACTTACTAGTCCTTGTATTTTTTTAGCAGTTCATGAAAGCTTAAATTGAATCACACTTGTTAGAAAGAAAAATGAAAAAGAAAAACCTTCAATGCGATGAGAGGAGTAGAATGTACACTCTTTCAGTTTAGCATGCACAAGGGAACACCTTGACTTTGTATGTTCCAGCAAGCACAGTTTTGGGCTGAAGTAGTGGCTAATTTCTGACACAGCCTGATAATTTGTTAGATTATTTTGGAAAGGTTCAAAGCCAGTTTAGAGAGAGTTGATATTATTGTGAATGATATTTCCTCAGATTGAGGTGCTTTTGTATATTTGCTGCAGGAACTTTTGTTTTACAGATTGAGGACTAATTGGGGAAAACACCATGAAAGAGAATTTTTATGGAAGAATGGTACTAATTGATATTTGATTGTATTAGCTTTCTTATTCTTATGAATGCTTCTTGATGATTGTAGGAATGGATTTTCATGAATTGCTGGATATTCCTCAAGGGGATCGACGTAAATATCATGATGATGTTTCTGTTATGGTGGTTTCACTGGAGGGAAGGATCTGGAGATCATCTGGATAATTGTTTCACATTTACTTTCTTTTTTTTTTTTTTTTTTTTTTTTTTTTTTTTTTTTTTTGGGTTCCTCTCTCGGCTAGGCTTTTTTCACATTTGCACATTGCATCAACAATGTCACAATTTTCGGGCAAGGGGTAAATCATTAATGCATTCAGAATCTGAATCAGAGTCTCAACTTTTTGAGATAGAAGTTTTTTTTTTTCCTTTCTTCCTCCTTTATGTTTAAGATTGGTATACATAAGGCAGGATGATCTAACCATGTTGCTAAAAAGGCTGTCATAGATTTTCACCATTCAAGGATACTGTATACTTCATATTCATCTTAATGATACTTGGACGGTGGTTGGGCATTGACCAAGAAGCCATGAATACATGGTTGTTGCCTGGCTTAATTTCAATTCACCTCAACTACATGTACACTTCAGTTCTTCATTCTGTTTAAAATTTTTTTCTGATTGTACTTCAAATCAATTTGATTTGCCAATTAAAACAGTCTGGAAAGACTATGGCTAGAAGATTGATAAACAGTCTTTATTACCTTTAGTACTCAGAATTATTTTTGTGGAAATTAAGACCAGAATGTGCAGTTAAAATACTGCCATTGATGGATTCTCTCTCATTCACTGTGTCTCTCTCTCATTAGTGTTACTCCATACTTGGAAGGAAATTTTCACCTATATTTTATGTTATTCATCTTTTTCTTTTATATTAAATGTATATATCCTCAGGACCTATCAATATTCATGCATTGTTTATTAATTTGGAGACCGTAAAACAGAAGGGTGCTTTTCCTAACATCTTTCTCAGATGTTGACATCTATGTGGGCTTCCATGAAACAACTTTTGTTAATTGACTCATGAGGTGTAGTAGTTTGGTGAAAGACACTGCTTTGCCTATACAGCCTTTTTCCTATTATCTGTTTTGACATCTGCCCCCTTTTCTTTTTGGGTAAGTAATCAAATTGCGTGGATTGCCTCTTCAATTTCCATTAGTAATGCTACTATATTCTCCAGTAAATTGTGGTATCAAAAAAAAAAAAAAAAAAAAAAAAAAAAAACACCTCAGTAATGTAAAACAATGTCATTGCCACAGTAATTTGTACCACTCTTACTCTAGATACAAAACATTATGATTAGGCAAGAAGCAAGTTCTATTAGTTTGTCTTCTACATAAAGAATAACTGCAGATTACTTATCTAAAGATTGTATTATTATTTCTCTTTTCGAGCTGAACCTGCAAGGCTACAACGCAAGATGCAAACAGCTTGACCATCCAACTACTGCTGAACAGAGTTTCAATGATACACGAAGTCAACTTTTTCGGTGAAAATCACACATCAATGACTCTAGAGACAAAAAAATTTCACAAAAAAATTCAAGCAATTTTGGCGAAAGTTTGTGGACAACTTTTATTCATGGCTTTTGATGCAATTTGACGTAGTTGACAGCGAGTGATGAAGAAAAAAGAATTGATATATATATATATATATATATATATATATATATTGTAGGGTTCAAATTTTGTAGCCCAAGCCCAAAAGATTTGGATTGCGAGTCCAACGAATCCAGAACAATGAATTTATAGGGAGTGGGTGAAAAAGTTGGGTTGGTTATGAATTTAGCAACGGTTCATTCTGATGATCTAGGATACATTGAAGTAAAAAACATACTTGAAAGTTAAATAAATTCAAATCCGAAGAAGCTTGTTATTGATTGAAATGTGATTACAATTCTTCCCGTTCTTTCCTTTCTTAAATTTTTGCTCCTCCCTCATTTAGAGGCTTATTACATTTATATATTCTTCTTCTTCCTCATCTTCACCGTACACCTGTTCTTCATCTAAGTATTCACTTGAGTATATGTCACATCAGATATCTGCTTTAGTTTTCCGTGAGTGGTGGTAGCTGAGATTGCACTGTTCAGGAGTCTTTTTCACATAAATGCGGTCAGGAAAGTTGCTGTAGTGCATTAAATGCGGTGGTAGTAGATTTTCCTTTTAGATATTTCTCTGTTCTTATCATCTCTAGGCATGCCCAAAGCTTGTCCTTATCGTGGAAGTAGTTGGGAAGATCACTCAGACCTTCAGTATATTTACTTGATCAAGTTCCCTTAGAATCCGAGGAGAATGATCTCTTCGGATCAATAGGGTTCTCTTCGGACTAGTCCTCTCATTTATTTCCAGGTACATTTCTTCCACCTAGACTCCTTCCTAGCCCCTTTCTTCTTTTCGGACACATAGTGATATTCAAATTGGGCCCTAGGCCTAACACATGACGTTGGGCTTTTACACTCACAATAGCCCCTTAAAATTTTAATTTTTCCCTCACAGCCGAGGAGAAAAAATAGGATTTTGATTTGTTTCGAAATAAAGGTTTTTTTAAAATCCCCAAATATCTGAGTTTACACGTGTATGAGCATAGATTTAGGCGCTTCATCATTGCCGCTGTCATTTCAGCGTTTCCAAGGTACTATTAATTACTCTAGGCGGCGTCTTGTCTCTGGCATCCAACGGTGGGTTATTGATCCAACGAACGTGGTTTTTCCTCCAAATTTGGGCGGGATAACTCCCACCATTTCACCTGTCCCTATATAAAGCCTTAGAGGGGGTTATTTTTCCTTTACTTTACAGATTTTCAGATTCTCAACGAATTCAAGCGTTCACGCCCACCAAGCCCTTCCTGTCATCAACTCTAACTTTCCCTAGAATCTATGATAATCTCTCCACAAGTTTGAAGATCATTCTTTGATTTAGTTCTGCGTAAGTTCTCTTTCACTCAAGCCTTTCATCTTCTCTTCGGCTAGCCTTTTCGGCCCTTGAGTAGTCGCTCCCCAGCCACTGCATTTAACGATTCCCCTTCTCTGTTTTAACTGAAATGGGTAGATTTCAATATTTAGTGGATAGTCCCTCCCAGATGGAGAAATTTAGGGCGACGTATCGCATACCACAGGATGTGGGTTTGAGATATTGCCCTCCAGAAAAGCTAATAACAGATCGAGAAGTGGGCGAAGTTATAATCCCCATCATCGGCTTCCTAGAGGGAGGAATGACCATCCATATGGGCCCCGTTACCGGAGACTATCTCCGAAACCATAAGCTTAGCCCTGATCAATGTGAGCCTAACATGTTTAGAATTTTAGGAGTAGTTGATGATTTGAATCGTCATCTAGGATTGGGACTCACCTGGCTCAATGTGGTACATATGTACGAATGTCGTACCAAAAAAGGATCGGGATACTATCTTAAATCCCGATCCGACATTGTTAGGTTCGTCTCTTGTCTTCCCAAATCTAACAAAGGGATGAAAGATGACTATCTAATCGTCTCGGGCGCGTGGCATGACGAACTTCATTGCCCAACCCAACCAGGAGAGCTAGGTGGGACATCCTAGATTTAGGTTTCCTAATAATAGATTCAGGATCTTTGCTTTTCAATCATTCGGCCTTCTCTTTGTATCATGATTTTCAAGTTTTCTGACTAAATTTTATTGTGATGTCAACAGATAGAAATCACGTTACTCCTTGGCTCAGCCTTACAAACGTCGAAATGCTCAACTACCTTCTTCGATCAGAAATTTTTGTAAGTGAAGACGGGCAACTAAGGGCCGTGCACCTCATCCTCAGTTTTACCCCAAAATCATCCGATTTTCAGCCGGTTGGCAACGCGATAACACTAGGAGACCATCGCATCAATCGCATCGACGTTGCTCGGAAAGATTTTTTAGCTCCATTTGATCTTGCTCCTGTGCCATACCTAAACCCACAGGGTATACCATTGCTCGTCCAATCCATTCAGCAGGCTCCTCTAGAACCAATAGCAGAAGGTGAAAGGGTTGCTTCTTCAACCTCTTCACTTGACGAGCAGATTGATAAGTTCAAGTTTGAAGGAGAAGTCTCAGAAGGGGTTCAGGTTTTAAACGCCGAAGAGGGAACCGATAGGCAATCCATGTTCTTCCAGAGAGAATAGACGTACTAGACGATTCTTCTGAAGAAGATATGGAGAGCCTGAAGGACTTGATGAAGAATAGAGGCAAAAAATCTGTGGCCAAAGAGGTTGGTACATTTCAACCAACAGTCACTCTTACTCCACCACCTCCTTAGGCTCCTTCGGATCTCGGCCTAAAACCATTGCCGGATCTGAGAAAGAAAAGGCCTGTTACTGATACTGAAGAAAAGGAAGTGGCGCCTCCGAAGGGACCTAAGCAACAGAAAGTGGTCCAAGATACACGGAGCAGAAGGGCCTCGTCTACTGAAAGTCGAGATGACTCTTTGGTAGTAGACGTGCGCCAAGGACCTCGTACATGGTCCCCGAAGTTGGCACTGGATGGTGTTGCTATCCTCTGGGATGCCTCCCTCAAGAATTATGGTGGAAGGAAAGCTGGTCTCATTGCAGAGGCATTGGAGCAACCTCTACTCCTCCTAAAGGACATGGAGTCATACAGGTGCTTCAGCCAGCAAGAACTCTTCTTATCCCTTAAAATGGATTTAGCTATAGTAAGTGAATTGATCCATTTCCTCAACTTTAAGATGTTGGTCTTTTGCATTCGCCACTTTTCTTTGCCTTATATTAAAATTTTTTTATTATGTTATGTAGATCACTCAGCAGGTTTACGTGGCCGAGGAGTGGAACAAGAAGACTCATATTGAAGCCCAAACGGAGGCTCGTTCTCGGTCTGAGGCCGAAAAGTCATTGGGCAGCTTGAAGGATGAGTGTGCCCGTTTATCCGAACAATTGAAAGAGGTGATCAAGGAGAAGAAAAGTTTGGAAGCAGGCCTTAAAAATGCCGAGAGGCAGGCCGAAAACCAACGCCAGCAACTGTACACAACTGAGATTAATTTGGAAACAGAGAGAGCGCTGGTGAAGGGTCTTCGGACTGAACTTGATAAAGCCAGAGAATCTGCCAAGTTGGCCAAAGAGGACGCTCAATTGGCCAAGGAGGCACTTGAGGCTGAGAAACAAGCGGCCTACACATTGGGGGTGAAAGAGACCCAAGTCAGGTTTACTGAGGAGTTCGCAAAAGTCTGCAGAGAGTATTGTGATGTAACATGGGGCAAAGGCCTTGATGCGGCTGGAGTCCCCCCAGAATCTGCCTTGAGGCAGCCTGGGAGTGTTTACTATCATCCAGACATTTGCGAACTCCTAGAAGTTTCAAATCAACCTGTTGTCAGCCAGACCCTACTAGCTCCTACTGAGGCAACCCAGGCACCTGATCAGGTTGGTGGTGTGGGCAAGCCATTTGGGAATGTTCAAGGATTAGATGCTGCTGTTCCTCAGCTTGGCTAGACTATCGACTCCTCGGCTCTTCAAACGAAGGATTAGATGTTTAGGAGTTTTATTATTATTTTTTTTCACTTGTATTAGCTAGCCCCCCCCCCCCCCCCCCTTTTTTTTTTTTTTTTTTTTTTTTTAGGGATTGTAAGTTACTTTCTTTTGATAAATGAAATCGTTTCTCTTATATCCTTAATGCCCTCGCAGTACACATTATGATGCATCATTACTACAAATAACAATAACTTATAGACTTAACCACCATATTATGCTGAAGATGTAGATAATCTAAATTAATACTTGAGAGAGCTGTTGGTATGAGAATTGCTAACAAACAATGGAAACAATGAATGACATGGAAAATTTTCAGGTCTTATCAATCTTGCATTGAGAATGTTACTATCCAAAGATTTTGATTTAAATATGACTAGGGAGGCCTTGTGATAATAACAACTGCATTGGAGTGTTAACTAGCTCAAACAACCTGGTCCGAGGACTTCAGGCATGATTGAATTTAAGTTTAAACACTTATGAGAACTGTGATGGAGTGTTAACTAACCCAAATCATCTGGTTCGAGGACTACAGGCATGATTGAATTTAAGTTTAAACACTTATGAATTGTCAACGAGTGTTAACTAACCCAAATCATCTGGTTCGAGGACTCTTAACATAACAAAATGGCATATTGATTGAAGAAAAGACTCATTTAATAATAGTACATTTTGAGGTTATTTACATTCCAAGGCCGGGGTATTACATGATTATCTAGATCTTCTAAGAAATACGCCTCAATACCAGCTCTAGAAGTAATACGATATGATCCTTCTCAGTTCAGTCCTAACTTTCCCCAAGCTGGGTTCTTTACAGTCAGTGGCGGCTCTAGGATTTTTATTTAGGGGGGTCAATAGTGGCAAAGCCATGAATTTATTGGCGGGGGAGGCATGAGTAAAAACTAAAATGATTATTTTTTTTTAATGATTATTTCTTTTTCTTTTTTTTATTGTACAATATAACACAACTATATTGTACAATAATCTTTAAAAATATTAACATTCGAAAGATCGTTAAGACAACAATCATTGGATGCATAAACGAATAGAATTAAATAACTAATTATACAGTTTTATCAAATTAATAACAACTTATTATATAATTTATATTTACAAGTTGTATCAATTGAATAAAAAATATTAAATAAATAAGAATAGTAACACTCTTAGGAGTACGGCTGGGGCCTAGGAGTAAGTGTGAAACTAAGAAAAATAATACTCCAGTAATAAAATTTTGCTTATGAAATGTATGGTTTTTTAAATATGCACGTTGTCACTCTCTTGGAATTGGAGTAAACAATAAAAGATTTCATGGACTTGGAAATGTATAGAGCATTATCAAAATACTTGATCGAACGTAGAGAAAAACTAAGTAAACATAAATACAAATCAAACAAGGAGAAAAACTAAGGATCATGTTCAAACTTATTTCAATTGGGTTTAACAAAAAATTTAAAGTTAAGGTGTTCATATTTTTATTATAGGGGTCAAAAAAAAATTATATATAATTTTTTTTTTTTTTAGGGCCAGGTTAGGGGGTTCATTTGAACCCCCTGGGTTGGTCTTAGAGCCGCCCCTGTTTGCAGTGCCCACAACTTTCCTCAGCACCAAATCGCCAGGTTCTAGAGGCCTTAGCTTTACGTTGGCATCGTAGTCTTGTTTGAGCTTTTGTTGGTAATGTGTCAGTTGGACCATTGCATTTTCCGTCATTTCCTCAATCAGGTCTAAGCTCTTCTCTAGTTGTTCATTGTTGTCGGTCAGATTGAACGAACTAGTCCTCAACGTTGGGAACCCAGTTTCCAAAGGTGTGACAGCTTTAGCCCTATAGGTCATTGAAAATAGGGTTTCTCCAGTAGACCTACGAGGCGTAGTTCTGTATGCCCAAAGTACATGTGGTAATTCTTCCATCCATCTACCCTTCGCATCGTCTAGAGGCCTTAGCTTTACGTTGGCATCGTAGCCTTGTTTGAGCTTTTGTTGGTAATGTGCTAGTTGGACCATTGCATTTTCCCTCATTTCCTTAATCAGGTCTAAGCTCTTCTCTAGTTGTTCATTGTTGTCGGTCAGATTGAACGAACTAGTCCTCAACGTTGGGAACCCAGTCTCCAAAGGTGTGACAGCTTCAGCCCTATAGGTCATTGAAAATGGGGTTTCTCCAGTAGACCTACGAGGCGTAGTTCTGTATGCCCAAAGTACATGTGGTAATTCTTCCACCCATCTACCCTTCGCATCGTCTAGCCTTTTCTTTAATCCATTAACTATGACTTTGTTAACAGCTTTCGCTTGCCTATTTTCTTAGGGATAAGCAGGGGTGGAGTATCTGTTTGTGATTCCCAGTTCGCTACAATAACTCCTGAATGTTTTGCTATCAAACTGAAGACCATTGTCCGAGATGAGGGTATGAGGGATCCCAAAACGAGTGACAATACTTTTCCAAATAAATTTCTTTACATCTACGTCCCTGATGTTTGCTAGAGGTTCAGCCTCGACCCATTTGGTGAAGTAGTCTGTGCTGACTAGAAGGTACTTCTTGTTTCCTGTGGCCTTAGGGAATAGACCCACGATATCCAATCTCCATTGAGTGAAAGGCCATGGGCTGGATAGTGGATTAAGGGTTCCACTCGGTTGATGCATGTTCGACGCAAACCGTTGGCATTGGTCGCATTTTTTAACATATTTATGGGCCTCTTTTTGCATATTCGGCCACCAGTAACCTTGAGTAATGGCTCGGTGAGCTAAGGACCTACCTCCAGTATGGCCCCCACAGATTCCTTCATGCAATTCTTCTAGTAGTAACTCAGCCGCTTCAGGATGCATGCATAATAAGTACGGACCTGAATAGGAGCGTTTATAATGTTTCTGGTCCTTGGATAATCAGAATCTAGTTGCCTTCCTCCGAACTTTGTCAGCTTCCCCTTTTTCTTCAGGCAAGATATCGTCCTTCAAGAATTTAATTATAGGATCCATCTAGCTGAGCTTGGCTCTGATTTGATGAATTTGGACTATCTCTCTTGCCTTCGTAGGCCTATGCAAATCCTTAATGAGGATAACCTTTGGCAACTCTTGCGCCGAGGAGGTAACGAGCGTGGCCAAAGAATCAGCATGTGTATTTCCATTTCTAGGGATGTGCAGCAGATTAAAAGACTCAAACTTTGACTGTAGGGATTTAATTCGACTCAAGTATACCTGCATTCTTTCATCTTTCGCCTTAAACTCACCTTGCACTTGACCAACGACTAATCTTGAGTCCGAGAACACTTCAACTGACTTTCCTCCCATTCTTCGTACCATCGTCATTCCCATCAGTAGAGCTTCATATTCTGCCTCATTATTCGTTATCGAGAAGTCCAGCCTTAACACCTTTTCAATGATGATTCTCTTAAGGGATATCAGCACTAGCCCTACTTCGGAACATCTCTGATTCAATGCGCCATCCACGTACACTTCCCAGTGTAAGGGGCCTCGTTGATTCGATGCACCATCCACGTACACTTCCCAAAGAATCAGCATGTGTATTTCCATTTCTAGGGATGTGCAGCAGATTAAAAGACTCAAACTTTGACTGTAGGGATTTAATTCGACTCAAGTATACCTGCATTCTTTCATCTTTCGCCTCAAACTCACTTTGCACTTGACCAACGACTAATCTTGAGTCCGAGAACACCTCAACTGACTTTCCTCCTATTCTTCGTACCATCGTCATTCCCATCAGTAGAGTTTCATATTCTGCCTCATTATTCGTTATCGAGAAGTCCAGCCTTAACACCTTTTCAATGATGATTCTCTTAAGGGATATCAGCACTAGCCCTACTTCGGAACATCTCTGATTCGATGCGCTATCCACGTACACTTCCCAGTTTAAGGGGCCTCGTTGAGAAATCATGCCAACAGATTTTTCATCCATGTCCGGTGTTGGCGTTACTTCTTCTAAGTGGGGCTCCGTGAATTTGGCCACCAAATCTGCAAGGATTTGGCCCTTAACTGATGTGCGAGGCATGTATTTGATATCAAAAGCCCCTAAGATCGTGCCCCATTTGGCAATCCTTCCAGTGTAGTCGGCACTTCGGAGTATAGCCTTAAGTGGGAGCTGGGTGAGAACAATAACTGTGTGGGCTTGGAAATAATGAGGCAGCTTCCCCGTACCAAACACCACAGCCAGGATAGCTTTCTCCAGTGGCAAATAACAGATCTCGGCTTCATGTAGCGACTTACTTACATAATAAAATGGCCTTTGCACACCACAATCTGTTCATATTAACACTAAGCTTACGACATTAGGAGCTACAGTAATGTAGGCAAACAAAACTTCATCTGGCTCAGGACTGGACATGATTGGAGGCCAAGTTAGGTAGTCCTTAAGTTGCTGAAAAGCCATAGCACATTCCTCAGTCCACTCGAATCCCTTCCATTTGTTGATCAACGAGAAGAAAGGTCTACATCTATCGGTTGATCAGGAAATGAACCTATTAAGGGCAGCAGTCATTCCAGTCAGTTTCTGAATCTCCTTGGGGTTCTGAGGAGCTCGCAAGTTGTTGATGGCCTTTATCTGATTGGGGTTAACTTCAATTCTCTTGTGAGTCACCATGTACCCTAAGAACTTGTCTGACCCCACACCAAATGAACACTTGGATGCGTTTAAACGCAATCTGTGTTCCCTGAGGATTTCAAAAACATCCCTGAGGTCCCCAATGTGTCCAGCTATAACCTTGCTTTTCACTACCATGTCGTCGATATAAACTTCCATGCTTTTACCCAATTGAGGCTCAAACATTCTGGTGATTATCCTTTGATAGGTGGCCCCTGCGTTCTTCAGACCGAACGACATTACCTTGTAGTGGTAATTTCCAATGGGGGTGACGAAAGCTGTTTTTTCCTGGTCATCCAAAGCCAATGGTATCTGATGATACCCTTGAAATGCGTCCAAGAAACTCATCCGAGGATGTCCAACGGTAGCATCAACCAGTTGGTCAATCTTCGGCATGGGATATTCAGGTCAGTGAAATCCACGCACACTTGTCGTTTTTCGCTTTTCTTTTTCACCATCACAGTGTTAGCCAGCCATTTAGGATAAAAAATTTCCTTAATTGCTCTTGCTCGTTTGAGTTTCATCACTTCTTCCCTGACTGCAGCTGCGTGTTCCCTTGATGGACGTCGGAGCGGTTGCTTCTTCGGGACGATGGCGGGGTTAACGTTTAGATGATGGCAAATGAACTCTAGGTTTACTCCTGTGGCTTCTGTGGAGTCCCATGCAAACACGTCAATGTTGGTTCTGAGAAACTCTATTAGCTCTTTCTTCTCTTGAGGAGGCAGCAGAGATCCGATTTGAAAGAACTTCTCTGGATCATCATCAATAACTATCTTTACCAAGCTTTCATACTCTGCCCCTTCGGCTGAGGCTTCAGTGTCCAGCATCGGGGGTTTTAACTGCTATAAGTTCCCTTCGTTGTGGGTCGAGGATTCAGCTTGAGATTTATGCTGGATCGCTGCCATTAGACATTGTCTGGCCGTCGATTAATCTCTTAGGATCTCCTTGACCTGCCCTTTGGACGGGTATTTGACCTTTTGATGAAGAGTGGCGGAAACGGCCCTGAGTGTATGGAGCCAAGGTCTAGCCATAATCGCAGTGTAGGGTGAGTACGCGTCTACCACTATAAAATCTACTTCCACTATTTCGGAGCCGGTTTGCACGGGTAGTCTGATTTGGCCTTTTGGGATGACCACTTTTCCATCAAAACTCACCAAGGGGGAGCTATAGGGCGTTAGGTCCTCAAGTGTCAAGTTCAGCCCCTTATAAAGGTCTGGGTACATTATTTTTGCGGCGCTGCCCTAATCCACCATCACTCTCTTCACATCATATCCCCCTATCTTGAGAGTGACCACCAGAGCATCGTCATGAGGTTGGATAGTTTCGATTTTGTCTTCGTCTGAGAAGCCTAAAACCGGTTGAATCTCCATCTTAGCCCTCTTCGGCTCTCTGTTAACGCTTTCCGAAGGCAGCCGAGCAACCGATAGTATTCTGGATGGATAAGACCCTGTCTTTCCTAGTGCAGCAAAGATAACATTTATTGTGCCCAGAGGGGGTTTTGAGGAGTCATCTCTACGAGACCCTGCATTTGCCTGGTTACCCTGACCATAGGTGTGGTGTAAGAGTTGTTTTAACTTGTCTTCGTTGACGAGTTGATCCAAATGGTCCCACAGGCTCCTACAATCCTCCATAGTGTATCCATGATCCAGGTGATATTGGTAGTAGAGATTGTGGTTGCGCCTTTCAGGGTTTCCAACCATTTTTCTTGGTCTCTTGAAGAAAGGCTCATTCTTGATCCTCTCTAGGACTTGGTGCACTGGCTCTCGAAACACGGCATTAACTGTCTGAAGGTTCGCCCAACCCTGTCCGACCTAGTCTTTCCGCGACCTGTTGTGGCCTTGCTGATCTGACTTGCAATCCCTCCTCTCTTGAGGGATAACCTTATCTTTTCCTTTGCCTTGCTGCTAGTCTTCCTCGACTCTTTTATACTTGTCAATCCTGTCCATCAGCTGGCGTACACTAGTAACCGGCTTGCCCGTTAGAGACGTCCTCAAGCCATGTTCAGTAGGGAGGCTGAGTTTAAAGGAGCTGATGGCCACCAGGTCGCAATCTTCCTCCATCTCGTTATACATTTCCCAGAATCTATCCGAATACGACTTCAAAGTTTCACCCTCTCTCATGCTTACGGACAATAGGGAGGCCAAAGACTACGGAATCCTGCGACACGTGACAAAACGAGACCCAAAAGCCTGAGTGAGCTCTTGAAAAGAGCTTATAGAGTCCGCTTTCAAGCTATTAAACCATCTCATAGCGATCGACCCTAAACTGGACGGGAAAACTTTGCACATTAAGGCTTCATCTCTGGAATGAACGGCCATCCTCTGGTTGAAATGACTCACGTGTTCCATAGGGTCTGTCCGGCCATTATAGATGGTAAACGTCGTTTGGTAAAAACGTCGAGGGAGTCTTGCGTTCTCGATGTTGCGTGTAAAAGGGGACCTAGAGATTTGATCCAAAGCCTTGCTCATAGCATCGTTCCCTACGCCTCCATGTAATGGGCTTCGAGGCTGCCTCTCACGACGGCGCGCTTCTTCGTAGGAAAAAGACTCACTGACTGGTGTTCGAGATTTTTGCTTGTAAGTGGCGTCCTGTTCGTTGTCAGAATCTTCATCAGAATACGAAGAAATACGTTTCCTCTTTGCATGACGCAGCTCCTTCTTCAGCTTTTCAATTTCTAGTTGCATGTTTTGGTTTTTCTCTGCATGGGACATGCGACTTCCTCCATGCAACTGACTTCGATCATCATGTGTGGTGTGTACACTACCTTCACGATCCTGCCTCCGTTCCAAATTGAGGAAAGGATCAACATGCTGAGATGCCTTGGACTCTACTGGTTGTTGCCTTGGTTCAGCCATTATGAGATGTTGCTTCCACCCTTGCTCAAGCTCTTCCCACAGACGGCGCCAATTGTAGGGTCCAAATTTTGTAGCCCAAGCCCAAAAGATTTGGATTGCGAGTCCAACGAACCCGGAACAATGAATTTATAGAGAGTGGGTGAAAAAGCTGGGCTGGTTATGAATTTAGCATCGGTTCATTCTGATGAGCTAGGATGCATTGAAGTAAAAAACACACTTGAAAGTTAAATAAACTCAAATCCGAAGAGGCTTGTTATTGATTGAAAGGTGATTACAATTCTTCCCGTTCTTTCCTTTCTCAAATTTTTGCTCCCCCTTCATTTAGAGGCCCATTACATTTATATATTCTTCTTCTTCCTCATCTGCACCTTACATCTGTTCTTCATCTAAGCATTTACTTGAGTACATGTCACATCAAACATCTGCTTTAGTTTTCCGTGAGTGGTGGAGGCTGAGATTACATTGTTCAGGGGTCTTCTCCACATAAATGCAGTCAGGAAAGTTGCTGCAGTGCATTAAATGTGGTAGTAGCAGCTTTTCCTTTTAAATATTTCTTTGTTCTTATCATCTCTAGGCAAGCCCAAAGCTTGTCCTTATCGTGGAAGTAGTTGGGAAGATCACTCAGATCTTCAGTATATTTACTTGATCAAGTTTCCTTGGAATCCGAGGAGAATGATTTCTTCTGACCAATAGGGTTCTCTTCGGACTACTCCTCCCATTCATTTCCAGGTACATTTCTTCCACCTGGACTCTTTTCTAGCTCCTTTTTTCTCTTCGGACACATAGTGATATTCGAATTGGGCCCCAGGCCCAACACATGACGTTGAGCTTTTACACCCACATATATATATATATATATATATGACTTTTGATGCAACTTTGACGTGGTTGATAGTAAGTAATGAAGAAAAAATAAAACAATAATTCACTATAATGTCAAAGTTATACAAAAGTTATGATACTAAAACTAAAAGAATTTGTCAAAGTTAAACAAAATTTATGATACTAAAACTAAAAGAACTTAAAAAAGTATCGTCAGCAATGAGATTAGATGAAAAGTAATAAAGGCTTTACTCATTTCAAGAATATGTGGTGTTTTTTATTTTATTGTTAGTCTTCAAGCAAAGTAAATTTTTGTTCGAGTAAGTTGGAAAAGAAAATTCATGGTACAACGAAAGTAAAAGCTAACCAAGCGGTAGTGGTGCTGTCCCATCCAAAGGGCCCATTCCTCCAAGGTAAGTTGAATAAGATTTGGTGAATGCTGCAGATGTTTACTACCATGTCTATATGTCTTGGCCAAAAAAAGAAAAAAAAAAAAATGCCTGACTGTACGGACGTGGCAAACATGCTCATCATCCTTATCACATTACCATCTATAACTCACCTCACCTCATTGAATTGGCTATTTGGGTTTGTCACTTTGGAAACTTCTCTCTTGGGTAGCAAGTTTACTCTTCTATATACCCAACAGGCAGTTGGCTGTGTCCTTTGATTTGTCTAGTTTAACTTATATATATAAACCTTAACATGCATTTATGTCACTTTCTTTTCCATCAATTAATTTCTGTCCCCATAATAAAATAAAGGTAATCAGTATGGCTATCCACTCGAGTTGCTTGAAATTAAAGTTGAAATCCTTATTATTCTCTGCTTAAGCATTACATTATTCTCTCTCTCTCTCTCTCTCTCTCTATAACCATACTTTGTTTACATGTATGATGTGTGTATAAATAAGCAGCTGGCCCTCCATTCTCCATATTCAATCCAAACCAAACATTCCACTCTTTTCTTAGTTTCACTACTATATCAGTCTCTGTTTATTTAGTATTAACCATTGCCACCTCTTAAAATTCCAAACATGGTGGCAAAAGTTCTTGCATATCTGATCCTCTTTGCTGCAATCTCTAGCACTGTCACATCCGATCCTGACACCCTTCAGGATCTCTGCGTCGCTGCTCCTTCTTCAGGTATAGTTAATGTTGCTTTTGGTATCACTCACTCAATGGATTAGACCAAATCAAAATATTCTCTCTTTAATTAATGTAAAAGTCCATACATTGCTAGATTCAGGAAATAAAATCTTAACTAGGAAACGGATTCCTGTTTCCCAAATCTTGTGGTTGTTTATTTATAGTTTATACATCGTTGACCTGTTGATTAAATGTACATTTTGGTGTATGTATGCATTATGTAATAGGGGTAAAGGTGAACGGGTTTGCATGCAAGGAAGAGGCAAATGTTACAGCAGCTGATTTCTTCTTTGACGGCCTAGCTAAGCCAGGAGTTGTTAACAGCTCAGTTGGATCACTTGTTACAGCGGCCAATGTGGACAAGATTCCAGGCCTTAACACACTAGGTGTTTCACTGTCCCGTATTGACTATGCACCTGGTGGCCTTAACCCACCTCACACTCACCCTCGCGCCACTGAGATTGTGTTTGTGTTAGAGGGAGAATTGGATGTTGGGTTCATCACTACAGCAAACAAGCTCATCACCAAGACCATCAAGAAAGGTGACATCTATGTGTTCCCAAAAGCTCTAGTTCATTATCAGAAAAACAATGGTGACAAGGCTGCTTCTGTGATCTCTGCCTTTAATAGCCAATTGCCTGGCACTCAATCCATTGCTGCTACACTTTTTACGGCAACACCCGCCGTGCCAGACGACGTTTTAACTAAGGCCTTTCAGGTTGGTACCAAGGAGATTGACAAAATCAAATCAAAGCTTGCTCCCAAGAAGAGTTAGAGCTCACCTAATTTGCTCCCGGAAATTGTTTGCTCTACTTTTTTTTTTTTTTTTTCAAAAATAATATCTGTATGTGAGTCTTAAAATGGTACTCTGTAATAAACTAATAATTTGAAAAAAGCTGTTTATTTGTAACGATGTGCAATGCTATCTAGAATGGAAATTATCTAATCCAAAACCAAAGAAACTACATGGATTTAGCATACAAGGAGTTTAAACCATTTTCTCCAGGTTTGCTATGATTTGATATTCAAATCAATAATTGTTTTTTAAGGTATGAACAAGCATTCGACATTGTTGGGGACAGCACGGGCGAATTCTAATTATATAATTTGGGAGTGATTGGTTGAATGATAACTAGTCTGAAGTCGCTTATCAAAAAAACTTGTCCGAAGTTTGGTAGAACAACTTAAGAGAATGGAGTCGGTTAAAACATCAATTTATGGTAGGTAAAGA
Organism: Quercus gilva; assembly: GCA_023621385.1. Classification (NCBI taxonomy): domain Eukaryota; kingdom Viridiplantae; phylum Streptophyta; class Magnoliopsida; order Fagales; family Fagaceae; genus Quercus; species Quercus gilva. The sequence goes on from CM042481.1 coordinate 45,210,865, forward strand.
CGTAAAAGTGTAAAAGCATTATGTGTTGCAGTCAGCAAGAACCCCTTTCTTATTTTCTATTTTCTTGGCTTAGCATTGCAAAAAATAGAAAGCCACAAAAAACTCGATGGATAAATGCTGTTACACAATCTGTCAACACTTAAAAAAAAAAAAAACTAAAATTATGAGTTAAAGACACGACTTTAACTTGAAATTGTGTCATTAATTCACAATTTCAGTTCACAAAAATGTAACGAAGTTTGTATAACAAACACTACCCTTTAATCGATATGTACTGCAGTACGAGAACCCAAAATAAATCAATTTAATGGACTTCTAATGGGAGATAGTAGTAGGCTAATAGCTCGGAAACAAATTTGTTCTTTTGTTTTTTTTCCCTAAGAATGTTACACAAATAACTCTACCATATATCGCTTATGTGTGTGTAAAATATTCAGTTATTATGATTTATTATCTTGTTTATTATCCTTACTTTATCTAATTACAGTTTTTTAAAATCTCATTTTATGTAAGATTATTTAAATACCACTTAAATCCCATTTATTAAAGGGATGTCACCTTTAAAGATAAACTAAAATAAGATGTCCTAAAAAAAAATGAGTGAAATATAATATAAAATCATTCACATCTAGTTGTTTAAAGGTTTTTTTAATCAAATTATATCTAGTCATGAAAAATAACCACTACATACAACTAGCTAATATCCTTTAATTTTTTCAAAAAAGTTCCAATGCATGTCTATAGTAGGGATGGCAAAAATGCTCCACATATTGCCTATGCAGGTTTTTCCCATCTCAAAGAAGTTATTCGTAGAGACATGTTTTGCTCACCCTACCCCAAATTAATGTATATAGATGAGTTAAAATATATCTTTTATGTGCATATTTTATTTCTTTAATACATATTCTATTACCATTAGACAAAACATTAGTTTTTTTTCGCTTTATTTTTAACATTTTCACGATTGTTCCTTTCTTATTAGAGAGGAAAAGGGCAAAACTTAGGTACAGTACCTTATATGCAGTTCCTTAGGTACCCATGTTAAAATCTAGCCACGTATCCAACTGATCCAACACAGCAAACACGGCGTTACACCAATGTTTAATGTTGACAACAAAATAAAATCCACCAGATTCATAGAAAGGATTACCCAAGAAAAAACTGGCCACCTTAACTCAGCGTTGTCGTCTACATTGGCATTGGGTGGAGGAACTTGTTGAACACAAACCTTAACAAAATAAACAGCCACCATAATCCACAGTTCTAGATCGCCACTTCCAACCTGAAAGCTCGAAAACGTGTTGAAAACACACGAGCGGTTTAGACCCCCAAATTAAAATTACGGCTTGGTTGATTTTACACTAACTTAATACTAAGTGCGGAATAGTGTAAACACAAGCGTATGAGCACAACAACTACTCTAATCCATATTTAAAGCAACACAGCAGTAAAAATGAAATGAACAAGAGTAGAGAAGAAGGGTGCAAACATAGAAAACACCGAGACGTGTTCTCGAAGAGGAAACCGAAGAACTCGGCGAAAAACCTCTCCGCCGCCCTCCAAGCGGAAATCGATCCACTAGACAATCAGTTGGGATACATGGGTTAGCAAGAGACCCTCCAAGCCTAGTCTACCCGATGTACCTAAGCCCTCCAAGCTCCTACTCCAACAAGGCTTCTCGGAACTGTGTCTTGTCTAGCTCTCCGGATCCTGCAACAAGCTCCATGTTGCATTTGCCATCCTTGGCTTCTTCCAATGCTTCCCAATAGTTCCAAAACACTCTCTACACTCTGAATGTGTGTGGGTTGTGTTTGGGTACAAATCTCCTCTCAAGATATGATAATAGGAGAGGGATGGAGAAGAGGCTATATTGATTTCTCACTAAGGAGGAGTAACTCTCTCTCAAAAGATGGGTGGGTGAGTTGTAGAAAACCTATCTAGGGTTTTTCTCTCTGAATAGCCACACCAACATATGTGGGTAATGAGGGTATATATATAGAGTGGGTGAAGGGTAAGAAGGTCACTTAATAAAATCCTCCAGGCAGAAAGTTTCGCGACTGTCTCGCGGGAAGGCCTTACCAGCGAGACACTCGCGAAAATGACAGCCTGGCATGACTCTTCAGCTTCCAGCACGTGCAGGGCACATGCACCATTTCGCGGGATGCTTAGTAGCGAGATACCCGCGAAAACCCTTCAGTCTTCAATTTCTTGAGTCTTCACACTCTCTCTCTCTCACACACAACCCTTACAATAAATCCCACAATAAATACAGGGTATACAAGATTGAAATCAATTACAATCAAATTTGGCACGGAATAAAAGCCAACAAAAACACAGTTGTAAATCACAACTTTACACAACCCAAGGGCATATTTAGTAAATAATGTTTCCCATGGCCATCAATTCAAATTCGGATGGTTTGCAAACCAACCAACGCTATAGATATTAGATAAAACAAAATAGCCAAACAGATCAAGCACTGGTATTGTTTTCTTCTTCAAGATTTTTACTCCCTGCTACTAGTTTTTATTTTATTTTTGTTTGTGTTAATATATATATATATATATATATATATAATAAATAAATAAATAACTCCTCAAAAAATTGAGTTTCTTTGGTGCTACAGTGGTCGCTCTAAATTCTGCGTCGTTCTTTTCTACAAAAGCTCACTTGGAATTCCAAATCTTAGGGCTTTATCAGATCCAGTTCGGAGAGAGACACTAATGGTGCTTATGTGTTGATGTGAGGCAGTGGGTTCATTTTGTATCAGTGTCCGGTGGTTCCTCAACCACGTGAAGCAGATCCGTGGAGGGCTGCCTTGTGGCGGTTCTGTTCTACTGAGGTAGAGAGGCTAGTTTCTGGGTTTTCTCGTGGGTTTTCTAACGCAACCAAGGGGTAAAAAGAGTAAAAATAGAAAAGCAAAGAGATGTTTACGCTGTCAGTTGAATTATTTAAATAGATACGTGGCTAAATTTTAGAAAGGGTACCTAATGAACTACATCTAAGGTACTGTATCTAAGTTTTGCCCAGAGGAAAAATACCCCCAATCTAATCTACTTCCAACCTGTCTTGCTCCCACCTTGAACGAGTTTTTTCTTGCCTTAAAGAGAGGACAGGGAAGGGCTAGGGCACTCTTGAGCCAATCTCGCCCCCACCATGTTGCCATACCTACTCTATAGAGGCCAATATCATGCGCTTTCCATTTATTTTTATTTCACTCAATCTATACTTAAAAGGTTGTCTATTAAGATGGTGGATTTGGGTGTTTTAAATGGAAGGGTTAAAATCCCCTTCCCTATTTTAACTATTGAATTATCTAGAGGGAAAAAAAGAATAAGCAAAAAAATTGATAATAATATTTTAATAAAAAATACATAAAACGTGAAAAGTGAGTAATTAAAAGAAAAATTCCAAAGATACAAAAAAATCTCACAACATTTTTATTTTGAATTATGGTGGGTTCAAGTATAATCTTATTTTATTTTGACTTATGATTAGTTGATAAATTAGCTTGTTGTGAAAAATGTTGTAAAATTTTGTTATATCCATAGAAGAACTCATAATTTAAAAAAAAAAAAGGATATTTTATTTTAAAATTTAAGAATGAGTCATAAATGGTTTTAGAGGAAGGAGACCCAAGAGTCTTGAGATACATCATTAATATGTAATCATTACTACTAGCTAGCTAGGCATTTAGAAAAATAAAAAGAGGGGGGGGGGGGGGGGAGGGAATTTTATAAATACATTTCACTTAAAAGATCAATTTACCCATTAGTTATATGATTTGAAGAGATGCGTATTTCAGTACTAAATTCTATAAGATTTAACACCAAAACAAATGGTAAAGAGGACACTAAAATAGAGTTATAATTTTGGGATTAATAATACGTTTCAAACTTTTGATAGTTAGGGATCAAGTGTAATTTCAGTGATAGTTTAGGGTATAAAAGTGTTATTTAGCCAAAAAAAGAAAAAAAGAAAAAAAAAGAAGTAAACAAAACGGTAGAAATGTGTGCGTTTTGGGAAGATAAGGGAAAAAAAATGTATACCAAAACGAAGCGTTGTAGTTGTAGATCAGATTTTAGTTTTTAGCCAAAAGGGTTTGAATTGATTTGGAAAGACGGAAGGAAGAGCAGAGAGAGCAAAAGAATCAAGTCTATCGATTTGCAAAGGAAATCCCTTTTCCCTCCACCAATCTGACACAGAAAGCTTCCAAACTCTCTTCCTTTTTCCTTTTGAGAGGTCGAGATGCAGCAGCAGCAGCAGCAAAAGAAGAAGAATTTCAGGAAAAGAAGCAGTATTCTAGAGGAAGAAGTAGAAGGGGAGGAAAACCCAGTAAAATCCGATGACGAACAAGAAAGAAGGTACCCATCTCTCTCTCTCTCTTTCCCTTTTTTTTGTGTGTGTGTGTGTGTGTGTGTGTGTGTTCTACTTTCATATACTTAGTGGGTTTCCTTTATTTTTCAATACGAGTATAGAATGGCATTGGAGGAAGTGAAATTCCTGCAGAAACAGAGGGAAAGGAAATCAGGAATCCCTGCAATTTCTAGTACTATTAATAATGTAACATCACAAACAACAACAAGCGGTGGTGCTGTCATTGGTGGTCTTGGGTTTGGACTTGGTTTTTCTAAAGTGGGTAACAATCGAAATAGCGTTAACGACACTAATAATAAAAATGACGCCACCGATGCCGAGAAGGAAGACCTCGTACTTCAAGACAACTTTGCTCAAGAAACTGCTGTCATGGTTGAGGATCCCAATATGTAAATTTCTATCTATCACTTAAAACTTAGATATACATATAGTTGCTTAGGTTTACTACATTAAGTTCCCTAAAGTGTTGAACAATGCAACCGGTTGTTTAAGTTTAATCTGGGAACCTAATGTAATGCGCCTAATGAAGTACCTAAGTTTTGCTAATTTTAAGATTAAAGCCATTGATTTCAAAATTTTATTAATAGGGTGAAGTATGTGGAACAAGAATTGGCCAAGAAGAGGGGCAGGACAATTGAATCCACGGATCAAGTTGAGAACGAATTAAAGCGTGCTGAAGATGAATTATTCAAAATTCCTGACCATCTTAAGGTGACTCTATGACAAATAGATCAAATTCAGATATTTACGTTTCACATATGAATGTTTATTCTTTGTTCCATTATCTATGGACCAAATGGGTGTGATGATTTATGTGGATTGAACCAAACTATGCATAACTAAACATGTTTTGTGTTTACTATGGTTAGCTACTAATTTCATTCCTTGCTATTGTCTGTGGTTTACTTAATGTAAACTTTGATCTTTTTGGGATTCTTTGCTGGCAGGTGAAGAGGCGAAACTCGGAAGAGAGCTCTACTCAGTGGACCACTGGAATCGCTGAGGTTCAGCTTCCCATTGAGTATGCCTAGTTTCCTTTTCTTTTCCACGTGATATTTATTACTAGTGTTAGTTATAACCATCTGGTGTGCTCGTTCGTTATATTTGCGGTGCTACTTTTGTACTCTATTTTCTTTAGCTGAAGTGGTTGATTGGCTTTTATTAGGATTCATTCTTTCTTTGAAATGGTTGCAGATACAAGTTGAGAAATATTGAGGAAACAGAGGCTGCCAAAAAGCTTCTGCAGGAGAAGAGGCTCATTGGTAGGCCAAAATCAGAACTTAACCTCCCCTCAAGCTACAGTGCTGATTATTTCCAACGTGGCAAGGATTATGCTGAAAAACTTAGAAGAGGTTGTTTATCTACCTTTTTTTTTTTTTTTTATATTCCCTACTTTTGCCATTTGATAATATGAGTGCATTACCTTTTATTGACTTTCTACCAAATTGGGAAGTAGAAGGCCATGTGAGTCTGGACTCTGGAATGCTTTGGTTTGTTGTGTTAACCATTTATTCAACTTTGCTATACTGCATGTGTTTCATCATATCTGCAATGTTCTATGGGCTTTTAGCCTTGTACCTTGTCATATTTTGATCCCTTTACCTTCTACTAACGACCAATGAGAAACTTGCAGAACATCCTGAGCTGTACAAAGATAGAAGTTTACCAGATGATGGTGCTGGTTCCAAACAAACTGAAACTAGCACAGATGCAGCTGGACAAAGGCAAGCTGCAACAGATCAGTTCATGCTAGAGCGCTTCCGTAAACGAGAACGCCACCGTGTGATGCGGAGATAACATGCTCTTGATTCTTGCAGCAACTCCTGCTACAACTAAGTTTGAAGAATAATTTCTGTACTGTGTCTGACGATGTCATTTATGCTACATTGTAGTTGGTTAAATTTTGACACATAAGTCATTTTGCAGTAAAATTGTTGTAATCATTAATCATTTTGATGATTTGTACATTATTTGAATAGGTTTACATGCCTATATTCTGCGGATGACAACTGACAGTCCTTTCATTAGGTTCCAACTTCTTTCTGTTTTTAACAACTAACAAACTTTCCGAAGGGAGAAAGATTGTCTCTATTTATCCATGATGCTTTTGATCTGCCACTCTGCCATCTGGGTTTTCTAGGTTGGTTAAGCAGTCCAGCATGCACTGGATCTATTTGTGCCTAGCTGCGTTAATTGTAATTTATACTATTTTCTGGGTGTTGATTATGGGGTGATAGATTTTAAGTTTAAATGTCCTACAATCAGACATACACTCGCACATGGACACATGCACACTCGGTTCATTTATGCATAGCTCCATTGATTGTAACTAGCTGATGTCTTTTAAAGCATTATTTTATAGCCTATGTAGTATGTACAATATTTATGACGTGTAATAAACTTTAAATATTTTTTTAAAGCATTATTTTTTAGCCTACGTAGTCTGTACAATATTTTTGACGTGTAATAATAATTAAGGAATCAATTTCAATTATATTGTATGTCATTAGACTTCCTTTCAATTGTTGTTAAAACAAATAAAGTTAAGCAAGAATGTGATATTTCTCTATGCATGGAAAAACTGTGTAAAGTTATATTCTGTGTATGCATAAAATAATGCATGCTATGTAGAGCATATATCGCCATATAATTGATAGGAGATTACAAAAGTTGGAAGAGGGTTGGGGGAAAACCTCAATAGTATTTTTAAAAAACCCTTTGGGCATACTAATAGGTTTATGTTCCTCAAAATTTGCCTGTATAAACAGCTAAGGTAAATTATTACTTGTCACAGATTTATTAATCATGTATAACATTAAACCTTAAATTTATTTATAAAGATAAACATGGAACATAAAATGTCATATCCAAGAGGAATGTTCAAACGTTTATATGATAGAGATGCAAATAATTTAAAGAGCTACCTTTCTTCCAAATGTCAAAAGAGTTTTATAATGAGCTTATGTTCTTCCAAAGCTCAAATGAGTTTTATAAAGAGCTACTATTCTTCAGGCAGGATTGGATCTAATTCTACAAACGGCGCTTGAAAGAGGAACTTGAAGACCATGCTATATAATTTCATAGAGACAATGTAAAAATACAGCACCACCCTAAAAAATTGCAAGAATCAAACTCTGCTTGGATATAGGACCATTGAGAGACACTCAGAAGAAATTCATTTTAATATGAGGTTGGTTAGCTTCAAATATCTCAAACCTCCATTGAAACATATAATTTTAGTTATTTTCCTCGCTCTAAAATTTCCCTCAATAGCCATTTCAGTATCTAAGTTAGCGATTTCTAGGAACCCAGTTGTCCACCATTCACTCTTGCAATTCTTTCAACCCTTTCCTTGGTAGCTCTTTGCAGTTTAGGTACTTTATGTTCAGTACAGGCTGTCTGACACAAGCTTGCACGTTTTCTTTAGTCAACTATAATATAGCCTTATATCCAAAAAAAAAAAAAAAAAAAAAAAAAAAAAAATGATATAGCCCAAAAACCCATAATGGAGTTAGCTCTGTTGAAACTTTAGCCCAAAAAATAACGTTAATTGTGTATAGCTTTATCATGTTTTAGGGTTTGTTTGGATACAGCTTATTTTGCTAAAAATTGAAACTGAAAACTGAAAATACTATAGCAAAATAATTTTTAAATGTGTAAATAATACTGTGAGATCCATTTTTAATGAAAAAATTGATGAAAAGTGAGGTTTGTGAGTTCCGTGAACGATGCATAAGACCTATTGGTGTTTCTGAAAAGTTGCTGAAAAGTCAAATATTACGGCTAAAAAAAAAAAAGAAAAAAAAAAAGGGAAACGCAGATGCTGGACGCACAAACGCGTAATCCAAACGCTGCCTTAGTGTGCGTTTGGTTCTAAATTAAAAAGTCAGCTTATTTTACTATTCAATTTATTTTTGCTACTATTCATGAGGCCCATTGCACTTTTTGGTACTATTCATGAGTCTCATTGTACTATTTTAGCTAACTTTTATATTTATCTATAGTATTTTCAGCAAAAAGTTTTCAGTTTTAGCAAAATAAGCGAATCCCAAACAGACCCTTAATGCATTGCATTTATCAAAATTATGTGATACAATATGAACGAAATTCAAGAGTTGCCTCAAGTCATTGTATGATGCCAAAAGACTGCATTATATGAGATTGTAGATGGTTGTGCTTGGGGTAGTATTGCAAGTTAGGGATTGACCATTATGATTATAACTAAAGTCCATTCAACTTTTTCCCAATTCAAGAAATGAATTGCAACTAAATCTTCAATTAGAGCTGCTTAATATTTCAATGAGATTCACTAATCAAGTACATGCTGCATTACTACAATTTTCCATTGACATAACATTTTATCGTTGGCTCCCTAAAAATGAAGCAAAACCTTTTCTAAGAAATTGAATAGGTCAGCACTAATTTTCATTGAGCAAAAACAGAAAAAAGAATGAGTTGGAATTAGGAAAGTACTAACTGCATATGTTGCTTGTGATCTGTTTCAGTGTTTAATATCATTAAGCTCCACCACAAGTGATTTATCTATACAGAAACAAAAGAAGAAAAATCAAATAAGAATAAAAAATTAAATTACTTATTGGAAGCCTTTTATTGAACATCTAGTAGATATAGTCATTTGTTTGCACTGACATAATTCTTATGGAAAACTAAACTTTGCACAATAAATGGAAAAGAAAAAAAAAAAAAAAAGAGGAAAAAAAAAACATTAAAAAAAACATAGAAACATTGAACAAATTTGAATCTAACATATTAGAGATCATCTTTTGCTCAGTTTTTTTTTTTTAATATATTTTATTATTATTATTATTATTATTTTTTAAATCAAAACTGAGGCCTAGTGTTCTCTAATACCCATCAAAATTTGTGAGAAATTCTAAATTTTTCCAATTAGCTAAAGAAAGTAGGAAAGGAAACAATATTGAACATAAAAATTAGTTCCTTAACTGTCTGAGAAACCAAATAGAGATTATTTATTATTATTATTTTTCTGTTATAATAGAATTTATGAACATTCCTTTTAGAAAAGAAACCAAGAGAGACTGCGAAAGAAATTATGGAGGACTTTCACAGGCCAAAGAAAACGAATATAAAAAAAAAAAAAAAAATTGTACAACATCAACATGCAAAGCAATCATTTATTGAGAGAAACTCTTTCATTTCAGAAACCAAGGAGCACAGAAATCTCTTAATCTTCTGCCTTTATCGCTTCAACTGATCACTAAATTGAGACTGCTAATTGTTGTTTTGGAAGGAGGTGAACAGTTTATATATAGATTCAAAGACAATATGTATTAAGAGAGAGAAAACAATTTATGTGTAGATTTAAAGATAACATGCATTATGAGAGAACTTCGAAGCCAGTAGTGTTGTTTTCTCTATAGTACCTGGGGTTTATTGTAGGAGTTATTATTATTTATTATTCATTAGAGTTTGGGTGGGGTTAATTTAATTCATAAAAGGAAAATGTTATTGAATGCTTTAAGAGCATTGGTTAAATAACTATTTTTAGAAATATTTTATGAAAAAATGATAAAGTAATTAATTTTTTTAACAACTTTTTTTTTTTTCCCTTGAAAGTGGTGCTAAAAATTTTTCTAATATGGTTTATTTATAATTACCTTAAGGGCATCTATTAATATGACCCTTTATTAAAATGGGCTTGGGCTTGCTATCAACTTTAGTATTGGACAAAACCTTTTGTTTATTTTTGATGTCAGCCCATGTTTTGTTTGCAAAATTACTCTATTAAGCGCCACTTAGCAGGACCTCATGCTTTCCTGTATGAGGTCTCTGCTTTTATATATATATATACTAGTTGTAGACTTACACAATGCGTGGGAATATACAACTATTTTGTAACGTGGTATAATATATGATTTATTTTATAAAATGTACTGAAGATATTATTTCTAAAATTATTTTTCATATCTCCATCTCTAAAATATATCATTCTATTATTTTGAGTTTTTTTTTTTTGAAAAACTTAGGTGCATTTGATTGATATTATTCACTTGTTTTTTGAGATAAAAAGATAGAAATACTATTATTTTTTCAAGTGATCTATTTTATTCAAACTTTTTGTATAGTGTGTTATGGTTTTTTTTTTTTCTACAACTAAAATTTTTAAGTTCCAAAATTAATTATTTGAATTTCTCATTCTCTTAAGAAGATTATTATGATAACCAAATCTCATCATAAATTTATAACTGATATTACTAAAATAATTTATATAGACATTCAAATACATAATCTTCTAACTTCTAAAATATCTAAAAATTAACTCAAACCAAAACTATAAGAGGGATAGAGAGTACATGTGATAAATAACTCAAAAATCACACCACTAAAGTGTATCATCCAAAAGTAGAGACAAAAAAAAAAAAAAATCATCAATCTAAAATAGAGTTGCAAGAGAGAGAGAGAGAGAGAGAGAGAGAGAGAGAACAATCACCTTTTTTGGAAGAGAATGTGAGACAAATAACAAAATTATATAAAACTAGTAGCTAATCCGTGCTATGCAGGAGAACCTATCTATTTGTGAAGTCGACTAAAATAATTTAATAAAATCTTAAATTGATTAAGAAACTACACCATTGTATGATTTGTTCTTGTATGACTTCAACTTGTGTTACAATTTGATAAAGAAGCCAATATAAGAGAAAGATGGGTTATATTCAAAGGAATAAAAAGATTCAAAGCCTACAAATTATAGAAATATATATGTGTGTGTGTGTGTGTGTGTGATATTACACAATAGAGGAATACAAGAAAAAAATGTGTTACCATCAAAAGAATAATTCAAATGTTAAAACTTGTGAAAGACCAAAAAATATTTTACTTTCTATAAATTTTTGAAACAAAACAAAATGTATATGATTACACAATAGAGAATATAAAAAAAAAAAAAAAAAATTTTTGATTACCTTCAAAAGAATGATGCATGGTATAATTATTGAAATCTGCTAAACATGTTCAAATATTGCAAAAACTAACATAAATTTAGATGTTAAAACTTCCAAAATGCCAAAAAAGATATATAATTAAAAAATAAGTTATTGAAATAATTCAAAAAAAAAAAAAAAAAGACTATTCAAAAGAGAAATATAAGAAAAAGAAAAAAGTACACAAACCTATGAAGCAATAAATTTTAAATTTTAACGGGTCTAAATTAAAAAAAAAAAAAAAAAGTTTGCCGCAAACCTGTTTGTTATATTAGCTTATCGCTTTACGTGAAGAGAACTACATTCACCCAAACCTGTTGTAACCATCTTAGACTTCTTAGCATCTTTGATGATGTGTCTGCCCATGAGATGTTCTCTGTAGGTTCCTATGGTGCTATTATGACATAGAGGCAATCTCCTTGAAAGAAAAAACAAAATAACATGGGGTTTCAAAAAGAACGGAGGCGGCTACAAATAGTTTAGGAACTATCAAGTGTTTACAATTTGGTGTTTTCTCCTTTAAAAAGAAATTGGTTTTAAATTTTAAATAAATAAATTAATTCTTAAATGAAATATTGCAAATTTATAGATAAATTACCAACGTTTGAGTTTGAGTTTAAGTTGGACTTGTTAGAGAAATAGAGTTTTACTTTTTTTTAAGTTTGTTTTAAAAAAATAATTTTTAAAAATTACCATTTTTAATAAAATGATAATCTATATATCTATATATATATATAAAACCGAAACTTTTGAAACTCTCACAATTTTCCACATCATCACTATTTTCTTTTTCTTTTTATTTTTGATTCTTTTTATTTTAGGTTTTATATCTTATAACAATGTTATTGAAAAACGTATACAAACTTGGAGGCCTATTTGAGAGCTCCATAAAACTTGATGGACAAGAAAATATATTCTAAAATAAGCCCTAATTAATACCTAACCATAATAGGAACCAAATTTGACCTAAAAAAACATTAAAAGAGCCTAAAAACAAGGAAATAAATCACCTAGACCTAAAATAACGTTTTTTTGCATAAAAATACCAAAATCTCTTCTCTCCTTAAAACCCTAGCAATTACCATCTCAAATTTTTTATTTGCTTTCATATGTGCCTGAAATTTTCATTCTATCTTATTGTTTTATTATGTTTAGAATTGATTTTCTTATAAGTATTTGGATTAATCTCTATATTTTGATAGTGTTTTTATGGGTTTGGTTTTTGGGTTGAAATTCTAATAATTATTTTATATTGTATATGGCAGATGAAGCATCTCTATTTTTTGGAGAAAAATCAAAGTTGCAACCTATGTCTTCCAGCCCAAGGTGTTGTAAATTTTTATATGTTCTTACTTTATTGAGAATTTTTATTTGGGTTCATGTGATTTTTTGTTTTTTTATTAAAGTTTTGATTTTTGTTGATTAATTATTTATTTGGATTAATTCCAATTAATTATTTGTTTGGATTCAACGTAGAAGATAATGGAATTAGGTGTTATAAATTTGATAATGTTCCATGTTTTAAATTGTTTATATTATTTAGACTCCTGGTAGGACTCTCTCTTCTCTCCTTAAAACCCTAGCAATTACCATTTCAAAATCCTAAACTTAACTTCACTTTAAAATTAAAAAAATAAGAAGGAGAGAGACTCAACTTAAAAAAAAAAAAAAAAGAAAAAAAAAAGTAGATTTTGTCTTTTTTATTTGCTTTTATATGTGCCTGAAATTTTCATTCTATCTTATTGTTTTGTTATGTTTAGAATTTATTTTCTTCTAAGTATTTGGGTTAATCTCTATATTTTGATAGTATTTTTGTGGGTTTGGTTTTTGGGTTGAAATTTCTAATAATTATTTTATATTGTATACAGCAGATGAAGCATCTCTATTTTTTGGAGAAAAATCAAAACTGCAACCTATGTCTTCTAACCTAAGGTATGGTAAATTTTTATTTGGTATATTATATATAAATTTTTTGAATTTGAAGGGTTTTGTTTGGTTTTGAAGTTGAATTTGGGGATTCTATAATATGCATATTATTAACCCAATTTTCTATTTCTAAATTTCTTAGATTTTATTATATCAATATTTTTTTTCTTTTAAATTCTTGGTGAGCAAATCAGTCTCTCACTAATTCTTTTACTTTAACGTGATGTTGGTTAATTGTCATTTTATTTAACTATCCCGTGCATCGCACGGGTTAGCGACTAGTTTTATTTAAATACTGTGCTGATGTGGAAAATTGTGAGAATTTTAGAGCTAAAAAATAATTTTTAAAATTTTTTAAAATTATCATTTTTTATAAAATGATAATTTAATTTAAATATTGTGCTGACGTGAAAAATTATGAGAGTTTCAGAAGTTTTGGTTATATATATATATATATATATATAGATAAGATGAGTAGAAGAATATTCAAAAGAAAATGTATAGTTGTAAATACCAAATTATCCAAGTTATGCTATGTAATAGAATAACATTAAATCATTCTGTAATTTTATAGGATAACATGTAACAAACAAAAAAAATAAAAAGATAAAAAATTAAAATATAATCAAATCATATCAACGTAAAGTAGAGTTAAACATAAAAATTCATCAATCTAAAGAATTAAACATCCACCAAAAGAAAGAATATATATATATATATATAGAGAGAGAGAGAGAGAGAGAGAGAGAGAGAGAGAGAGAGAGTATTCACCTTTTTGTGCAAGCAAAATATAGATTGAATGGAAGAGAAAATAATAATTTTTTTATAGTAAAAAAAAATAGGGGAGAAGAAAAGTCAAAATAAAAGGAAGATGAAGGGATAGAAAAATTATAATGTTAATGTGTAGAGTAGTGAGAAGATAAAAAAGGTAAAAATAAGTAAATGTTGGAGAAGATGTAATTGTAAAGTGGCAAATTAATAAGGAGAAAAATAATTAAAAATGAGAGAGAAAATATTGAAAATATGTTAATGATGTGGCGTTGATGTGGCTCAACAAGAGCGCAACAATATTAAATTCTACTATTTAGTTTTTTTTTTTTTTTTTAGAGAATTTCATTTTATGACGTTCGCTCTTGATAATAGTTTTTTATCATCAGACCAAGACACCAGTTGATATATATATATATATATAGATTAATTGATTGATGATTTATACTGCTGTGAGGATGTTGATCATGTGGTTATTAAATTCTACTATTTAGTTTTTTTTTTTTTTTTTTTTAGAGAATTTCATCTTATGACGTTCGCTCTTGATAATAGTTTTTTATCATCAGACCAAGACACCAGTTGATATATATATATATATATAGATTAATTGATTGATGATTTATACTGCTGTGAGGATGTTGATCATGTGGTGTTGTAGACTTTTAAGTTTAGGCAGTATCTCACAAACCCACATGCACATATTCATATGCGCCGTGCTCTACTGAGTCTACTTATTGCAATTTCTTTCTTAAAAAAAAAAAAAAAAAATTACTTATTGCAATTTATTTATTTGTCTGGATGTTGATTATTGGGTGTGGTAGATTTTTAAGTTTAAGTATCTCACTCTCAAGGTTTCATTCACTAAGAAGAAATCTGGGGTATGTTTAAATCAATTGTTTCTCTTAAACAGTTGAGATTTTCTTGTCTTCGATCATAATATAGCCATGATTATGAAGTTCAAGGGAAGAAAAAAAGTCCTGTAGTATTTTAAAGGTCGATTTGCTATAATGTCAATCTTGCTACGTATGAAACATAACAAGCCGTGAACACTGGTTATATATAATCTTCCCAAGTCAAAGAATCTGCTTGTTGGTTTTTGATTTTAATTTTGAGCTTTTCTGATTTTCTGACATTTTTGTTGCTGGTTTACTTAATGTTATCTATCGCTCACTGTAGAATATTCTGCCAGCTTGCTTCTGTGTTACAGAATGCTGGTTCTTAGATTCTTTAGTAGTAACTAGTAATTCTGGAGACAACTTTCTTATCGTTAGGAGTAGGCAGTAAATCGCACATTGAAGATTTTGATAAAATAATCGGCAACTCGCGAACAGTTTAGCTACTAAATGGTTAGTGCCCCTGAGTTGCAAATCATTTGCTAAACTTCACGTATCAAATAACCAATGCTTATTCTCTCAAATAAGGCCATGAGAAAGAAAATCTATAACTCAGCAAGTCTTTTTTTTGTTTTTTTTCCAAAAGATATAACTCAGCAAGTTAGGAATAAGCAATTTTACATGTAAGGTTGAAGTAAATTAATTAAGGACAAAGCTTATATACAGTATCTTATGTGCTGTTTTTTAAGTTTCTCTTTTAAGATTTTGCCATGTGGTTACTTAACTTAAAAAATACATTTTTATCCATGAAAAAAAAGCCACATGACAGAATTTTAAGAGAGGAATCTATGGAACAGCAGCTAAGTACTGTATCTAAGTTTTGCTCATTAATTAATTAGGAGAGAGATAGAGAGAGAGAGTAGACGAGATAATAATATAATATTCTCTCAAATTAGTTAGGTTAGGTGACGATCTGACAATAAATTTGATGATGACATGTGTTATAGTGTTTTTTCATTTTTTTTTTTTTTTATGGGAAGTGGTTTTTCATTTATTACGTCTCATAGTGTGTAATTTTGTGAAGTTACATTGGCGTAACTTGAGTCCACAAGTTGTTAATGGCAAACAATAAAGTGGTATCAATATTGGATTCATATGAAAATTAATTGACAACTTACAAATTTAACAATTGTGAAAAATATTGTGAGAGGTCAATGTTAGAGCAATACATAACACATTGAGAAAACCTTCGTTTATAATAGATGAAAAATTTACATTCAAATTAATAAGCTTGAAAGAGTAGTTCCAGAGTCCATTTTAAGATTGCCTTAACATACAATAGATAACCCAAATTGCATTTAATATCTTTGGTAATCAAATTGCATTTAATATAAAACCATCTATTTCCATCTTTCAATAAAAAACTATCACATTATTTTTTTGCAAATAAAACAAATGACTACCTTATACAATCATAATCCTATTAAATATATATGAGTTTTGAAGCATTTTATATGTTGCTTGAGTGCCTCTTGCTGTATGAGTGTGCGTTTAGATACAACTTATTTTCAATGAATTATTTACATAATAGAAAGATAAAAATGCTAATATTTAACTTATTAAAAAAAAAAAACTAAATATTAAATAATTTAAGGTAAAGCTAAGTAAAAAAGCAACAAGCTTAAAGTTGTAGCCAAACTTAAAAAGTGTTTGCCTTCACCACTTCCGCTCTTTTTAGTTTTTATTACTTTCTCATGTCTCTAGCAGGGCTGGTTCAAGGTATTATGGGGCCTGAGGGGACAACTTTAAGTGAGATCTATTCTTATATTTTGAATATAAATAGAATATTTATTTAACATTTGGTTTTTTTTTTTTTTTCATTTAAAATCTATTTTTTTAGAAAAAAAATTACAAATTAAAACAAACCTATCGCATTATTCAATGACTATACAACTAAAATAAACACTATTTATTGAATGAAGTAACCAAATACTAAAAAATTATGAATGAAAATTTTAATAAAGTTATATATTTGATAATTCTAAATAGGATTTGAGTATAAATTTATTTACTAGTGTAAGATTAATGAGTTCTTTTAACATTTATGTGTGAAAGATTAAATGATTGACCCATTCAATGAAAATATTTTCCTTTAACTAGTTTTTCTTTGATAAAAAACAACAATTTTTTTTTTTTAATATTTGTGAATAGTTAGGGCTTAATTAATACTTCTATTGGTACAAGAATATCTCTATTGGTAAAAATTTAGGGGTCTTTTTTCATTGGAGGCCTTAGGCGGTTGTCTATTTGGCTTACCCATTAAGCCGGCACTAGTCTCGGGTTTGACCCCGCACACCCAAAATTATATTGTTAACCCACCACCCATTAGGCTGGCGGACTATTGGCCTAGGCTGTGAATTGTAGAGTCATAGACAAGTGAAAATTTGGTACCACTTGAAAAAAAAAAAAAAAAAAAATGTAGAGAGGTTCCAACAATAATTTAGGGTTTTGTTTGGGATTCACTTATTTTGTTGAAACTGAAAACTTTGTGCTAAAAGTATTATAAATAAAGGTAAAAGTTAGTTGAAATAGTACAGTGAGACCAATGAATAGTATCACAAAATGCAGTGAAACCCACGAATAGTAGTAAAAATAAGTTGAATAGTAAAATAAGGTGGCAAAATTAAGCAATGCCAAACGCACACTTAATCCTCGGACTACATGAGATTTGCATTGCTTTCATACATTGAAATTCTTTCACATTTCCTTTCATTAGTCTGTATTATCTCTACCCTTTCCTCTTCCCATTTGTTTTTTTTTTTCTATCCTTCATTCTCTTGTTATTTTAACTTTAAACGTCAATGATATGAATGGTGCAACCAGAGAGGTTGCTTACATTTTGAATGATTTCCAATAAACCCCTATTTAATAGGATTGTATTTTGAGGGCGAATCCATATTATTCTATTTAAAATAAATATGATAGGGGGTGATATTTGATTGGAGAGTGTAGATGAGTGTTTTGAAGTTGAATCCATATTATTCAATTTTTCAAAACGTAAAATATGATGAGATGAGGCCATGAGGGTGATACTTGATTGGAGGGTGTAGATAGAAAGCTTTCTATCAAATTCTTATAGATTCCTGTCTTGAAGGAATAATCATAACAATAATAAGAGTAATAATAATAACATAACAATAGCCTTGTAATAAAAGGAAGAATATTAGATTCTTTATTGATTCTTTACCCGTAGAAAATATAAAATATGGTAGCAAAGTGAGATTTATGAACAAGAATACATGACTGTGTTTATATGTCAAAGTAGCATTATGGTCCAACCATTTGGACCTACAAATCTGGTGGGCTTCACCGCAAAATTCTGAGCCACAACCGGAAACAAAAACATTGTAACATATAGTGAGGAAACAACAGAGAAAATCAACCTAGCAAGGCATAAATCCAAGACTGACCCTGCTATATGAATATTTTGTTTGATTTGTATAAATCACTTAGAATTGAACGTTGCTGGTGAAGGACTGGCCAAAACTCCAATTGGAAGGTGCAACATCAAGAGCTGTGACGATCTTTCCATTGCTGGATTGCACTCTAAAGGACAAGCTCTGACCATTGTAATAACTTAGACTCTGCCAGTTGACACCCCAATTTCTTGACATGGTTTCCCATTGGTTAGAATTAGACCCTTTGATCCAAACATTTGAGATATCTCCAGCTCCCCCTACGTTAGATATGAGCACCAGCTCGAAGTAATTTTTGCCATTGATGGTAAATCTAATGCCCCCACTCTTCTTGCATCCAACTCTGGTACAAACAAATAGCATAAAATTAATGTCAATGTTATCATAATATAAGTAAGACTACAATTTGCACTTAGGTTATCATTTGCTAGAGCAATTAATGCTACAGCTACAACAAATTTTACAACTGCTGAGATGACAAATTGTGATTAGTGTAATACCATTTTCACATGGGATTATCATTCACATCACTTTTAATCAGCAATTGTGAATTATATTGTGAAACGAGAAGACAGCCAACCGAATAGGTATGTGATAGAAAAGTTAACATACTTCCTATAGAGAATAGGTACAATTCCAGCCTTGTATAAGGCAATTGTCTGGAATGCAGGTTGAGACATGTCAAAGTGAGGCAATGGAGGATTGCACCAACCACCATTGTCACTAGGGAGATCATAGTTTGGAGGGCAAAAGTTTGTAGCAGTAATTGTAATGGAAGTTCCCCTGAGGCACCATTGGGGATCCTTGGTTCTGTCACACACTATCTGATAGCACCCACCACACGACTTGCCATCGTTGAACAAAGCTGTGCTAAGTGCGGCAGTTTTTGTGCCATAACCATCGGTGTTAAGATTTCCATAACCACAGGCACCCCCTGATAAAAGAAAACCAATATTCGTCACCAAATGTTGTAAGATATATTTATCCATGTCAGTACATATATATGGAAATGTTGAAACTTGCAATGTTGCTAATAATCTATATAAAGAAGGAGACATGAAATAAGAAAGTACTTACCCATTGTTCCTGAAGCATCACTTCCACCGTAAAAAGTTGCATGGGCTTGAATCCAAGAAGCTGCCATTGTTACACTGAATTTTGCGGTGAACACCCCCAGAAACAATACAAAACTAGTAAATAAACGGAGCTGTTCCATTCTCTCTCTCTCTCTCTCTCTCTAAACAACTGTTTTGATACAAAAGATGGCTGGGTTCCTTGCTATTTATAATTGATGTTAAGGGACACCTATATGACTTGCCCAAAAAAGAAAAAACGAAAAAAAATAAATGGGACGGCTATCTGGCAAGAATTATTAAGGGAAATTTTTTATTTTTTATTTTTTGGAGAAGAAAATAGGGAATTGAGAATGCAATAGTGTGATCACAAATCCGTTGACTGAGACTGGTCATGTATGATTTGTAAATTGCATGAGCAAATGATTAAGACTCTCCTTGTTTTAATTAATTTAAAATATGCTGCTTACTTTCAAATCTCTCGAGGGTAAATATGATGCTGTAGGTTTTGACATATATACTATATGATGTTAAGCTTATTTGACACACCAAATTATCAGCATGTGGTGATGAATAGGTTATTTAAAATGTGGGTTGTAAAGTCTTTTGTTGTCGAATAAAATTTATGGGTTTGAATTCACTTGTTAAAAAAAAAAAAAAAAAAAATCAATTGGTTCCGTACGTTTCAATTCTACCATATTTATAAAAAATAAAAAAGTTTATGTCAGCACTAGAATATATAACTAATGCAGTTGAGGATTATCCGTGGTACGGTCAATTGTATAGTTGAGCTGCAAAATGCAAATGGCCAAGCATACTATATAATACGTAGATGAATTATTCTTTATTGTTTCTGGTCACATGCTTATAGTTCAGACTGAAATTCTTTGATTTTAATTCTGTTTTAAGTAATGATTCATATAAAAGTTTAAAGTCAATAATCGAATTTATATATTTATCATGTTTTCATGGTTGCAGTAACATGCAACAGCTAATGCACATGCATTTTCCATGACTTGTTTATCAAGCAATTACGATTTAATAAAGAAAAATGCATGAATTATATATATAGAAGGGTTAAGATACAATAAAAGTCAGCTCTGATAAATGTGAACTAATCATAAATTTGTCATGAGTGCCATGTACTATGCCATGTCTTATGGAATTTCAAGTCTTCAACCCGTATGGCACATGGGTGATGCAATTCTTGATGACCATCCACGCAACCAGTGATTCTTGAGGCCACAAACGAATGAAAGTGGCTAAAGAAACCAATATTTGTCTTTACAGTGATGAGGAAAACCTTATCTAGCTTAGCATCTTCTAGAGTTCTCAAGATAATTTAATTTTGTGGAATTTTCAAAATTCTATATATATTTTTTGACATATGTAAAATTTAAGAACAATACTTTAGGTGCAATATATTAGAATCCCTTATTAAATTCAAAGATATGATTGTTTGAATTTAATTAATGAATCTAATGTTCTACATCTATGGTATTGTACCTAAGTTTTGCTATTTTAAAATTATTTAATTACATTGTACCATGCACATCATCAACATATAACAAACGTGAACTATTTCCATTAAAAAAAAAAAAAAACACGCTAAGTACCATAATTTTATTATTTATTTATGTTATTGATGATGAGACAATATATTATCCACTGTCAAAGGTCTTATAGCTGAATTGGTACATCTTCATGCACAAAGTGCTTGGGGGTCTAAAGCGGAAAGGGTTCAAGTTGCGGGATTAGCAGCATGTTGTAATTATTTCTCCAAAAAAAAAAAAAATTATTCACTCATTTAAAAAAAATGGATGAATAGGATTTTAAAAATTATAGGATAGAGTTACTCAAAGTACCGTAAAAGTTTCTTTTTCTTTTTGAAGCTAACTGGAGGGATTAATATGTAATATACCACTTGTATATGGAAGACAGAATTTAAATAATTGGAAAATTATCATGTGAAATTGTGTTAATGAACTATATATATATACATATATATATATATATATATAAAGCCAAAGCTAAGAGAAAATTTAATTAGATTCTCTATCAATTTTGCGCCATGTGTTCATCTTTTTTTTTTTTTTTTTTGGTTGAGTCAAGTGAGTTATTGCTTATAGAATAAGAAATAATTCTCGAAAACTTAGAACAAGATTCAAATATTTTAACATAAAAAAGTCGCAAACTACTACAATTCGACGCACTTCATCTCTTTTTCCTTTTCAGAAAAATAATATTCGTAACATTTAACAAATCCTGTGCATTGCATGAGTTACATGCTAGTATATATATATATATATATATGTATGTATATATTTAAAGTAAAAACTTAAAGAAAATTCAATTAGATTCCAAATTAGAATTCAATTAATTAGATTCCAAATTAGAATTCAAAGCTGATAAAAAAATTCAATTAGATTTGAATCAATTTTGCGCCACCTGTTCATCTTTTTTTTTTTTTGGTGGAGTCAAGTGAGTTATTGCTAATAGAATAAGAAATAGTTCCCAAAAACCCAAAATATGACTCAAATAGTTTAGCAAAATAAAGTTGCAGACTAAACTACTCCAATTTGATGCAGGTCATTTATTTTTTCCATTTTAGAAAAATAATAGGACAAATTACAACTTACACATTTGTGGTTTGGTTAAAATTTAAGTTGCCTACCTGTGGTTTAAAATTTGACACTTTACCCACTTGAGATTTAACCAAAATTTAAGTTGTCTACTTGTGATTTTAAATTCCATGATGCAAGTGTTTCGTTAGATTCTTTTTGATCTTGTACTTTTATGTTTTTTGCATTTTTGGAGGAGAGAAACATAAAAGTGAAGCAAAATTTCAAATTACAGGTAAGCAACTTAAATTTTGGCTAAACCACAAATGGGTAAGTTGTAATTTGCCCAAAATAATATTAATAACATTTCCTGTGTATTGCATGGGTTACTTGCTAGTCTCTCTCTCTCTCTCTCTCTCTCTCTCTCTCTTTCTATATATATATATATATATATATAAAGTCAAAACTTAGAGAAAATTCAATTAGATTCCAAATAAGAATTCAGTTACTTGTGGGCTAATTTTGTGTCATGTGTCTACTTAATTTTGTAATCTTTGTGCCAAGTGAGTTAATGAATGCAAAATACTAAGAGTTTAATATTGATGAACTATAAAATAAAAATAAAAAACCAATCATATTTGCTCAATAAAAATCACCACACAACAAAGATTATCACACATTCTATCTTATGGAAAAAAATTTATCATAAGTGGTATTAAATTTGGGCAATAATTTTAACTTGTAACTAATTACATTTACTTTTTTTAAAAATTTTTTTTTATATAATAATTTGACCAATTATTTATATTTTTATAATTAAAAAATGTTTTTTTTAAATGCATCAATGCATATGCATTAGTTACAAGCTAGAATATATATATATATATATATATAAATAGAGGCAAAGCTGAGGAAAATTCCAATTAGATTTCAAATTGGAATTCAATTAGAGTCTAAAATTGTGTCATGTATTACATCTAATATAAACTTTTAAATTTTTGTGCCAAGTGAGTTAATTCGGTGTAAAAATTGGATTTCAATTAGAATTTAATTTTTGCCACATGTCCAATCTAATCTAAGTTTTTTTAATTTTTGTACCAAGTTAGTTAATTCAGTGTAGAAAATGAGGAATCCAATATAAATAAACCATAAAAAAACCTAATCATATATCTAACTTTATATATAAAATTAGAGGAAAAGAGAGTTTGAATGATTTTATATTTATGATCCATTTTTTGTGTAACTAAAAACTATATATATATATATATATAGGGAATGAGTTCGAACATGGGCTGAAGGACAAAAGCCCACTAGACCAATCTCTAGAGGATGGGCTTGGCCCAAAAAAGAAGAGGAGAGTGAAGAAGCTTGTTATGCAAAGGGAAGTACCCTGAGAGAAATCCCGCAGAGACCTAAGTTAACTGCTTTCCCCGATGCTTGTATCCGAGCTGGTAGGCAGAGCTTCACCCTTGGCAAACACATAAGGATCTGCAGGTAACCAATTCCCAGCTCGATTTGACATGACACCGTCAACAAGATCAGCTCGGGAAACGTCACAAAGGGATAAGGATCACAAAGGCAGCCACCTCCGCATTAAAGATATGTGTGAGAGACCGGAAACTTGGGTGCTCTCAAAAAAGAGATTCGGGTACTTTAAGGCACCTCTCTTTTTGGGTAAGTAGTGTGGAGTTGCCATTTATTTTTTTATACAAAAAGAAAATACAATTACATATTCAAAATACTTCAAATGTCATTGATTGAATTAAAAAAAAGTACAATTTGGTAGATTAACCTTACAAGGCTTTGGTCCTAGTTACAATCTATGCAAAAAAATAAAAAAAAATACAAAATTTTGGTCCTAGTTACATTCTACCAAAACTAAAGACGAAACACTAATCTACTAACTAAAATCCTAAGTTCAGGGGTTAGGTTATGGAGTGGGAAGGTGTTAGACACCCATTCTGCCTAAACAGAATCTGGTATTCTAGACTCTAATGACCATTGTATACCTTTTTGTATTGATGTTGAATAATATGCTATAATACACATGACGAACACTTGACAAAGTTAATTTAAACAAATTTGTCTAATGGATATGTCCACTTTTCAAAGAAAAATCAAATCTATCTTGAAAATTAAAAAAAAAGAAAAGAAAAAAGAGATTTGATTAAGAAAAATTAGATCTATTTTTGTAAAGGAAAAAAAATGAGATTTGATTTGAGAAAAATCAAATCTGTTTTTTTGTGAAGTTTAAAAAAATAAAAAAAAAGATGAGATTTGATTTGTAAAAATCAAATCTGTTTTCTAAAAGGATAAAAAAAAAAAAGAAAAAGAAATTTGATTTGTAAAAATCAGATCCCTTTTTGAAAGTAAATAAAAAAGACTTTAAAAGAGGATTCACATTCATGAGACAAACTTACTATGCAAGTATGCATGCATCACATATTAAAAAGAAAGACTTTAATTTAACTCTTAATTCCTTTTTTGAAATTTCAAAATCTGCAATTTTATTAAAAAAAAAAACTTTTTCAAAAAAATTTTCAAATTTGTATTTAATGAAAATATATTTGTCTTATGACCAGAAAAATACAGATCTGTATTTAATGAAAATACAGACTAGTTATGTGACCAGAAAAATACAAATCTGTATTTTAGGAAAATACAGATAAGTTTTGAGATTAGAAAAAAATACAGATCTGTATCTAAGGAAAATACAACTAAGTTTTTTGTTTGAAAAAAAAAAATCAGTTCTGTGTTTAAGGAAAATACCCATCAGTTTTGTGTTTGAAAAAAAAGGTTTTGATGATCATTAGCAGATTTTGAAATCAAAGAAAAAAATAAAAAAGACAATCAACTAAAGAACATGTAAAAAAAAAAAATTCCAACTAAATATCTAAGCATGGAAAACGTGAATTAAGAACAAGGCACAATAAAAATCAAACATATTAACCAAATTCATGCAATGAACAATCACAACATATTAATTACTGGAAAAGAAAAACAGACAAAAGAATGAAACTAGATACCTCTTGCTTGAGCGTGCTCTTCAACAGAAGAATACTTTAGAAATCAAAGAAGTTTTTACTTCTTTGAGGTTTAAAATACTTTACTTATAAAAAAGAAGTTCTTAAAGCAAAAGCCTCCAGAACGTCTTTAACATAAAGGAAGCAGAGAAGTAAAAAAAAAAGAACCCTTAATTCTAATCTTTTTCCTCTATTTACAGAGGTTGGGATGCTTAAAAAATAAGCTGAATGAGATCAGATACAAATTGGAATGCGTCCTTATCTCTAAAAATCTGAAAAAGATAAGTTTTATCTCAATCAGGAGGTTCCTGGGCCGAGCCACGCAATTGGGCCAATTTGGACTCCTTTTTTGAGGATTTTTGAGCCGGAAATTGCACCTAGACGTGTTTTTGATTCGTATTCTAAAAATTGATCCATTTTTCTTGATATTCAGGTCTTTAAAGTGATAACTATCTTATAGATAAATATTCTAAAAAGACTTAATTATCCACAACTTCTTTATTATCTGATTATCCACTTTATTCCCATGCAAGCAAGCTTATTTTTGACACTAACCCACAACCAATCACAAAATTATTTAATTAATTTTAATTGTTTAACTAATCAGAATTAATTAAAATTAATCACATGTGGTTGGTTCCACCCAAACAAAATGTATGCGGACCATGAAAACTTGATCATGTGATATCTTTCAATCCGATGGTCCAATTTGGAAATCGGACATACCGTTGCAATTGTTAGAATCTCAAGATCATTTTTATGATATGTAATGAATGAATTAATGTATGTAATGCAACTCTAAATTTTGGGTATATGAATGGTCACTCTAGCCATCTCCCAAGATTAAATTATGAGTGCAAAATCTAGTGTCTACAATATGCTCTCTACCTAATCTCTTCCACATTAAATGCTGGCAAGCTAGCCTGAATAGTACAAACGCCCCTCAAAAGCCTTCTTTCATGATGAAAAGGGGAAAAGTGTAAAGGTGAGTGATAGGTATCCCCTAGAACCAGTTGGAAACAAGCTAGTTGGGGGGATAAGGGAGAGGGGGAGCCTATAAAAAGGGAGAGAAGGCAAGGTGTGGGGGGTTTGGAAAAGACTTCAAGGGCAGAAATTTTAAAGAAAAGGGGGAAAGAGAGTATTGTAATAGTGAAAAAGGTTGAAGAGTTTTTTGAGTCTTTTTCTACTCTATGTATCTTGGGAAAACAGTTTATGGATAATTTAATCGTTTTACTTTTCCATCTTTCTTTCTAGTCAGTTGTCTTGATCTCCCACTATGGAAATTTCTCCTTATATCTTTTATAAATTAATTGTGCAAATAAGTTACTTGTTCACAGCTCGAACACAGTGTTTGGTTTTTATCCCCCACAATTGGCGATGTCTATGGGAATTTCCACCAAGTAGTTATGGGCGCTAGTCGTTGTTTCCTCCTTGGGGAGGAAATGGGAGTACGCCTCAACCAAGGGGACCAGGGTGGAGAAGAGATGGAGTCACCACTTAGATTAGGTCTAGGAACCATTTACATAGCTTTTACGTGGAAGAACTAATCTTACTACCACAGCATGAGTTCGAAGTTTAGGTATGATTTTGGGAAGGTGTTAGGCATCCAAAACCGCCCGACCCATGGGTTGGTTTCCACTCATTGTGTCTTACATCTTAATCTCATTAAAGACATGTTCAACATTGCATTCTATACTCACATACATACACACTAACATATATCTAACAATCAACATGGCATCAATCATCCCAAAACCCTAACATACACCTATCATGGCAACTCATATCAAACCTAGCATTCATCTATCATGTATATCATATCATCTCATCCAAGACAGCAAACAAACATGATATCACAAGGGCAGAAACATGGCAGGGATCAAACAAACATGTTTATCATATTTAAAGCATGGCATATAGACTTTGCATATACATATTCATCAAAGGAAAGTCAAAATCATACAACAAACAAATACATGATCATGTGAAATGCATGACTCACCTTCACTTACCTTGTTGCACTATAGCACCTAGGCATTAATGCATGATCATATTAATACATGTTCATGGCATATCAAGGCAAGACATGGAAAGAAACCCTAATCTAGCACGTTAAAGGCAAACAAACAATCAAACAGGGAAATAGGGACTCAAAAACATAAAAAATGGACAAAATAGAAGCATATTATATGAAAGAAATGAAGAAACAGAAGTAGAAAGCCTGGATTAGGGTTTTTGGGCACGAGTATGTGTGCGCATACATAGGCCTGCGTACGCAGGTTAGTTTTATGCGTACGCATACTTTGAGTCTACATACGCATGCAGAAACAGTGGCGGCTCCAAAAATTTTGTTTAGAGGGGTCATTAAAAAAATTTTAATAATAATAAAAAAAAAACTTAACTATATAGAGTTATCAACAAAAAATAAATAATAATACTTGAAATTTTACAATTTTCTTCTTCAAGTTTTCAAATTTTGAATTGTTATATGATAGTTCATTACAAGTATCTATTGCCAATGTAAGTAGCTATAAGCCTATGACCATTTTATTTTGTTAAGATTATCTAACATTTTTATTTTTATGCAATTATTATTATCTATTTGTTATTGTTTTTATAAAAATATTTTAAACAAAATGACTAAACTAAACTTGTTAGCTTTGTATTAATTATTGATGCACATAACCACACTTATTCATATATAAAATTACACACTATGTCTACTTAACCAATCAAATGCTTGGACAATTACTAACTTTACAATTTTTTTTTCTTGAATTTTACTAACTTTATAATAAAAAGTTATTATAATATGATAACAATACACACGCATGTAACAAACCATCTCTATTTCCTAATTCTTAAATTATATAAATTTATATTATATTTATATTATACACACAAACATCCACACACATCATAATTCACACAAATAACATTATAACAAAAAGTAATGCATGCAATCAATATTAGACACACTCACACATATAATATAAATTTATAAAAAAGAGTGACACTTACAATTTACAGATACTTACTTTATACTAGAGTTGGAAATACTTGTAATAAGGGTGTGCAAAATTTAAATCAGGTGTGCAAACATATTTTTAAAAATAAATTAAAGTATTAAACTAACATAAAATATATATTTTATATATATAATTTTTTTTTTGGGAAGTCAGGGGGTTCATTTGAACCCCCTGAATATAGTATAGCGTCGCCCCTGTGTAGAAAGCATGCACACACAGACACG
This sequence comes from Quercus gilva, assembly GCA_023621385.1. NCBI lineage: Eukaryota > Viridiplantae > Streptophyta > Magnoliopsida > Fagales > Fagaceae > Quercus > Quercus gilva. Next base: position 45,239,117 of record CM042481.1, read on the forward strand.
CCCTAAAAATCCTAACCCAGAAACCAGAAACACGGAAATAGAATAGGAAAAAAAAATAAAAAAATAAAAAAACTAACAACCTAACATGCTTTAAAACAGGAAAATACTAAACCCTAGGCTACCTAAACATGTTAAAACACAAAGAAAGAAATAAAACAAATAAAAACGGAATTAAAACAAGGAAAAGAAAAGAAAAAAGGTTAGAACTCAATACCTCAAGCAAGAAGCTTTTCAAACTTGATTTTGACCGTTCCTTTCAGTCAATCTATTCACAATTAAATACAAAGTGATTATTAATCTTAAACTTGAAAGATCAATACCAGAAAAGGTCCCAATAAAAAAAAAAGGACTTGAGGATATTTTGAGAAAAACTCCCTCTTTGATTCTCTATTTTTAGTGAATCTTAGGTTTTCCCTTAGGATTTTCTGTGTGTTTTAAAAAAGGTATCATGTATGGCTTTTTATATTGAGAAAATGGGAGTTTGGAATGGCTTCTAGACGATGTGGGATTCATTTCAAACCTCAGTCTTTAATGCAGAAAACATGCCTTTCATAGCTTTTGGAACCTTAGCTGCGTACGCAGGCTCGTGTATGCGTACGCATATATTAGACTTGCGTACGCATACGCGTGTATACGTACGCAACCCTGGGGTTTTCGTAGTCTTTGTTTTCCAAAAAATAGCTTTATTTTATTTATAAAAGAGTTATATTTTCCACAAAACCTTCTTCAAGTCAATTTCTAATCTGATGCTCTAAACCAACCTTGGGTTTTCGAATTTTACCATCATTGGGGAATGGGGGCCTAAGTTGTAAGGTATACAAAATGCGGTGTCTACAGATGCCCCTTTTTTGATTCGTGAGTTTTGCTAACAGAATCAAAAGAATAAGAGACAAAACATTTTCTTTCAACAAACAGCTCGGACCCAACCCACACACACAGCATACAACACGCATACTTGGAAGCTCTTAGAGGTTAGTTCCCTTTTCTTTCCTTTTGTAGCTCTTGTTTTTCCCATTCTTGAAATTATTTTCAACCACATGTCATTTAGACTTAAAGAAAACTACACATCATGCTCTTGCAAACTGTATATGTGCCTTCATCTTGCAAACTATCATCTTGCAAACTATTCACATTTGTATCTTGCAACTGCTTTTCTTGCAAACTATCATCTTGTAAACTGTAACTACTTTTTTTGCAAATTGTCAACTATTTTTCTTGCAAACTGTCATCTTACAAATTGTAACTTCTTTTTTTGCAAACTGTCATCTTGCAAACTGTTATCTTACTTTTTCCTTTTTAGCATTGGGCCATGCAATACGGTCTCATTACTCGTGGTGCAGAGGTAGATCCAAAGAGCTTCTCTTCGATTAGGGCTCATTTCAATGGGCTATCTTCCGATGAGGTGAGTTAGGAATTCAATGCTTCTTATTATTTCCCTTTTCTTAGGGTTTTCTTCTAACCCTATGTGTTGTCACTGGTCATATGGAGCCCATGGGCCAGCCTTCCCCTTATTGCAGACCCAAACTTGGAGACTATTGCTTTTGTCACTTCTGGGATCACGCAGCCCTTCTAGGGTGTTGGCTCCAGGGTACGCTGCTAGTTGGTGGGTGAGGATGTCCCACAAATTCCGATGGACCCTCCGGTGTTTATACTTGCCTCGCTTTCCATGATGGACGCTGAGTACCAGTTGTGGAGGAATGGCATTCCTTATGCCGCATGAGTTACGAACGAGCATGACTATGATGAGTTCAACGATACTCGCCTCATGCCGTCTCTCACTCCTGCGGTATGTGTTCTTCCCTTTCTCATCTACTTCGATTTTTCCTTTGCATTGCTTCACATGATGATATTCAAATGGAATTCTTATGTCAGGTTGGCCTTGCAGCTAGTGCTCTTATTGCCCTTCTCATCTAGCTTAGTCAGTCTATGCCTATGGTTCTGATGGTTTTGCTTGTGAGCGTGCAATAGACTGCAACACAAATGTCATGGGCTACATGCCAAGTACTTGCTCTCCACCATTGCGGCACATTGGTAACCCTATGAAGTAGAAGTTAGAAACAAAATTCAACCTAAGGGTAAAGGAAAGGACATAAAGAGATAGGAGGCTTACTATGATTGCTTCCTTTTTCATGTTGAGAAGGAGGGCATCGTTTCCCCACTTCTCCCAGTGATTTATATCTTTAGGAAGGAAGAGTTCCTTGCCCATACACTTAGCAACACAGCCTCGGTAGCCCTCCCTCTAGGGTCTGACTTTGTTAGTGGTAGGAAAGGGCTACCATGAAGACCTTTATGTAGGCTGAGGCTCTTAGGATGTCAATGGGAGTGTCGCCCTCCTCGGTAGGAGAAACCTTAAGGTCAAGGACCATCACATCGGGCTCTGAACTTCCCCTTTCCTCCTTTTGTTGTTTTCACCCACCTTGCGATCCTCGGGATGGGGTAATGGACATCGGGGTGGCTGGTGTTGCGATGGGAGCAGTTAAGGCTAGAACTTGAGGAATGGGTGAATTCTGGGCGTGAGCTGGAGGTAGTGTAGCCAAAATTTGGCTAAAGGTGACCCGGGTCCTTTGATAGGAAATCTCAACAGAGGTTCCTTCTTTGGGGAGAGTGGTGGGGACAGAAACTTCCTAGGTCCTGGCACGAGGACTTAACGAAGAGGAGTTGCCTGTCCTTCTTCTCCTTCTCCTACGTGGATGTTTAGCAAGAATGGCAATTGTTATCCTGAGGTGGGCCGGAGTGAAAGGTGTGGGTGAGTTACTATGCCTTCTTCCCTCGTTTCGCGGCACTATCTCCGTAGGAGACAAAATGTATCCTTTAACCCAAACGTCAATGTGCGGGAGCAACGGGTCTTTCTGCTTAAGGGCCTTCCTAACATTTTGGAAACTTCGATACACGGGAGTATAGCTGAGTATGAGGTACGCTACCCAGAGTTGCTCGTTTGGATGAACGTAGATTAGGGACCACAACAATCTGTTTAATTCCGTGGAATCGATCAATTGTCACTTCTTCTAGAATGGGTGATCCTCTGCAGGAATGGACAAACAAGACAGAAGTAAGTAAAAAAAAAGAGGGAAGTGTTAAATAAATAGCATACACAAACTTAAAGAAAATTCTTAGTATTTCTACCCACATACTTAAGTTGTGGTTGTAGGGCAATGGATTCCGTCGGGATACTAGTTTTTCGAGATGATCAAATAATCCCCTTCTATCTTCTTGTCGGAATCAGGGAGACCCGATATCGGCCTTACTTCCCCATGCCAAGTCTTAAAGTAAAATCCTGAGATTTACTATTTTAAAAACTATATACATGATTAATCTCATGTTCGATTAAGCTAAGGCCAAGCCTTCTATTGAGCTCGACGACATTATTAACTACTTTAAAAATGTTAGGGGTGCATTGGTTGGGACAAACCTTAAAATTCCTCAAAAAATTAGTAAGAAGTTTGTTTAAAGGGATTCTAACCCCTCCCCCCCCCCCCCCCCTCTATAAAAGCTACTAAAGGAATCATACCCCTTCCTTCCCTTCTCGAAAATTCTACTTTGAATTCAGGGCAGTAACTCAACCCTACATTCTCGTGAATCTTATACACTTTCCTAAATTCAGCTAACCTCTCAAACGTATCAACCATGGATTTAAACTTACCCATTATTCCAACCCATTGATGGACAGAATAAACAAAAGGAAGAAGAATAAAAGGGGCAAAGAGGGACTTACTAACACAGAATACAGGGGAAGAACACCTGGGGTCATCTAAAGGTAATCGGAGAGCATTTATTGCCTAACTGTGCCATGTCCCATCAATGATAGTTAATGATTACCCAATGTAGGGGGAATGAGTTCAAACATGGGCTGAAGGACAAAAGCCCAACGGACCAAACTCTAAAGGATGGGCTCGACCTAAAAAAGAAAAGGAAAGTGAAGAAGCCTATTATGCAAAGGGAATTCCCCTGAGAGAAATCCCGTGGAGACCTAAGTTAACTACTTTCCCCGATGCTCATATCCGAGCTGGTAGGGAGAGCTTCACCCTTGACAGACACATAAGGATCTGCGATAACCAATTCCCTACTCGATCTGAGATGACACCATCAACAAGATCACCTTAGGAAACGTCACAAAGGGATAAGGATCAGAAAGGCAGCCACTTCTGCATTAAAGATACGATCTCTACCTAATCAACGTCTCTCAAAAGCCCTCTTTTATGCTGAAAATTGGAAAAGTATAAAGGTGATGTGACATTTTTCCCGCAGAACCAGCTAGAAACAAGCCAGCTGGGAGGATAAGGGAGAGGGGAACGCCTATAAAAGGGGAGAGAAGGCAAGGTGTGGGGGGGGGGGGGGATGGGAGGACTTCGAGGGCAGAAATTCTAAAGAAAAGGAGGAAAGAGAGTATTGTAATAGTGAAAAGGATGAAGAGTTTTTTTAGTCTTTTTCTAGTCTATGTAACTCAGGAAAACAGTTTATGGATAATTTAATCGTTTTACTTTTCCATCTTTCTTTCTAGTCAGTTGTCTTGATCTCCCTCTGTGGAAATTTCTCCTTATATCTTTTATGAGTTAATTGTGCAAATCAGTTACTTATTCATAGCTTGAACACAATGTTTGATTTTTATCCCCCACAATATATATTTTAAACCAAAGGTTAGAGAAAATTCAATTAGAATCAAAATTAGATTTTGCTTTTGTTAGCTTTTCATAAAAATTAAATTGTTTAAATTTTTGCTATTATTTTTTCTCTAAACTAATGAGCATATTTTTTATCCCGTTTCTATTAATATATTTTGTATGCAAAGATCTTGAACCTAAAAAATTGTAATTGAGTTGAAAGATCCCATGCACTTATCCCCATTTAATTTAAGAGATACTATTGGACCAATCTATTCTTTTTTTTTTTTTTGTGTTGTATTTAGTTAAATTTCACGTACAATGATTGTAAATTGATATTGTATATGTATTATCCACTAGTGATTTTCAAAATTATATGCATAATAGCAATGTAATGAGAAACTTGGCGTAACTAATATCATGAAAATTGCAAGGAAAAACCATTTTAGTACCTCTAAATGTCTTGGTCGAGCTATTGTCCTATACGTTTAATAACCCAAGCTAACATCAATAGCACCACTTCAATTTATCATTTCTATACGTAAGCATGGGTTACATACTTTTATATATATATATATATATTAAGAGATAGGTTCAAGTTACACCTGGTGTAACTCTTTAGAGTTACACATTTTTTAAACCATTGGATTTAAATAGATTCAACAGTTAAAAAAAAACCATTATTATTACAAATATTCTTATTAGGATCTCATTAATTACCTTCATTTATTATATTCTAAACCTATCTTTAAACCCAAAAACGTTTGACGTCTGACCCTCTCTCTCTCTCTCTCTCTCTCTCTCTCTCGTCCACCATTGCTCCTTCACCATTGTTCCACCTCTACAGGTTGCCAGCAGAAGAAAAAAAAAAACAGTTGCCATTTTCTACTCTTGCGACCTTGCTAATTCAAAGATGTCACAAATAGAAATAGAGTTACCAAGTGCCAAGTGCCAACACGAAGGCTTTCACCTCAGTAATGACCTCAGCCTATGTCCACATAGCGTGCAACCATCAATCGTCAAACAGCCATTGCCAAGGACTAATGAGAGTCCTAGTTATTTTTTACACTTGCCGTACACATAGTCCTACGTTATTGAAATCATGTTTTTAATCACAATATTAAAAGATGAGTAAAATTTCAAAAGACTGGTAAAATTTTCACTATATATTCTCATTTGGGACTAAACATGTTCCTTCACTTCAGCCTAGCTATAACACTCCTCTCTTTCTATTCCATTGGATTTCCATGACAATCATCGGACAATATGACAATCGCATTCAATCGAAGAAATTTTAGTGCTGGGCGTAGAAAAAAATGGAGGACAAGACAAATAATGCCTTATTTGGATTATGGAAATAATTAAGTAATTAACACTTATGGAAATTATGAACTGCAGCGTGCAAGTACAGCTACAAATCAATTACCTACTCTATCTACCTTGCTCATTGTTCGGCTTAGTTTTTTATTTTATTTTATTTTTTTCTGCTGGCAACCTATAGAGGTGGAACAATGGTGGAGGAGCAATGGCGGAGGAGACAGGGAGAGAGAAACAGAGAGAGAGAGAGAGAAACGTAGAGGGAGAGAGAGTCAAACGTCAGAACGTTTTTGGGTTTAGAGATAGGTTTAGAATGTAATAAATGAGGGTAATTAATAAGATCTTAATGAATATTTGTAATAATGATGGTCTTTTTTTAACCGTTGGATTTATTTAAATCCAACAGTTTAAAAAAGGTGTAACTTGAACCCATCTCATATATTAATAGGTAAAACCGAGAGAAAATTCATTTAGATTTCAAATTAGAATTTAATTAAAGTCTAATTTTACACCACATGTCTCATCTAATTTAAACTTTTAAATTTTTGTGTTAAGTGAGTTAAGTCAGTGTAAAAATTAGAGTTTAATTTTGTGCCCTATGTCCAATTTAATCTAAGTTTTTTTTTTTTTTTTTTTTTTTTTTTTTGTCAAGTGAGTTAATTCAAGGTAGAAAACGAGGAGTCCAATATAAATAAACCATAAAAAGAATTTAATCATATATCTAACTTTATATATAAAATTAAAGGAAAAGAGAGTTTGAACGATTTTATATTTATAAGTAATTTTTTGTGTAACTAAAAATAATTCAAATTTATAAGTTAATGTGCAATCCATTACTAACTAGGTTATATATATATATATATTAAACCAAAGTTAGAGAAAATTCAATTCTAATTAAATTTTGCTTTTGTTAGTTTTTCATAAAAATTAAATTATTTAGATTTTTGCTGTTGTTTTTTCTCTAAACTAATGAGCATATTTTTTTTTATTGTTTCTATTCATATATATTGTATGCAAAGATCTTGAACCTAAAAAATTGTAATCGAGTTGAACGATCTCATGCACCTATCCTCATTCAATTTAGGAGATATTATTAGACCAATCTATTCTTTTTATTGTGTTGTATTCAGTAAAATTTCACGTATAATGTAATGAGAAACTTGAGAGGTGATTATTGAAGGCAATGCTATTGCAACTATGAGATCTTCACAGGCTGAGGAACCAAGCCCCTCAAGGGTATATCTTGGATGAAGAAAGAAGTTATTTGAATTTGAGGAAGTGGGAGGTATGAATCATAGAGGCAGAAAGGAGAATAGCCCAAGCAAGGACCAAAATTTGTATTCTCCTTTCATAGGATTAGAACTTAAATAGCAGCCTCAAAAGTTTTTGATCCACCTTGATTAATCATACGTTAATTCCCCTTTTCTAGTGTCAGAGTGAGTGCTCAACAGCTGTGCATGCACAAGCAATGCAAGCCGAATCCAGAATCTCACTTAGATTATCAAAAATAAAAGAACAAAGCACACTAAGACCCAAAAATATCCCACGTTTAATAGGAGCAAAAACAAATTCACAATATAATCACAAGAAAAACGTGCTTGAACAGAAACCAATTGACCTGATTTAAGATATCATGGAAAATGACTACCCTCACTATACACATCTGAAGAGAACATGATTTTAATTGATAAAAAAAACTACCATGTGTAGGATACTTGTACGAGTGATAGGTTCGAAATAATTGCACCAGAGATGTACAAGAAACACACAATAAGCAATGGTCTTATTAAAAACTTGAAATCTACAGGTTGTAAGATTAAAGGAGAAAGGTACTTATGATACATATTTCCAGTTGATCTTAAATATGCGACTTTTAAGTTCCACACTATGAACACATGAAAGTATTAAATTTGGTATTTCACTCATATAAGTACACCACAACCAGTGATAAAAAGCATCAAACATATCCTCTTCAGCTTCTTAGATTCTTGTCACATGGAAGTAAGACTTGAGGTTAGCAAAGGAAATGCAGGCATGTCTATCAGTAATGGGATGGAGATCAATGGAAAAACATGCATAAATGAAGCAGCAAGGGATATTTCTTGCTTGGTATACCATATTTTAGGCCTTAGGAAAGTGTTGAGACCACAGTATAAAAAAGAAACACCAACCAGGAGCTCCATAGTGGCAACTGACATATCCAGAGGAATTCAAGAGTTCAACCAAATAGAGTTAGACAGCTAGAGATGGGATATTGTGGGCATAGCTAAAAGGATGACTCAATCAGCTGCCTGCAGCATACCTTCAGTTTATGAGAAATATATGCAAATACTTAATAGTCCAGATCAAATGCATCCCATCAGAATTTATATCACTTCCTAGTGCATAATGGACTGGCACTGCTTAGATATTAACATGAGCTGCTTAGCTATTCACGTGAAATTGGGAAACTATTTCAAATACTCCTTTTTCTCCCTATACTTTTTAGATTGGTGATGAAAACCATGCAGTAGTAATTGGGATGCAAATTGTACAAACCAAAGTACATAACATAGTATCTTATAGCTCGATATCTTTCAACAGAATGAACATGTTCAGTCCTTGACAGGCAGTCTTGGAACACCTGCATAGAAGTACCTAAGCATCAGTTTCTCCACAATAGTATATTGAAACAGTGCTGAAATCATCTATCAGAATTCAGCTAAAAACAAAAAGAAGAAGAAGAAGAAGAAAAAAAAAAAAAAACGATCTGTCAGATATTGGTCAGTATTTATACAGTTAGGACTGGGCAAGATATCAAACAGGCTTCCTAAGTGAAGCTCATATTAAACTGGTCTAGTTGGTAGTTGCTCAAACTTTATTACACTCATGCAATCCAAATTCAGGCCCGAGTTTAATCTTTTGCTTGGCATGGCTTGTGAACATTACCAAACTTGACTCATTCTTTACTTGATCCTAAACCTGATATACTTACAATACACTGACCTACTTCATCTTACTTTTAAAAATTTAATTTCCACTATTTTGACTGTACATGGATCACTCATACCTGCTTAAAAACAAGTTTCCTACGTTAAGTTATTTCTAGAAAGAGTAAACTAAGACCTCATCACAAATATGAGAAAAATATGACATGATATTTTAATGCTCCAAGATGTTGAAGAGCTGCTACAATTCCAGGTTAAAACTGATCTAAGCTCAAACATTATTGAACTCCTACTCAACCAAGCCCAATAGCCCAATACTTGGCTGAGCATGTCTTGGCTTGGGCTATTCATAGCCCTAGGATTCAAGCACAATTTTTTATTGAGAAATTTATCAATACAAAATGATTGCAGCCCTAATGTCCACACATAATTTCAAGTGAAAAAATTTTCAGTACATTAGAAGGGACATGTATAATGTTGCAGGCCTGTCAAGTGATATACTTGTAAATGTTTTCTTTACATGATAAAATAGAAAGAACGTATTGAAAATTACCATCAAGAATCAATGTGAGCACTCTGTAGTAAGTATTGAGCATTTTGCAGAAGAGCATTGGCCTCCTCATTTGAGGAATCAAGCAACTGCAGGTCTTTGATCTCTTCCTGCCATTTCTCAATTTGTTCCTTATGTATCCTACAGACATAAAATTTGATGTAAAAAAAATGAAAAAGAGGCACAGCTTTAAAATTTTAAGTTCTGTTATATTTTGTAAACTCACATTATCATACGCTCCTCAAATTCGTTACTCAGTTCCTTAAAGCTTGTCTTCCCTGACTCCAGCAGCTCAGACACCTACACGAATAGTGTATAAAGAGCTTGACAAGAAAATAAAGCTGCAGACTGAAGAGCCATTACTGGGCTCATGAAGAAGTCATTGCCACCATGTGAATTATGTTTCAGCTTTCAGTTGAGCATAGTATCATCTCAAACTTGTCAAGATAAACAAAAATTGGGTTTATGCATACAGCATGTAATTAATAATAATATACAGCTGCATTAGGTTTATTTAGCTACCAGCTGAGTGAAGCGTTCAATCTTTTCAAGAATCTGAGCAATATTAAGTTCCATCTCCTCAGATCCAGCAATGTTGGTCTGAAATTCTTCCTTTTCTTCAATCTCTAAGACTACACCATCTTCTTCCTTCTCTTCCATCTAACAACCATAAAAAAATCACATAACCTAATAAAACACAAGAAAGGTATTTTTTTTTTACTCCTAATTTTTGCTATAGGCTTGATAAGAGCGAAGAACGAACAAAAACAGACATACAGCTGGTTTCATGCGTTTCCTCATAACTTCAGTCCCTTGACTTTCCATTTGAGCAATTTAAGGCTAAGGCTGCAGAGGGGCAACAAAAGTTAAGAATGCCACTATTTGTGAAAGAACATGCATATTGTGTAAGAGACGACAAAGCAACGTATATGTCAAAATGCTTGGGAAGCAAGATATCAGTCCATTTTGAAATGATTAAATTTGATTTTACGACGTTATCAACATTTAAAAAAATGCTGACTATCACCATTGTGGTATCTATTTGAACTATTGATTACGTGGTAAAATCCAATCCATTCATTTCAAAATGGATGGACAAGGTTTTAACTTTTAAGAACTCTAGAGGATCTTAATTCCATGCAGCCTATGCTTATGCTATTCTATGATAAATATGTCAAAAATTACACGTCAGAGCAATTTTCTTTCTGGAGTGAAATTAAATGACTTGACTCTTTTCTAGCTAAAGTAGTAATTATAGCCATTGGAAGATCCCGAAAGAGGCAAAGGCATTCCGTTCTGGTGGAGAGAAAACACAAAAATTAATAGGACAATTGAACATACCACAATCTAAGCAGGAATAGGCAATACAATCAGGTTATACACTATCTTAACAATGTTGATTTACGGGAAATCATTTGGCGTCACAGAAATTGTAATTACCGGAAATGAATTTCATCACAATAGCATAGCACAAAGTGAATTTACAATCACCTCAAAAAAGTCATCAACCTCGGTGAAATACGCCCCAAAAAAAAAAAAAAAAAAATTGCAGTATCATCAGCTAAGAACATCACAAAAGCACATATGAGGAAATTGACTTGTAATAGCTAAATTGAATAGGAGAAAATCAAAATGCTTGAATTAGTAATCGTTTTCTTTTGAAAACTGAGTCAAAGATTTGTAGAAGAAGAAACATGCTAATTAATCAGATCAAGAATAAGAATGAGAGTAATCGATCAAAAATTGAGAGAGAGAGAGAGAGAGAGAGAGAGAGAGTCAGTGATATATTGTGTGAAGTGAAATAAAAATGAAGGCTAAGAATTAAAAAATAAAGCAAAAGTGGTGTGGTGGTTACCTATATATGATGTGCAGTGATTGATCTGATACAAGCTTTGGTTCTCCGATTTCAGTGATTGATCAATTTATTGTGTTTGCTTTACGCTAGAGGGAGAAAGAGAATGAAACGATCGATATATATATATATATATATATATGCAATTGCAATACCGTTTGGCCAAATTTCTGGAATTTTGAAACGCGCGCCAATTTTATGGGACGCGAACCCAAAAAATAAAGGATCCGGATCCTCTCCATTTCCCTTTGAAATGGAGAGGGTCCAGTTCACGGCTGAGATTGATTTAAAATCAATCTATGGCCAAAAATCAGCCACGCCATTTAAAATACACTTAATAGAGCAATGAGTCCTAATTAACGTTAGTTTTCAACGTTTCTTCTGTCGTTCTCACTTTCTATGTCTCTCTCATAAAAAATCCATGGCTCCTCTCTCTCACCGCACCGAGTTTCTCCCTCACTCTCCCTAGCGATCCACTCTCTCGACCCTGACTGCGCTTCCACCAGTCTCTCCACCTCCACGCTTGCTCTCTGCCTCTCCTTCAACCCCGTTGTCACTGCTTCCCACATACCCAACTCAAACCCATAAGCAAAAACAAAGAAAAAACAGTAAACAGTAACACACCAGCTGAGAAGACCCAGATCAGAGAGAGAGAGTAAGGGTTGGGGTTTGGAGAGAATCGGGTGTTTAAGTGAGAATTTGATGCTTTTCAAACCTAGATCAGAGAAAGTAAGGGTAGTAACCATTTCGTACTCTCTATCTCTCTCTCTGTTTTTGTTTTTTAATTTTGTTTTGCCATATCAAAAACTAAACTCTATGTTCTCAAATCTCGCCGGAAAATCCAGTCGCCGTAAAAGTTGTTGTTGTTGTTACAAAAAGCAGAGCTTCGTTTTTTTGGTGAATAGGAAAAGCTGGATTCGGATCGTGAATCGAGGATGAAAAGCGTGAATAACAGCGTCGAGACTATAAACGCCGCTGCCACAGCTATCGTCTCCGCCGAGACTCGTGTCCAGCCCACCACTTATTCAGTAAGTTAAATTTTGATTGCTTTTTTGCTTTTTGGTCCTTTTCCTGTGTTTGGGAGCTAAGAAAATTGAGGAAAACGAAAGAGATTTATGCTTTTTTTTTTCCCGGTTTCGGTCTGTTTTTTGTGATTCGGTTTGCTCTGTTTGGCCGGTGGGAAAATGCAAGAAAGGTAGATAATTTTTTCTTATTCTTTTTCTAGGGAAAAAGGTTGTTAGGATTAGTTCATTTCATGTTTATTATAGTTTTATTTGGCGGGTGAGATGAAAAATTGTACGAGAAGTTGGATCTTATGCTTGTTTAGTTGTTTCTATTTCAAAATTAAGTTGATTAGTTAAGTAAGATCCAATTAATAAAAGGTTTTGGTAAAATCCCAGTTCTTATATAGTGCACAGGATTATAAATTTTAATGCTTTTTAAAAATTACTTTTGGATAAATATATGGTATATTTTTATGTTAATCATTCAATTTGCTTGGATGCTGAGAAACCAAGGGAAAGGAAAATGAAGAATATTTTTTAAAGACAAAAATTTGATTAAGTTAGGTGGGTTTCTTGGTTTGCTCAGGAAATGATAAGTATAAATTTTGAATTTCTTTTTTTTTTTTTTAGAAATTAAAATCTATCTTTGTACGGCAACATTCCTTATGGTTCAAGAAATTTGTTCGAGTTGTCGTTGTGCAGTTCCTGTTCTGTGCATTCTATTGATTAGATTGCATTTTTTTAAAGGTGATATGACTATAATTTGTATGTGACACACATTGCGCATTCGGCTGTAGAAAAGTAATGATGTTTTGATGATCTAGGACTTCGATTGAAACCTGTACAGTTGTGTGTGTGAAATTCACATACCATACTCTAGGTCTAGTATCGGAAGAAATTGTCATGCATTCCTATATGTTAAGTGGAATTAACTTTTCATTCAAATTGCAATGATATATGGTTGCTTAATTTTGCATTTGATGACGATTTTGGCTTGATTGAATGGGCCAAATGCTGAAATTATTTAAAGTTGGTATTGAATGTCCAACACAATGATGAAGAGGGTTGGATCTGTGCTTAAAATTGTAGTGAGGGACTGAGGGTTGTATCTATGCCACCAGTGCATCAAACTACTCTTGTTGTGTATGTGTGACATCTTTGAATTAAAGTTCACTAGGTGAGTCTAGCTGGGCTTCCCTCTTTTGGTCTCTACTGTTGTGTACTGAATGATTGTGGGTCTTACAAACCATAGAAGAAACGATATTTATGTTCCATTTAAATTGTAGTGAGGGACTGAGGGTTGTATCTGTGCCACCAGTGCATCAAACTACTCTTGTTGTGTATGTGTGACATCTTTGAATTAAAGTTCACTTGGTGAGTCTAGCTGGGTTTCCCTCTTTTGGTCTCTACTGTTGTGTACTGAATGATTGTGGGTCATACAAACCATAGAAGAAACGATATTTATGTTCCATTTAAACTCGTAGTAATTCAAAATTTGTTTTTTATTTTACAGAAAAGAAGATGGGGAAGCTGCTGGAGCCTATATTGGGTATCTACTTATTTACACTAACAATACATGTGGTGATGGAATTTTTTTATTGAAGGTTTGTACTCATGCGTGCATGTATATATATGCACTTTTTTTCTTATTAGCTCACTAATTATAGTACTAAGATGTTGCTTCTTTCTTTACCAGATGGCAAAATGGAGAGTTGTATGCTTGTATGGAGGTGAGGACATTAACTGGATCTGAAAATTCACAACTACAGCAAAAGCTGTAGTTGAGGTTATTAGGATCAACTTAGAATTGGTTTATGTAGGAAAGAACAATGCCAAGGAGAGGCAGAAGAAAAATATTGCTACTATCAATGCAAAGCAACTTAGTCACTACTGGCCTGACTTGTCATCAGTTTCATTATTTTGAACACGACTAGAAAGTATGTTGTATTCAAAATTGCAAAAGACAGTCGAAAATGATTACATAATGCAGGAGGTCCTGTCATGACTATGCTTAGCTTTGATGGTAGCGATCAAGGATGGGCAATATTATTTAGAGGGTCAGATGAAATGGCTAGGGCCAATTAATAAAGTGTGCTGTGAGAATTTGGTATAAATGTAAGAGACCCAAAATGTTTGTGTTGGTATGTGTTGGCCTGAATTTGTGTTGGTATGTATTAGTAGGAAAATGCCTAAATTTTGGTGTAATTCTCTTTGTAATTCGAGACTTTAGCAATAGAACATGGTCTTTTTAATTAATTAATCTATAACTTGTATACCAATTTATTGCATTGTTGTGAAGTGTTTGTGCCTTGGTTTGAATGTCCTGTTTTATACAACAATTTGAGACTGCAGAAACATCATGTGTGTCTACCAAGCAACAAAATGAAACCTAAACCATTAATACACACAAACTGAATATGCAGGTTGATTATATAATAACTAATGCACCAAGATGCAATCATAACAACCATTCACCATTATTATTTGTCACATTCACAGCAGCAGTTTTGAATATGAAGCACATGTTATTTTTGGTCTATCAACAAACAATTTCTCCTTAATTAGCAATTAAGCTTTAAAAGGGCACAAAGAGTAGCAAAATCCACATGGGTTCCACTCATTTCAGCAGATAACAATACACACACTAATGGTGTCGAACTAATTTGGTATTGGTATTTTCTGTTCAGCAACTATTGGCATATCTGCAAATGAGGCTTTGTTCTACATGAATGACATGAAACTTCCTTGGCTATTTCGCTTGCTGTTCTTCTGAGATCCAAAGCACCAATACAGGTTCCATCAGCTTCCCCATCTTTTCTGTAAAATAAAAAACAAATTTTGAATTACTACGAGTTTAAATGGAACATAAATATCGTTTCTTCTATGGTTTGTAAGACCCACAATCATTCAGTACACAACAGTAGAGACCAAAAGAGGGAAGCCCAGCTAGACTCACCTAGTGAACTTTAATTCAAAGATGTCACACATACACAACAAGAGTAGTTTGATGCACTGGTGGCACAGATACAACCCTCAGTCACTCACTACAATTTTAAGCACAGATCCAACCCTCTTCATCATTGTGTTGGACATTCAATACCAACTTTAAATAATTTCAGCATTTGGCCCATTCAATCAAGCCAAAATCGTCATCAAATGCAAAATTAAGCAACCAGATATCATTGCAATTTGAATGAAAAGTTAATTCCACTTAACATATAGGAATGCATGACAATTTCTTCCAATACTAGACCTAGAGTATGGTATGTGAATTTCACACACAACTGTACAGGTTTCAATCGAAGTCCTGGATCATCAAAACATCATTACTTTTCTACAGCCAAATGCGCAATGTCTGTCACATACAAATTATAGTCATATCACCTTTAAAAAAAATGCAATCTAATCAATAGAATGCACAGAACAGGATCTGCACAACGACAACTCGAACAAATTTCTTGAACCATAAGGAATGTTACCGTACAAAGATAGATTTTAATTTCTAAAAAAAAATGAGAAATTCAAAATTTATACTTATCATTTCCTAAGCAAACCAAGAAACCCACCTAACTTAATCAAATTTTTGTCTTTAAAAAATATTCTTCATTTTCCTTTCCCTTGGTTTCTCAGCATCCAAGCAAATTGAATGATTACATAAAAATATACCATATATTTATCCAAAAGTAATTTTTAAAAAGCATTAAAATTTATAATCCTGTGCACTATATAAGAACTGGGATTTTACCAAAACCTTTTATTAATTGGATCTTACTTAACTAATCAACTTAATTTTGAAATAGAAACAACTAAACAAGCATAAGATCCAACTTCCCGTACAATTTTTCATCTCACCCGCCAAATAAAACTATAATAAACATGAAATGAACTAATCCTAACAACCTTTTTCCCTAGAAAAAGAATAAGAAAAAATTATCTACCTTTCTTGCATTTTCCCACCGGCCAAACAGAGCAAACCGAATCACATAAAAACAGAACGAAACCGGGAAAAAAAAAAGCATAAATCTCTTTCGTTTTCCTCAATTTTCTCAGCTCCCAAACACAGGAAAAGGACCAAAAAGCAAAAAAGCAATCAAAATTTAACTTACTGAATAAGTGGTGGGCTGGACACAAGTCTCGGCGGAGACGATAGCTGTGGCAGCGGCGTTTATAGTCTCGACGCTGTTATTCACGCTTCTCATCCTCGATTCACGATCCGAATCTAGCTTTTCCTACTCACCAAAAAAACGAAGCTCTGCTTTTTGTAACAACAACAACAACTTTTACGGCGACTGGATTTTCCAACGAGATTTGAGAACATAGAGTTTAGTTTTTGATCTGGCAAAACAAAATTAAAAAACAAAAACAGAGAGAGAGATAGAGAGCACGAAACGGTTACTACCCTTACTTTCTCTGATCTAGGTCTGAAAAGCATCAAATTCTCACTTAAACACCTGATTCTCTCCAAACCCCAACCCTTACTCTCTCTCTGATCTGGGTCTTCTCAGTTGGTGAGTTACTGTTTACTGTTTTTTCTTTGTTTTTGCTTATGGGTTTGAGTTGGGTATGCGGGAAGTGGTGACAATGGGGTTGGGGGAGAGGCAGAGAGCAAGCGTGGAAGTGGAGAGACTGGTGGAGGCGCAGTCGAGGTCGAGAGAGTGGAGCGCTATGGAGAGTGAGGGAGAAACTCGGTGAGGTGAGAGAGAGGAGCCATGGATTTTTGATGAGAGAGACAAAGAAAGTGAGAACGACAGAAGAAACGGTGAAAACTAACGTTAATTAGGTCTCATTGCTCTGTTAAGTGTATTTTAAATGGCGTGGCTGATTTTTGGCCATAGATTGATTTTAAATCAATCTCAGCCGTGAACTGGACCCTCTCCATTTCAAAGGGAAATGGAGAGGATCCGGATCCAAAAATAAAAGGGTACATGCTCTTGTGTGTGTGTGTGTTTTTTTTAATATAATAATAATAATAATAATTTTCCTTCTGTTTTTTATGGATTTTTTTTTTCTAATGGTGCTTTTTGTTATTATTGATTTAATTGTCATATTACATTTGTTTCTCTTTTTGACAAATTTGTATAGATTTTGATGCATATTATATATTTTGGTATTCCAATTCTCAATCACTAGTATTTTTTCTTTATTTCATTGGCTTGAATTTATTTGGGTTAATAATTAGTTTTTTTTGCAAGTTAGAATAGTTAGAATTTGATTTTTTTAGCAATCCAATTAGATGTTAAACTATGAGACTTTACTAAGTTTTTTATTTTTAATTTTTTAATTTTTTATTATCATATATTTTAATCCTTTTGGGTGGATAAATTTGTAGTTTTAATTTGTAGAGAAAGTACTCTTAATAGTTGTATTTCAAAAGTACCATATATTGCCAATTATTTAGACAAGAGCAAAGATTAGTCAAACAAAAATAATTGGATGAATGACATATTTTAAATTTTGCAATTGTATTTTCATTATTATTATTATTATTATTATTATTATTATTATTATTATTATTATTATTATATAAGGATGCATATAAAAACTTAATTAGGATATTTTGCTAATAATTGTTTATTTGTAATATTTTTGGGGACCAATTTTGCATTTTCTACTAGAAAATAATCTTAATAGATTATCAACAACAAATTGTTTTCCTAATCAATCTAATTAACCATTGTTAAGCGAAGATTGGTATAACATTTTGTTTGCTTGCAAAGCATCTTTATACGAGTATATTTTGATTCAATATATATTTGTGAATGTATTGAAATAAACATTGTATTCAAGAAGAAAGATCTTGATCATACTATGTATACTTCAAAAGAGAGATTGGTTTGGGATTAAAGACAAGTTGACATTTTTTAAATGGTGGGAAAAAAACTATTTTTATCATTCATTTCTAGCTATCATTATTGGAAAAACTTAAAGCTCTCTCCGCATTCTATCACTAGCAAATTAGCTCATAATATGAGTAGATGAAAATTTTTATTTTAAAAAAGAAAGTAATATGAAATTTTTTATAATTCTTTATTTACAAAGAACAAAAAATTCATTATTTTAAAAAAGAAAGTAATATGAAATTGTTTATTTTAGAAAAAAAAATCTTGCCCTTTGTTGGTTTGGTAAAGGGTTATATATTGTGGGGTCAAAGAATTTGGCAAGCCTGGCCCACTTTATATTAAGCCCAAGGCCCACGCCGAGGAGAAAGAAATGTCCGAGGAAGAACGAAGAAAGTCCAAATTGCCAAGAAACATCGCCGAGGACAATCCTATCCTCGGCCAATCGAGACTATAGAAGGGAATAGTAGCATGCCATTAAAGGCAGCCTCCCAGAGCATCTCAAGAAAAAAGACAAGTACAATGGGTCAGTCATGCAAGTATGGTGGAGGAGCAATTCAAGGAGAAACTGTCACCTCCGCATTAAATGCCCACAACTAACGTTCTGGTCACATTAATGAGGAAATGACCTATGAACAGTGCTGCCTTGGTTGCTGCAATTCACAGAGGGTTTGGGAAGGTGGCTGATGGGACAAGCACTCAAGTAGTGACCTGTATGATCAACAAATTGAGGGCCAAGATCAACTAAAAAGGGATATATATAATGTAAGAAATCCTCCAGGAAGAAAGGAGGAAAAAGAGAGAATACAGTAGCCATTTGAAGGATTTTTCTTTGAAACCTTTGTAACGAAGTACTGAATAGATAATAGGAACAACATGCTCATCGGATAAGGACCGAGGACAGAATTTCATACTTTAGTCCACGTCCTTGTTGTTCAGTCCACTCATAACCGTGTCTAGTTGTTGTAACCCTTGCTAAAGCCTAGTTCTTAAACCTATTCTCTATAAATTTGTTGTATTGGGCTAGTTGGGCGTGAGTCGACTCATCCAATAGAAGAAGTGCTCAAACCCAGTCCCTACAATTGGTGTCGTCTGTGGGAAGAACTTGTGTGTTAGTAAGGGCAACAATCAAGCATGGTAGGATTAAGCCCTCATCAAGCAGGCTCTTATCAGCCTGAACCGGCTAAATCCCAACAACAGGGTAGCTTTCCCAACCCTGAGCGTGATCAAAATGAAGAGAATGAAAGGTTTCGAGAGGGAAGTGTGCACACCACTCAAACTAGCAGAAGCCACTCTTGTGTGGCTAGACACGTGCTCTAGAGACAAAATAACAACCGGGCCATGCAACAAGAAAAAGTTAGGAGTAACGTATCCCAGAGACAGAATGATAAGCAGGCCATGCAGCGCGAGATAGACGACTTGAAGAGAAAGATGCACCACGCACGACCAAGGCGGTCTCGTTCTAACCCTGACATGCCCTCCGATGACGAAAGTAATGATGACTATAGGCAAAGATCGAGAACTCCTCCAAGCAAGACCTTCTCTCACGAAGAAGAGCACTACCGGAGGTGTAAACATAAAAGCCCATCTCCTAGGGGCTTGGGAAATGATGCCATGAGCAGGGCACTGGATTTACTCTCCAAATCACCTTTCACACGCCAGATAGACGGGGCTACACTTCCTTGACGATTCCAGCAGCCAACCTTCACCATTTATAACGGCAAAACAGACCCCGTGGAGCATGTGAGCTAGTTTAACCAAAGGATGGCTGTCCATTCTAAAAATGAGGCGCTGATGTGTAAGTTTTTCCCATCTAGCTTGGAACCAGTGGCGATGAGGTGGTTTAATAGTTTAAAGATGAATTCCATAGATTTGTATAAGCAGCTAACCCAAGCCTTTGGCTCCCATTTTGTTACAAACAGTAGAGTTTCTCAGCCCTTGAATGCGTTATTGTCTTTATCCATGAACGATGGAGAGACTCTAAAGGCCTACTCGGACAGA
The DNA here is from genome assembly GCA_023621385.1 of Quercus gilva. Lineage (NCBI taxonomy): Eukaryota > Viridiplantae > Streptophyta > Magnoliopsida > Fagales > Fagaceae > Quercus > Quercus gilva. The sequence goes on from CM042481.1 coordinate 45,259,203, forward strand.
TATTGGGAGATGTATAATGAAATGGATGGCAATTTTGATGATGTTGCCATCAGCACCTTCAAAAATAGTCTCCGAGCCGAGCACGGCTTGAGGAAGTCTCTGACTGGCAAGCCTGCCACCAGTGTGCGCTAACTGATAGATCAGATCGATAAGTATAAATGAGTAGAGGAAGAGCAGCTGCAAGGTAAGGGAAAGGAGAAGGTTATCCCTCAAGAGAGGAGGGATTTCAGGTCGGACCGATATAACAACAATTTCCTGAGGAGAGATTTCATGGAACAATCCGGAGCAACTAACACACAGACTGTCAATGCTGTATTCCAAGAACCAGTACATTGGGTGTTGGAGAAAATTAAGAACGAGCCATATTTTAAGAGGCTGAAGAAGATGGCGGGAGAGTCCACGAGGTGCAATTAGAACTTCTATTGCCACTATCACCAGGACCACGAACATACCACGGAGAATTGCAGGAACCTCTGGAACTATCTGGACCAGCTAATCCGAGAAGGAAAGCTGAAGCACCTTTTACATCATTCCAATGGTCATCAAGACCAGACCCATCGGGAACCCCAGAGAGATACTGCCTTAAGGCCACCTGTAGGGACGATCAATGTAATCTTGGCCGCGCTAGGAAGAACAGACATGTGCCCTTCACGAGTGTTATCTGTGGCTCAGCTGCCTACCGAGGAGTCCAAACCAGAGCCAAAGAAAGCCAGAATGAATTTTCACCCAGTCTTGAGTTTTTCAAAAGAAGACAAGATTGGAACCACCCAGCCCTATGACGATACGCTATTGATCACTCTCAGAATCGGGGACTATGATGTGAAAAGAGTGATGGTAGATAATGGTAGTGGGGCCGAGGTTATGTACCCCCGACCTCTACAAGGGACTAAGGTTAAAACCGGAAGATTTGATGCCCTATAGCTCTCCTTTGATGAGCTTCGACGGGAAGCTTGTTATTCTAAAGGGCATGATTAGGCTACCCATCCAGACCGGCCCAGAGATAGTGGAGGTGAACTTTATCGTGGTGGACATCTACTCTCCATCCACAGCTATTGTCGGTAGGCCCTAGCTCTATACCTTGGGGGCTATTGCCTCATCTTTGCATCAGAAGGTGAAATTCCCGTCAGAAGACCAGGTTCTCGAAATTCGTGGTTGCCAATCCACGACAAGGCAGTGTATGGTGGCTGCCATTTCATATCGGCTCAACGCGGAGTCCTTGGCCTTTGCTGAAAAGAACTTATAGCAATCAAAGGCCCCGGTGTCGCCTCCTGATACAGCTGCCGAGGAGGCAAAATGCGAAGATCTAGAGAAGGTGGCCATTGGTGATGACTCAGAGAAGTTCTTTCAAGTCGGGGCTTAGTGGCCTCTTCAGGAGAAGGAGGGGTTGATTGAGTTTCTCAAAAGAAATATTGACGTATTTGCATGGGATGCTTGCGATGCTCCAGGGATTGATCCAGCCTTCATCTGTCACCATCTCAATGTCAACCCGTCCATCACTCCCAAGAAGCAGCCACTTTAGCGCCCGTCGAGAGAGCACACCGATGCGATTAGGGACGAAGTGATGAAGCTTAAGCGTGCAGGGGCTATCAAAGAGGTTTTTTACCCTGAATGGTTAGCCAACACCGTGGTGGTCAAGAAGAAAAATGAAAAATAGAGGGTTTGTGTAGACTTCACGGACCTAAATAAGGCATGCCCAAAAGACCCATTCCCCATGCCTTGGATAGACCAGTTAGTGGATGCAGTTACGGGCCATCCTCGAATGAACTTCTTAGATGCCTTTCAAGGCTACCATCAAATACCACTAGCCTTGGAGGATCAGGAGAAGACAGCCTTCGTGACTCTTATTAGGAATTACCACTACAAGGTAATGCCGTTTGGTTTGAAGAATGCAGGGTCCACTTATCAAAGGATGATGACAAGAATGTTCGAGCTGCAATTGGGCAAGAGCATCGAAATCTATGTTGATGATATGGTGTTGAAGAGTAAAGTGGTGTCTAAGCATTTAGGAGACCTCGGCTGTACCTTTGATGTCTTAAGGAAGCACAAGCTGCGCCTAAATGCTTCCAAATGCTCATTTGGCGTGGGATCAGGCAAGTTTTTAGGCTATATGATTACTCATAGGGGAATTGAGATTAATCCTGACCAGATCAAGGCTATTAATGATTTAAAACCACCACAAAATGCCAAGGAGGTACAAAAGCTTACTGGAATGATCGCGGCCTTGAATTGATTCATTTCCAGGTCGGTGGACAGATGCAGACCATTCTATCTTTTGATCAACAAGTGGAAAGGATTTGAGTGGTCTGAGGACTGTATTGTGGCCTTCCAGCAACTCAAGGAGTACCTATCCCGACCACCTATCATGTCTAGTCCTGAGGCCGATGAAGTCCTATACGCATATATTGTTGTGGCCCTTCATGCTGTGAGCTTGGTGCTAATACAGGATGACAATGGCCTTCAAAAGTCGGTCTATTATGTGAACAAGTTGCTACATGAAGTTGAGGTCAGATACTTACCCTTGGAGAAAGCCATACTAGTTGTGGTCCATGCTACACGAAAGCTTCCCCATTATTTCCAAGCCTACATAGTGGTTGTTCTAACCCAACTACTCTTGAAGTCTGTACTTCGGGTTGCTGATTACATTGGAAGGATTGCCATGTAGAGCACAATTTTGGGAGCTTTTGACATCAAGTACATGCCTCGGATCTTTATAAAGGGCCAGGTCCTGGCTGACTTGGTGGCCGAATTTGTTGAACCACCAGTAGAAATAGTAGCAGATAAGCAAAACATGGATGGAAAATTAGTTGGGGTAATCTCTACGCTAGGACCCCCATGTTGGAAGGTGTACATTGATGGCCCAGCAAATCAAAGAGGGTCCAGAGTGGGGCTAGTCCTAGTATCTCCTAAGAAGATTATCATAGAGAAATCCTTAAGACTTTGGTTCTTGGCCACAAATAACGAAGCCGAGTATGAGGCCTTGTTACAAGGAATGGCCATGGTGTAGAAAATGGGAGGAAAAGCAGTAGAGATGTTCTCGGACTCGAGATTGGTAGTAGGCTAGGTAAAGGGAGAGTTGGAAGCCAGAGATGCAAGGATGCAAGAGTACTTAAGCCAGGTCAAACGCTTGCAGTCAGAATTCGATCTTTTCAGCTTGTCACACGTCTCCAGAAGTGGAAACACCAATGCAAATTCACTAGCCATGCTTGCTACCTCCTCGGCAGGGGGTCTGCCTCGAATTATTCTTGTTGAGCATCTGGATAGAGAAAATGAGGATGTGAAAGGCATGGTTCATATCCATCAAGTTAGAGTGGGTGCTAACTGGATAGACCCTATAGTGAGATTCCTTAAAGATGATATTCTGCCCGAGGAGAAGTTAGAGGCTGAGAAAATACGAAGAAACGCTCCTCGGTTTTGGTTGTCTGAGGACCACAAATTGTATAAACGCTCCTATTCTTGGCCATATTTACTGTGTATTCACCCTGAAACATCAGAATTACTACTTGAAGAGCTACACGAAGGAATCTGTAAGAGCCATACCGGAGGAAGATCTCTGTCACACCGAGCCATTACCTAGGGATATTGGTGGCCGGGGATGCAGAAGGAAGCCCTAAAATATGTTAAAAAATGTGACCAATGTCAAAGGTTTGCCCCAAATATTCATCAGCTAGGAGGGGTCCTCAACCCTTTGTCCAGTCTATGGCCGTTTGCCCAGTGGGGCCTAGATATTGTAGGCCCTTTCCCCAAGGCAGCAGGAAATAAGAGATATCTATTGGTCGGCACATATTATTTCACCAAATGGATCGAAGCTGAGCCATTGGCCAACATCAGAGATGTGGATGCTAAGAAATTCATTTGGAGAAACATTGTTACACAATTCGGGGTCCTTCATACCCTCATTTCAGATAATGGACTCAAATTTGATAGCAAAGCCTTCAGAAGATACTGTTGCGAACTGGGGATCACAAACAGGTACTCAACTCTAGCTTATCCTCAGGGAAATAGACAGGCCAAGGTTGTCAACAAGGTCATAGTCAATGGGCTTAGGAAGAAGCTGGATGACGCCAAGGGAAGATGGATAGAAGAGCTGCCACACGTCCTATGGACTTATCGGACTACACCACGACAGTCAACAGGGGAGACATCCTTTGTCATGACCTATGGGGCCAAGGCTGTTATCCTTTTAAAGGCAAGCTTCCCAACGCTGAGGACGAGCTCTTTCACTCCAAGCAGTAATGATGAACTACTAGGGAAAAGCCTAGATCTGATTGATGAACGAAGAGAAAAGGTAGTGATCCAGTTGGCCTATTTCCACCAGAAGCTTAAGCAGGGATACGATGCCAATGTGAAGCTGAGACCATTAGCACTGGGGGACTTACTGTTAAGGAAAGTTGTGGGTGCTGCCAAGAGCCCATTCTGGGGAAAGCTGGGACCAATTAGGAGGGACCATACCGAATTACTTCAGTAGCAGGGATAGGTGCATACTACTTAGAAGATTTAGATGAAAAAGCTGTACCTCGCCTATGGAATGTAAATAACCTGAGAATGTATTATTATTAATAAAAGCATTCCTCTTATTCAAATCCTAAATCTATTATGATTATATGTCTTGTACTTTGGTAACCATCTAAGTAATAGACAGAACCAAGGTCTTGTATGGTCCTCGAACTCAAACCTGCAGGAAAACTAAATACTTCAAGAAAAATCTAAGTGTTAGACAGAATCAAGGTCTTGCATGGTCCTCAAACTCAAACCTGTGGGGGAAACTAACTACTTCAAGAAAAATCTAAGTGTTAGATAGAACCATTGCATGGTCCTCGGATTCAAACCTATGGAGAAACTAACTACTTCAAGAAAAATATAAGTGTTAGATAGAACCAAGGTCTTGCATGGTCCTCGGACTCAAACCTATGGGGAAACTAACTACTTCAATGAGGATCTAAGTGTTAGACAGAACCAAGGTCTTGCATGGTCCTCAGACTCAAACCTATGGGAAAACTAACTACTTCAAGAAAAATCTAAGTGTTAGATAGAACCAAGGTCTTGCATGGTCCTCGGACTCAAACCTATGGGGAAACTAATTACTTCAAGAAAAATCTAAGTGTTAGACAGAACTAAGGTCTTGCATGGTCCTCAGACTCAAACCTATGGGGAAACTAACTACTTCAAGAAAAATCTAAGTGTTAGACAGAACCAAGGTCTTGCATGGTCCTCGAACTCAAACCTATGGGGAAACTAACTACTTTCAACAAAGGCCTGAGCATTAAACAGATTCCATGTGTTGTGTGACTCCTCGGACCACAACCTTTGAGGAAATTAACGAGCTTGATCATTCATCTGAGTTACAAATACATCGAAAGGGGAGTCTGGCACCTCGGACCACTCGCCCTGTCCTCATTCGATAAAGATGTAAACAAACACAGGCCCATGAGCATCACTTAAGGCACTTTGAGGTACATTGAACTTAACTCCCCTGCATAGTCAATAGCCAACTATTTCCTTGAGGTCATTAAATTTTTAAAACATACCTACGAGTACCTTTGCACATTGTGCTGTGGCATTTGATCTTAGGATTTAAAGGTTTATCTTTATAAATACTACGCGCTTAACATTTTTTACCTGTTATGATAACCAATTCATGAGGTATAGGATTCATATTATAAGGTTATTGCCTTTTATAGTCTATTCAGCAAAAGCAAGTTGTAGTAACAAGGTGGCTTAATTGTTAATCAAAGTCTAAGTGGAAATTATCATTATGGACTTTACATTTTTTGGTTGTTGTTTCAAAAATGAAAAACAAGTCACATTGTTGAGATTGTTTAGCTAACAATCAAAGCACAAGTTATATAAATAGTAGAACCCATTATAGCAACAATTAACACATGAAAAGGGAATTGCATACATTCAGTCCAAGTGTTCCATTACAACAGTTCAAATATCTAAAAAAAAGAAAAGAAAAGAAGAGAAAGAAACATGAGGCAAAAGCATAACAGAGGCAGCCTATTTTTTCAACTTGATCTTCATTCCTTCCTTGGAAGGCTGGTCTGAAGCGGCCTCAGGGTCTTCGGAGCTTTCACTTGGGGGAATAGCCTGCGGAGGCACCATAAGGAGAGCTGTCTCCTCAGCATGAGGGGCCTAGGCATCAGCTGAGGGCTTTGTAGCATCTTGGGGTGCTTCCTGGTCAGGGCCTTTGTCTGTTTCAATTACCCTAGAAGGCTCAGCTTCCTCGGCAAGCTCATCAGGAGTAGTTGAAGCAAGAGCAGCTTCATGTTGAGTAGTCTCAACCTCCTCAGAAGCAACCTCAGCCTCAGAACTAGAGGAAGCAGTTTTCCAGATGGCAGGAGGGTAGTATACATTCTCCACCTTCCACAAATCTGATGAAGCCTCAACCCTAGCTTGTTTAAAGGCTTAGTTCCAGACCTGGGAACAACAGAGCCTGCATACCCCAAGTACTTGAGCCTTGAGAGTGGCCTGGGTCCCAGCCACTCCCAAGGCAAAAGCCTCCTCCTCGGCTTTCTCTTTAGAGCTCTCAGCCTCTGTCCTAGCGAACTCTGCCTCTTCCTTAGCTCTCAAGGCTTCATCCCTGGCCCACTCCATGGCATTCTTGGCCCCCTCTGCCTCAATCAACCTCTTCTTCAGATCAATGATTTGTTCCTTAGCAATCTTCAGCTGATCCTCAGTTTCGAGTAGGTGCTTCGTCTGGTCTTCGGCTTGTTTTTGAGCGCCAGCTAGGCCTGATTTAGCGCTATCTCTGGCCCTTGTCATCTCCTACAGATCCTCCTTTACTTTCAAGAGATTGGCCTCGGAGTTTTTAAGGGTCCGTGTAGCATCCAGGCGCTTGTCACGCTCGAACTCCAGGGCCCTGCTCTGGTTGTTGGCTGCCTTTTCCAACCTATAAATGGCTTAGATAGCCTGCCAATTGAAACAAGTGCACGATAAGTTGGAAACCAAAGAACAAAAATCAACGGAGTCACAAGTGTTACAAGTCTTACCATGCCCAGGTACCTTTTGAGGCTGAGGAAGACCTCCTGCCTCCTTAAATTCCCCAACTTGGCCATATAGGCGGGGAGTAGTAGGGACCTCTCTAGCGCATCGGCCACATGAGTGCCTTCACCCCCTTGGAAGTCCCTGAGGGAGGCGTTGTCCATCAGAGGTTCCCTATGGAGCATTGGGATAGGGAGCCAAGCGTGGGGCTCAGATTGTGTGGCGATTTCCTTCTTTTGGCCCTGGTGCATGATTTTTAGTTGCTTTGAAGCTCGTCGGGCTTCATCTTCCTCCTGAGAGGAGTGAGATTTCCCCCCATCCATTGGCTCTTTGCCTCTAGAAGCCTTCTTCCTTTTTGGATCGGCAGGATCGGGCCAAGGAGGCAGAGTCGGCTGAGGAGGAGGAAGTTTGGACTGTAGAGATGATGGCTTTGATTGGGTGGAAGATGACCTAGTTTGAACAGGATGAAACTTGGATGGAGGAGGAGGAAGCTCGAATTATGGCTTCCCTAGCGCGTCCTTCCCTGGTTGGCCCTCGATTAGGTCGAACAAGCTGGTTTGAGGTTTTCTCTTAAAACCTATTTCGGCCCGAGAAGAAGTCCCCGCTGATGGAAAATCCGCTTCAGTCAAACGGGGGTCGCCCAAGTCACTAGAGGGATCATCGGATAGATTAACTTGGCCGAACACACCAAATTCGTTCTCAGACGGACCCAAATCAACGACTTCTTCTTCTCTTTCTACTCTTCCTCCTTCAGCCTCTATAGCTTGATGGGGTGAAGAAGGGTTTGTCAACGGAACGCCTTCTGGGATAGGAGATCCTTCTGGGATAGGAGATCCTTCAGGAAGCAAGAACCCGTGTTCTGCTACGGTGATTTTGTGAAGCCGAGGATCTTTGGCTCTGATCACGTACTTCGGAGCCGAGAATGATTTCTAGATAGGATTGTACCCGAGGATCTTGTGAGCGGCTCTGATTGGGTTGTCAAATTCGTTCACAAAGACCTCCGCCCTAAGGATGGTTTCCAAATCTTCTCGATTGACCAAGTGAAAGTGTCGTTCAAAGGTGTGCGGATCTGCAAACAAGAAATCATATTCGTATTAGCAACCAAACAATGCAAACTGTGATATCACAAAAGATCAACCCTCTCTTACTTTGAATACCCCACCTGGTGCCCCCTCCTCTGTCGGACAATGAAGGCCGTCGTGCCACTCCCTGGACATGATGAGAAAGTCCTTATTTAACCCCTTGCTGGACTCGGGGATGCACTGAATAAGCCGAACCTTATCGTCCATCGTCTTCTTATAATAGGATTTACCCTTTAGGTGTTGGAGGTTGTAGCACCAGTTTACATCGTGATAGGTTAACCTCAACCCCATTTACTCGTTTAAGGCGTCCACGCAACCTAAGATCCTAAACACATTGGTGGCGCACTGGGTGGGAGCTAATCGGAAATGCCTAAGGTAGTCCTTCATCACCGGCCTCATAGGGATTCTCATACCACCTTTTATAAAGGCAATTACGGGAATCACTACTTTGCCCTCTTGCCTCCTAAAATGCCACTCCCCTTCTTCACAGTATCTCAAACCTACATTACTGGGTATCCTATAATCGGCGATGAATTTTTAAACCTACCTATCCCTAGAAACGGCTAAAAAGACTCAGGGAATGACGAAAGAAAGACAGGAATAAGAGGAAAAGAAACTTAGAAGAGAGAAAACATGAGTTAGAGAGAGAGAAGAAAACTTACTGAAATGAGGAAAAGCTCATCGGACAGGCTTTTTATGCTGAAAAGAGACGTGAGTTTGGTTAGAGATTTGAACGAACTCAGGATATGTGCGCAAGAACTCTTGAGTGTAAAAGTAAAGAGGCAAATCGGTTCAAATAGGTATTTATATCTCCAATTAAAAATAACCGTGTGGGTTTTCCTACCCATAAAGTTAAAGAAATCCCCACCGTTAGATTACCATCACACCGTTGAATGTGGGGAACACAGAGCCGCCAGAATTTAATGAGGGCGCGCTCCGTATACCGAAGCGCCAGGAAAGTGCTTTGGACAGGTGAAAAGACTCTGGCACTGACGGAGGACAAGACTTGACAAGCCCTAACAAAGGCCTGAGGACAGCAAAATCCCCCTTTCTGTTTGAGGAGTCGGACAGTAGGATTTTGAGGGGCAATTGTGGGGTCAAAGAATTTGGCAAGCCCGGCCCACTTTATACTAAGCCCAAGGCCCACACCGAGGAGAAAGAAATGTCTGAGGAAGAACGAAGAAAGTCCAAATTGCCAAGAAACATCGTCGAGGACAATCCTGTCCTCGGCCAACCGAGACCATAGAAGGGAATAGCGGCATGTCATCAAAGGCAGCCTCCCAGAGCATCCCAAGAAAAAAGACAAGTACAATGGGTCAGCCGTGAGAGTATGGTGGAGGAGCAATTTAAGGAGAAACTGTCACCTCCACATTAAATGCCCACAACTAACGTTCTGGCTGTATTAATGAGGAAATGACCCATGAATAGTGCTGCCTTGGTTGCTACAATTCACAGAGGGTTTGGGAAGGTGGTTGATGGGACAAACACTCAAGTAGTGACATGCATGATCAACAAATTGAGGGCTAAGATCAATTGAAAGGGATATATATAATGTAAGAAATCCTCCAGGAAGAAACGAGGAAAAAGAGAGAATACGGTAGCCATTTGGAGGATTTTTCTTTGAAACCTTTGTAACGAAGTACTGAAGAAATAATAGGAACAACAGGCTTATCGGATAAGGACCGAGGATAGAATTTCATACTGTAGTCCACGTTCTTGTTGTTCAATCCACTCATAACCGTGTCTAGTTGTTGTAACCCTTGCTAAAGCCTAATTCTTAAACCCATTCTCTATAAATTTGTTATATTGGGCTAGTTGGGCATGAGTCGACTCATCTAATAGAAGAAGTGCTCAAACCCAGTCCCTACATATTTTATAAAAAAAATAGAACATTTTTTGATTCATAGTTTAATACATATAAAATTAAATTCTCTTATGAGAAAATGTTTTATTGTAGATTATTAATCCTAATATATGATATTATGAATATTTTAAAAAATAAATAATATATCATATTTCATTACAAAAACAATTAAATATTCTTACGTATTGCGTGAGGTTGTAACTAGTGGTACTTAAAAAACCAGATTTCATGGAAAGAGTCCAAAGGAGGGTGCACTTAAACCCCTCTCCTCCTGGAGGTAAAGGTGAGTAATTTTCTAGAGAAATAACACCAAGTAATATTGTTTTTCCCACATACTTAACCATTTGGAGGATTCCGATGGACCTCATTGGGATGATCCGTGGCATTTTGTTGGATTGTTTCAAGGCAAAGCGGTAGGAAAACGTACAAGCTAGAACAGCCTCAAAGCACTCCTCTATCTCAACCTTGGGGTGATTTCTATCTGTCCACAATATACACCCCTACAATTCTCCTTCAAAATGTTTAAGGCAATCCCTTTAGTTTTTTCCCTATCATCCATGTTTTTCCGACTTTCACAACCTCAAGTATTAGCAGCCCCCTTCTTTACGAGGAGGCATCTTTGACTAGTCTTCAATTTATAATTGGAAAATTATTAGTTTACATTGTACCATTCAAGTAAGGTTTATATTTTAAACGAATGTGTATAACATTGTACACTTTTATGCAAATGTGTACATGTACAATATTATATTTGCATAAAAGCATATAATGTTATACACATTTGTTTAGTTTACAATATAAATCTTACATGAATAGTGTAATGTAAACCAATAATTTTCTTTTATAATTTAAGATGTAAAGGGAAAAAAAAAAAAATATATATATATATATATATATAAAAGGGTAAGAACTATGTTACGTCTAAGAGATGGTTAGAGAAAAATCTCGAGAAACACTTTTTATGCTTCTCCAGGTAGTTTTGCTCCTCTTCTCCTAATTAGTCAAATTAACATGCTTGTCGAATTTAACCCAAAAAAAAAAAAAAAAAAAATGCTAGAAGCATTAGCTGTTTTATTTTTTATTTTTGTGTACAAGAGGAAATTTTATTAAAGAAACTAGAGAACTTGCAACATATGGTGGTGGGCCTGTTTGTGTTTTGGGCTGGATTTCTCCTGTTGTACCACGGCCCATGATTCTGGGGTAGAAGAGTTGGGACTGACCTAACTGAAACACACCCTAGGCTAGCTTGTGCGCAAGTTAGGCCATCCCCATATAGATGCATCCTAGTAGGAACCTTGAATGTATTGCATGCTCACGGCAGGAAAGATTATTACAAATATTATAGTAGGAATTACGATGCAACAGGATAGCTAGGATTTTTTTTACTAATAACAATAATACATGATTAACACCATAAAGGAGGATATAGCAATACGATTACGAATGACAAGGTCACGGCAAAAAGAAATTAACAGTAAGATAACAAGTTAGTCATTTATCAGCAAAAATAGGATTCATTTGCCAAAGGAATTGGCTTAGCTGTTCAACGAACACAAGCCTAAAAAGGAGCCGATCTCCAATGTGGTTAACCTCAGAAGGAATTCCTACTATAGAGATTACACACTTTGGAAAAAGGATCTAGATGGTTGAAACTTGAGTTCTTAGCTTATTAAAGAGTGGGTTTATTGAGAGGGAGAGAAATTGGTAACCTATTAATGCATGCCTCTATTCCTAGCACTCATGTTTCTTCCCTCTCTTTGGGATTTCTATATTTTTCATTTTCTTTTTTGTTTTCTCTGTTTTATTTTCTTTTTTTTTTTTCTCTCTGTTTTTTTTTTTTTTGGTCGTTGTTCCTCTCCTTTTTTCACTGTTCACGACTACAAAAGTGGTTTTGTTTTGTCTCTTGCCTCTCTTAATACTCTCATCCAGATAAGGGTTAAACTCCTCTCTTACCAACCTTTATGGCATGCATCTAGTGATTCCAGCTCATGTTTACTTTTTTTGGATGAGATGTTATCCCAACAGGACATTTCTCCCAACAGGACATTTCTCCCAAAAGAGCTTGAGCGGGAACCCTAAAATAGGCTCCCTTTCTCCCCAGACCACACCCTATCATACCTCTGACCCATGGCCCACCTTCCTTGTATTAACTGGGTACAGGTAGGTGGTGCCTAAGCCTTTTGTGTATGCTTCACTTTTGTCTAAATCCATTACTTTTTCGGCCTTCACGCATTTGCCATTGCCTCTGCATTTGTCTAATTCTGTTGCACATTTTGATATTTGTTAACTCTTGCAGTGTGAATGATACATGGGCCTTTAGGATTTCGTTCTTTGCATTCCATCTCCTCTTCAAATTGGGTATTGTTTAGGTGTGGGCCCTCTCCCTCTTACCTAGCCCATGTCCCCTTTTGTCCCGTGTCCGTGGGCTGGCTGGTGCTCCTGCCATGCCACTGCACTGCTCCTGCTATGATATCACTTATCCTTTTACCTTGTTGTTACCTTTGGGCTTATGGGTTGAAGCTCCTGCCAGTCCATTTCTTACATTCTTTCTTCTTTTGGGCTTTACTGGCCAGCATTCCTGCTGGGTCAGCCTGTTCTATGCCTTGGGCTTCCTCAACCCATTTCATTCCTTGAGCATCCTCGGCCCATTTCCTTCTTCCTTACCTCTTTCACTCTCATAGGTTTTTGTAAAATCCTTTGGGCTTCCCCAGCCCAATTACCACATCCTTACCTTTCAGGCTTATTGGCCTTTATGCCAACCCTATGAATTTACTAATTCCTTTCTTGGGCTTTCTTGGCTCATTTTACTTTTTTCTCCATCTCTTATAATTTTCATAGGTTTACTACTTCATTTCTTAGGCTTCCTTGACCCATTTGCTTTCTTCTTGGCCACTTATTATTTTTGTGGGCCTGTTAACCATTATTCCAGCCATTCTGGACTGATGGTCTTCACTTTACTATTTTCTTTCCCCATCTTTTTTATATTTGTTAGGTTCTAAAAATTTAGAACAATTGGCAAATCATGAACACAAACTTGTCTAGATATAAATTCTAGAGTCTATAGGTATTATTAAACAATACTCAAGGTAATACAAGTCAAGATTCAAGAATATACAAGCTGCAGAAAGAAAAGTTCAGAAACTGCCTTGTTCAATTGATCGAAAGACAAGCTCGACCAATCAAAATACGTATCTGGAGAATTTTATTTCAGCCCAAACTCTACTTAAACGTATTAGGTTTTAAGTAAAACACTACTAGTATATAAAGGAAACCCTAAGCACATTTTTATAATGCTTTTCAAAGAGAGAAGAATGTGCCTCTTTTGTAGATCTAGGGTTTTGTACCACAAAGCTCTCTCATGTCTTTTATCTGTGTTATTCCTTGAAGAATCTCAAGATCTGGTGTTGTAGAAGTTGCTGCATTCTCTAGTCATCAAAAGTGCTGATGATCTAAACCTTCAAGAGTGGTCTTGGAGTCACAAACAGGAGAGTTTGTGGTTTTTTATTTTATTTTATTTTATTATTATTTTTTTATCACAAGTGTGGGTGCTTGTGTTGCAAAGGCCAAGGAAAGAAATAGTTTGTGGACTCGGAGCTATCATGTGGTCGTGGTAGTAAGTTTTCTACTCAAGGTAGCAATAGGATGTTAGTGGTCTAAATTCTATTGTACAAACTTCAATTCTTTCATAGTGGATTTGCTTTTTACCTTAGAATAGCTAGGTTAAATCCTCCTAGGTTTTTTACCAGTTTGGATTTCCTAGGTCATCATATCATTTTGTTATTTGTTTTCTAGCTGCTTTGCATGATATGATTGTTTTGTTTTAACCTAGATCTGAATAATAAACCTAAGTATTCACTTGGTTAATTAATTAGGCTAAACAATCTAGTTTACAGGGATCTAAAAACCTAATAAGTGGTATTAGAGCAGGTTAGCTCTTGATTTAGGTTATTATACATAGAGTTGATCCTTGATCCCTGTTATCATGGATAATTTTAAGTGTCTTATTGTTTTTGATTGTGATGTTTTGAGTAAAAAGGACACTATTGTTTCAGTTAATCTTTCTGAGGCTTGTGAAAGGAATTTGCAAGATTTCAGTCTTTCTCAGAAAATTAGTGTAATCCCTCAAATACATTTTGCTTCTCATAGATTTTTACTTACAAAGCCGAAGACTCGTGCTAAATGGGTGATAAAAGACTTGTTAAGGTGAGTGTTGGTGACTTGTCCCTGATTTAATCCTTTCAATTATTTGTGGACATGTTTACTTTTAGTTTTTGGCTGTTTTATTTTCTTAGGTGTTTTGATTATTCAAAAATCCAAAAACATTGAAAATTTTCAAAAAGACAAAAATATTTTATTTTGTGTCTAGATTTTTTTTTTAAGGATTACATGAATTATGATATCTCTCTCTTGATTTAGAAAATGCTTGATATTATGGAGAAACATAAAAAGTATGTATTATATAAGTGCTAAGCTATTTCTGATTTTGTGTAAGTATGTACTAGATTGGACATGTACTCAAGGGTTAATTAAGAAATTGATATTTCTTGTTTATATACCCTTTATAGCTTAGTTAAGCACTGTCATGCATTGCATTTGCATTTTTAATCATTTAGCATAATGTGTGCTTTTTAGTTTTGGTCATAAAAATTTTTTTGAAACCAAAAAGATTTTTATTTCTTTTGTATTACACATCATGGATATGTGATTGAGGTTGGCTTATGATCTTTGCATAACATGCCTGTGTACCTTGTTTAACTTGGATGAGCTTATTTTTTCTACACTTTGCTAGTTTTAGTTATGTAGTGCATGTTGTGTAGGAGTTGTTTATAATTTTTGATCACATGATCTTGTTTTTGAAGTCACATGTTTTTGATCATAAGGACTAAAAAATCCTAAGAGAAAGGCATAAATAACCATCTCACCATTATTTACTAGCTGTGAAGGTCCCTTTTTGACAGTGTCTAAGCTCAAACTGAAGCGAGGACCCCGGGGTCTTTTGTTGTAGTTTGATGGGATTGGGCTTGGTTAACTGCAGCTGAATGGGCTATTTACAAACCAAGTGGTGCACAGAGTAAGAACTCTACAATACATATAAATTTGCAGGAGAGAATATATGTATTGAACAGTAAGGAAAACAGCAAAGGAGAAACAATGTAAATAAGAAATATGCAAATAGTTGTTAAGGATCCTCAGACTTGTGTAAAATATTTCGTTATTTTTCGTAATTATGGGTTACAATGTGCTCACTAAGACGTGATACAAGGTCCAAATAAGCTTAAAAATTACTGACTTAGATGACTATCTAAGCCTCTAAGACTTGCAAAGTTTGAATAATTTTGAATCTAAGTATGTATTATAATGGCTATTTTTGGGATACCGGGCGATATTTCCCTATTTTCTTTGTGTTTTGACAGAGTTTTCTCAATGATTCTATTATGATTTTACTATTGCTGAATGCCCTTTCAGTGTTGGCTGCTTCTCCTTTTATAGTGTCACTCTAGGGTTCCAGGGTACCACTAATCCCTGTTGTTCCAGCCTTTCTGACGACTAATTCTTTTCTTGTTTCTCATAGTTTCCTTCTTTTGGTACTGTTTCCCCAAAAGCCTCTTGCTAACTTTCCATTCAAGGGTGTCCTTGGGGAGCTGACTTTCAATCTCTCTTCCTTCAATGCTTCTACGCCTTTACCTTTTCAGGCTTAGCTTTTGGCTGCCCTTTCTTTTTGTCATTTTTCCCAAGTGAGCCGAATCCTTCCCTGCCAAGTTGAAGGTTTTTCCAGCTACTTCCTCTTATGGTTCATCTTTTTGGGTTCCCTGAGATACCAGACTTTTGCTCATGAGTTGTTGCTTTCTAGGCCCTTTGGTTCTTTGCTGCATTATTGAGCACTTGAGAAGGACATATCTGTCCTTCATTTCTTGTGCTTTTTGGTTCCCCTTTTGAGCTGTCTCCATCCTACTTTGGCTGTGTTGCACGTCCCAGGGATCCCTAGTCCTTGACAGTCTTTGGGATCCCGGCTCAGTTATTTCTACTGGACTCTCTTTGGTCCTTTGATTTTGGCAGGCTGGGCCTTTTTCTGTCTTCCCTTTGTTTCATGGGCTCTAAAACTTGCCCCTTCATGGATCTTGGCTTCAAATCTTTTGGGCCTGCCATCCTTTTCTTTTGTGAGCTCAACCCCTTTTCAATTTTACTTTCCATGGGGTTGGCCCAATGCGCTATTTCTTTGGGCCTTTTGTTATGATTTTTATTGAACCTCAACACTAGCCAATCATAAACTCCTTAATGCATATCGTAAGCTTTTGTGCTCAAGAAAGTGTAGCACATTCACAAAAAGAAAATAAGGTGTAGCCTTGGAATAATAATAAAATTGGTGTGTACATTATGTGGCTATAATAAAGATTTTGTTCAGTGAGTTCCCCAGGTATGAGGTTAAGTCTGTCTTCTTCCTGTTGGCCATCAGATTGGCCTAGGGTGCTCAGTATCCTTTAGCCCTCATGTTCTTGGGCCACATTTATTCTTAATTGGATCAACTTCATGGAGACGAAGTTGAAGGTGACTCTTGCTATACGATCACTTCATCCCTCCACCGTGCCATTCTTTAGGTATTCATGTGGGACTGTTCTTTAGTTACTTTAACAAAGTGTAGGAATTTGAAGTTAGTAAAAGATAAGTTCCAAGGATCCCCTGATATAATTAAAGGTTTGTGTGGTAGTTTGACTGATAGCCATCCAATCATTTTTCATTGGGCCAATCTGAAAGGTGGCAGTCTTAATCTGGTTGAGTTTTTTGATCAAGCATAGCATTTAAGATGGCGTTCTCCTCGGGAGTTCAGCCCTGGGTTTGCTTGTGATTTCGTTTTAGCTTCTTTCCTCACTTCTCTAGGGAACATGTTTGATTTGCGTCAGGGTGATGAAGGAAATTTGGCTTATTTAGCTTGTGTTAGCCCCTCCTGGCTTCCGGTGCCCTCTTCAAGTGGCCCTAGATACATACACTACTCAGCACACCAAGTACTCCGACAATTTGGTTTCGATCAAGACATCCCTCCAGTATTCCAGGATGTAGTGCCTTCTCTCCCTTCGCTAGACCCATTCCTTAGGCTTTAGGCTTTCTCTTACTGGTCACGGAGAAGTCCTCAGTTTGTAGTTCCCAACTCCCAGAGGGCAGTCTTTGCTTCTAATGGTTTTGCCGGCTATTGGAGACGAGTGTAGAAATCTTTTGTTGATTATGCTGGCTCTTGCAAGATTGAGAGAGTTCCCAATCCCGATATATTTTTTGCTCCTACTGCTAACAGGCGCTTATCCCTTCCTACTGCTGGTATTGTATTTGCTGCGATAAGCAACAAGACAAGGTTCGTGGAGTGGCATGCCTTTAGGGGTGGTTGGGTGTGATATGCCTAGGATTTTCCAGAAATTTGGTCAGGATGTGACCTTATTGTTGGTGCTTCTTCCGGGGTGCTAATTAAAAGAGGGGTAGTAGAGGTGATTGGTGCTGCTACTCCCATAGGTAAAGGTAAAGAGAAAAAGATTAAGCAGGAAAAGGTCAAGCAAGCTGTACTTGAAAAAGGTGTTGAGAGTGCCAAAATTGGCTCTAAAACCAAAAAGAGAAAGACCGCGAGGTCACAGAAGCAGTTGGTAATTTTTGAGGAATCCAAGAAAGTAGGTTCCCCTACAGCGGGAAAAGAAGTTGGGCATTCTTTAATTCCAAGGACTCGAGTGAAGACTAAGGTAGAGTCTTCTCTCTCTCAGGTTCTTTTGAGTTCTTTAGCCCAAGGTTCTTTGGGATCATTTGATCTTGTACCCTAGTCTCCCTTGGGACCTTCTGGGCGTATTCGTAGTAAACAAAAGACCATCGGAGACTCTGTAGAGAGAGAAAGAAGGGCAAAGCCTCTTTCCTTCTACTATTTTTTATTTCGCAATGGCTTATTACTATTGTTGCAATGTCTTTCTTTTTCTCTTTTAACTGATGAGTGACTATTTCTTCTTTGCAGTCTAAGCGCAAGTCAGACCCCAAGAAAGTCCGGAGTCAATCATCTGGTGATGATGTGGTATGGCTTCCTTCGTGCCTCCCTCTCTGTTTGTTTCCACCCCTTTTTGGTACTGTGTACTTATGTGTATATGTATATATATATATATATATTTTTTTTTTTGTAGGTGGAGGTACCCCCTCCCACAGCTAGTAGGACTTTGAAGGAAGAAGTTGTTACTACTCCTTTTGCTGGTTTCCTAAGTGTGGAAGAGGAGGTTCCTAGTGGTGGTATAATTGAGGAAACTAGGCAGCTAGTGCAGGATGTCTAATCCACTCCGTTTGCTGTTCCCCTGGCTACTCAAGATCCTGAAGCTCCTCAGCCCCCTGTTTCCCAAGATCCCCAGCCTGAGCAATCCCATCAAAACTGTGTCACCTGATCTTATATGAAGCAAAGAACCCTTGGGGGGCCCGTCTCCATCCATACAAGCAGGTGAGCCCCCATTCTTCTCTTATAAAAAATGCTTAATCTTGTCCTTTTTTTTTTCTTTTTTTGTTGAGATTTCCCTTTTTCTCTTCCCCTTTTAGGTCAAGCCAGTGCTCGATTTGCCCCTAAGGCCACTTCTTCTTAGGAATCAGAGGGTTCTGAAGGAGCGTGTTGTTCTCCTTTTACTATGCTTCCTTCTCCTTCTCCCTTTTGTGCTTTTCCCTTGTCTTTTCCTCCTATGGCAAAGCCCCTAGTGTCCTTTCCTTCCTTTAGCCATTTTGCTAAGGTTTCCTCACCCTTTCTTCAATGTGTTGCGTGTTCTCTCACAGAGTCCTTCAAGAAATCAGAGGAGCAAAAGGAGCCCTATCACAAGAAGCCGATACAAGCCCTTTTTTTTTTTTTTTTTTTTTTTTTTTTTTTTGCTTTTCTTACTTTACCTTTTCTTTCTTGGCTTTTTCCCCCTTTTGAACTATGCCTGCTTTTGCAGGTGTTGACACAAGTGTTAGAGATCCTGAGTGCGTGGTTCCTGACGTGGTTGTGGGATCTGCTTAGATTGCTAAATCTTAGGTAGGGACCCCTCAAACTATCCAGGAGGTTGACAATTCCCTAATCCCTAGAAGTGGAGATGCAACAATGAGGGAGGCTCTAGAGGTGGCTATTTCAGATCTTGACTTGGGGCTCTCTACCTTTCTAGCTTGCTTTGATCTTTTGGAGTTCAACAGCCTTCCTGCAAGCCATTTTCATCGCTTTGGGCCTTCCTATGGCAACTTCTTGTGCTTCTCCGTACCTGTGGAGGTTTGCCATTGCTAGAGGGGTTGCTCAAGGTCCATGGAGACTTTACCAGTGGTTTTAGGGTAGGTGTGTTTCTGGGCAACATTCTGATAAAGTTGCTGTTTGCCGTGTTGATCTCTTTGAGGGATTCCTCCCTTGACTCCTTATCTAAAGAGAAGCTTTTGGAATGGAGGGAAGTGGTGCAGGATCTTTTAGAAGCAAAGTTTAACCTGTCTTTCTTGCTAGAGCATTTGCGTTCACCAGCCCATAAGCTATTCCAGAGATAGGCTTCCAATAGTATATATGTTGAGATTGTTGCTGCTGAGTAGGCTCTAGCTTGTGCTCATAAGGTTCTGCAAGATTTGAAGGTTAAAAGGCAAAGGATTCTCTCTCCTTCAGCTGTCTTTGTCATTTCTACAGATAGTTCTTTACTTACTGGCCTTATTCCTTAGCCTTTTTTTTTAGCTAGTTCAGATGTGTATTTTCAAACAATTTGGGCTATATAAGTTTCATCTTTTTTTTGTTGAACACTGTTCCTAGCTTTTCTTCCTTATTTTTTCTGTGGTGTGGATTTGTATTTGCGTTGTCTTCTTTTTTTTATTTTTTTTAAGGCTGCTTCTATAGCATATGGATTTGCTCTTCTATTTTTTTTTTTTTTTATACTGTTTCTTTTTTCTTTTTGCACTGAGTCCTGGGCCATGGTCTCTACAAGTCTTACTGTAGATCCTAGATTAGGTACCCTAGTGGTTGCTTTGCTGTGTAGGTATTGAACTGGGTACATTGGGTGCCCCCCCCCCCCCCCCTTTTTTATTTAAAAATTTTTTTTTTTAAGTCCCAAATCATGAACCAGGCAGGCTTTCTTTTGTCAAATACTGGGCTAAGTTTTCCCATATTTGGACTTTGCAATATTTAACATTAATCTTAAAGGGAAAAAAGAGATTTCATTGAATCAAAGCACAATTACTTTCTAAGGAACACAGAAAAGTTATCAAAGATAGTAAGGATCCCAGAATGTCCTTCTACCTTGGGTTCCTGAACAAAATTACTTAAACAAAAATTCATAACAAAAGCAAAGAATGATGAAACACCTAGCAGGTTAGGTAGTCGGTAAAAAGGGTCTCATTGTATTGAGATATTCCCATTTTTATGCATAGTACTATTCCAGTCACTTCCCATTTATGGGATATTCCAGGACTATCCCATCTTCCTTTGAGAGGTAGTAATACTTACTATCGTGGGCTTCCCTAATGATGTAGGGTCCTTCCCACTTTAGGGCAAATTTGGAGGGTCCTGGGAGGTTTCTTCTCACATGTTTAGCTGTTCTCAACACCAGCTGCCGCTTAGTGAAAGCCCTTGGGTGAACTGCTTGTGCATATGCCTTAGCCATCCTTTGCTAGTACCTCAAACTTCTCCTTTTGACCACTTCTCTTTCTTCCTTTAACCCCTCAAGATCTGCCAACCTCCTTTCATTGTTTGCTTCCTTGGTATCCTCCCGGTTTTCTTCAAGCACTACTCTTGGTGTGGGGACTACCAATTCCACAGGACTAATGCCTTTTGTCCCATAAACCAGAGAGAATGGTGAGAATCTTGTAGCTGTTTTCATAGAGCTCCTGCATGCCCAGAGTACATTTGTTAAGTGGTCATTCCATTTTTCCCCATACTCATATTTCATCTTCTTAAGGATCTTTACCATCACCTTATTAGTGGCTTCAACTTGGCCATTTCCTTGCGAGTAGTACGGTGTAGACCTTCCATACTTGATGTAATATGCTTCAGTCAGGTTCTTTATGTCTTTGTTTATGAACGGGGTCCCATTGTCATTGATCAGTCTTTTGGGGATCCCGAACCTTGTGATGATGTGCTCTCGAATGAAGTTTACCACGGTTGCTCCAGTGGCCTTTTTCAAAGGGATAACTTCTACCCATTTTGTAAAGTACTTAGTGGCTGCTAAGATTCATATGTAACCATTGGAATGGGGGTTTATAGGTCCTATGTGATCAAGCCCCCAAGTGTGGAAAGGTCATGGTGTTGTCATATCTTGTAGTACGTTTAGGTGAGTGTGGATTGCATCTTCAAGAACTTGACATGCATGGCACGTTTTGACCAGTTCCTCAGAGTCCTCTTCATTGTTGGCCAATAGTACTCCAGCAGTAGTAACTGCTTGTAGAGGCTTCTTTTCCTTGGGTGACTTTCACAGTCGCTGGAGTGGTCTTCCCTGACTACTTCTCTGGCTTCCCTTGGCCCTAGGCATCTTAGGGATCCCCGTTGTACCCTTTTTTGAACAGGATCCCATTCTATAAAAATTTACCTAACTACAAGTCTCTTGAGTTGGTGAGCTAATGTCCTATCAGCTGGTAGGATCCCTTGAGCCAAGTATTCCATGAATGGTATTCTCCAATCTTCCATAACAAATACACCGTAGCTTTCTTTCTTATCTATTGAGAGTAGACATTTTTGGGATTTCTCCTGTATAGTTGCTGCCTCTTTGCTCATAGTTGGCTAGTAGTACCCCATGCGCAACATCCTTCTTTATAGACTGATTTTTTCTGCAACCCACAGGCCTGTCTATGTAGTTCTTCTAGTTTCAGCTTTCCTTCTTTCATATCGATGCATCGGGATAGGATCCCTCCGAGTAGCCTCTTGTATAGCTTCCCTTCTATTAGAGTGTAGTCCCTTAGCTCTTTGATACTCCCTCCATATCCTGCCTCTTTCATTTTTTCCTTGACCTCACTTCTCTAATCCTGCTGCTTAGGTTCTTCAGGAAACATCCTTTTGAGGATATTTATGATGGAATGTTCCTGCTTACCTATTCTTACCAAAATGTCTTTCCCCTTGAATGGCACTTGGGACCCTAGGATGGCTAGTGCATCAGTGAACCTGTTCTCACTTCTCTGGGTGTACTCCATGCTAAAGGTTTCAAATTCCCATTCCAGCCTTTGCGCCTAAGTCCTGTAGGTTGCCAAACTCTGCTCTCTTAGTGCAAAGTCACCTTTCACCTAGGAGACCACAAGATTGGAGTTTCCTAGAACTCTCATATGCTTCACTCCTATGTTGAGTGCTATGGTTAACCCAATCAAGTATGCCTCGTATTCAGATGCATTATTTGAATAGGAAAACCCAAGCTTAAAAGATAGGGGTATGGTGTCCCCCTCTTCGTAGCTAAGTACAACTCCCAGTCCCTTTAAAGTTGTTGTTGCTAAGCTCTTAAATCTCATTGTCCACTTCTTTCTCGGGATTTCTGCCACTGCCACTTCTCCTGGGATCTCTTCACTTAGTGGACACTGTTCTTTTCCTGAAAACTGGGCTAACAGATCTGCTATGGCTTGTCTTTTGACAGCCTTAGGGGTCCTGAGGCCTATGTCATATTGAAAGAGCTAGATCAACCATTGTGCTATCCTTCTTGTTAGGAGGGGCTGATGTAGGAGTACTTTTATAGGGTGTGACTTAGTCACCAAAAGGATTTGGTGAGATGAGAAATATCGCTTTAGCCTTTGGGATGCGTAGATGACTACTAGGCAAGCTCTTTCTTTCCTGGGATACCTGGTCTTAACATCCTTAAGTGTCTTGCTTACGTAGTAAATGGGTTGCTTATTCCCATCATCATACTTTTGTGCTAGTAGGGCTCTTATCGCCTGGGAATTTGATGCTAAATATAGCAACAGGGGTCGCCCACATAATGGTGCTTGGAGTGTGGGAAGGTGATTTATGATCTGCTAGATCCTTTGAAAGGCTTCCTGCTGCTCGATTTTCCAAGTGAACTCAGTCCCCTTTTTCAATAGTTTGGATAAACTACTTGTGACTGAAGCCAATCTTGTCACAAACCTCTTAATGTAGGAGACTCTCCCTAGGAAGCTCTTGAGCTCCCTTACTGTTGTAGGCCTTCTCATTGTTGCAATGACTATAGCTTTTGCTAGATCTATACTTATGCCTCTGTGATGTACTAGGAACCAAAGAAACTTTCCAACAGACACCTCGAAAGCACACTTCATGGAGTTCATGTGCAGTTTGTACTTCCTACATCTTTCAAAAACTTGTTCAAGTGTTTGAAAGTGCCTTGCTCTGGTTTTTTATTTCACCACGATATTGTCCACATAGTCTTCCATCTCTTTACGCATCATGTCATAGAAGATAGCTGTCATGGTTCGCTGGTACGTGGCCCCTGCATTTTTTAGGCCAAAGGGCGTCACAGTGTAATAAAAATTCTCAATTGGGGTCCTAAATGCTGTCTTCTCTGCATCTTTGGCAGCCATGCGAATTTGGTTGTACCCACTATACCATCCATAAATGAAAACATAGAACTTCCAACAGCTGAATCCACAAAGAGGTTAATGTTAGGTAGAGGGAACTCATCTTTTGGACATGCCTTATTCAGATTGCAAAAGTCCACACAGCAATGGATTTGGCCATTCTTTTTCTTCACAGGTACTATGTTGGAAAGCCACTTAGGGTGTTGGATGGGCTTGATAAAACTAGTTGCTAGTAGCTTCTTGACTTTTTGAGTGATCTGAGTTTCTACATCAATGTGAAAGACCCCGACTGGTTGGATTACTGGCTTGACTCCTAGGTCTACGTTGAGAGGATGGACCACCAGCCCTGGGTCCAGACCAGGCATTTCATCATAAGTCCATGCGAACACATCCATGTATTTCTTGAGCAAGGCCACTAATTGCTCCATTTCTTGCGCTGTCAACTGACTACTAATGAAAACAGGCTTTTGGGATCCCAGCTCAGCTTCCAAGTTTATTTCCCTTAATTCTTCCTCAGGCTAAATTTGTGCCTCTTTAACTGGTTCCCTTAGGAGTTCTTCTTAAGCCACCATACATTCTAGTGGTCCAAGACCCTCCTGCATGATGCATTTAGGGCTCGTCCACCTTCATAAACGATAAATTAACCTTCCTCTTAGTTCTCGTACTACTACACATTCCCGGGATCCTAAGGTGCTAGGCTCCCTCCTTTGCCTTTTTCTCTCCAAGAGGTTTTTTAGGCCACGGGTACACCCCCCTTCTTCTTTTTCTAAGATAGGCGCCCCTGGGGTCCTCGACGTGGGGCTCTTATCGTTGGGCTCTAACTCATCGTAGAACATTGTTTCCATAAAGTTTACCTCTCATTAGCTAAAAGGGTTGTGGTTGGCAGGGATCCTTATGGGCCTCCCATTCAATCTCCTTTTAACACATTGATGGTACGTGGATGGGATAAGGCGGTGCTTATGGAGCCATGGGTGACCCAACAGTATATGGTAGGAAACCTCTGAATTGATCACGTGAAATCTGGTCAGAGCTACTATTGGCCCTACTTTTAAGGCTAGCTGCACATATCCCTCAGTTGATTCTGTTGATCCTCCAAATCCTGTTATCTCCATGGGAGCCCCCAGGATCCTTCTACCAGTCAAGCCCACGGCTTCTAGGGTACTCAGGGCTATAAGGTTGAGTGATGCCCCTATATCCACTAACGCTCTTCTAACTTGGACACCATTTATAGTGGCCATTAAATAAAGGGGTTTACGGTGGTCTGGATTCTCGACCTCCATGTCTTCATCAGTGAAGGTTATTGCATTGGTTGTTTCTAAGTAAGCTCGACTAGCATGGGATTCTACCGTGAAACATTCCATCCCTGAATCTGCTGCTATACTCATGAGGGACTCTGTGGCCACCCTTCTTGCTTCTGAGCCAAATCCCAACTGATTGAATAGTGACTTGAACTTAGGGTTCTTCTGGAGAGTCCTGACTGTGCTTGGGTGGAAAGATCCTTCAGATTCTTCTACTTTTGCTGGGTTCCTGTGGATCACCACAGCCACCACCCTTTCCCTTTGTGGTTGGGTAGGGGATTCCTTTGCACTTCAGGTTCCTTCTGAGTGAGCTCCAGGGTTCCCTCCTTTAGTTTCTTGTGAAAGAGCCTGTGAAGGGTCCAGTAATCCTTGGTGGAGTGCTTGATGTAGTTGTGAATCCTGCAGAACAAAGGATTCTTTCTTTCTTCCTTGGTTGGTGGCCTAGACATAGTAAATGGTGTAACAATTCCATCTCCAATCCACTTTCAATGTTGGCTGCTTCTCCCTTTTATAGTGTTACTCTAGGGTTCCGAGGTACCACTAATCCTTGTTGTTCCAGCCCTTCTGATGACTAATTCTTTCCTTATTTCTCATAGTTTCCCTCTTTTGGTACTGTTTCCCCAAAAGCCTCTTGCTGACTTTCCATTCTAGGGTGTCCTTGGGGAGTTGACCTTCAATCTCTCTTCCTTCAATGCTTCCACGTCTTTACCTTTTCAGGCTTAGCTTTTGGTTGCTCTTCTTTTTTGTCATTTTTCCAAAGTGAGCCGAATCCTTCCCTACCAAGTCGAAGGTTTTTCCAACTACTTCCCCTTATGGTTCATCTTTCTGGGTTCCCCGAGATATCAACCTTTTGCTCATGAATTGTTGCTTTCCCGACCCTCTAGCTCTTTGCTGCATTACTGAGCGCTTGAGAAGGACACATTTGTCCTTCGTTTCTTGTGCTTTTTGGTTCCCCTTTTGAGCTGTCTCCGTCCTACTTTGGCTGTACTGCACGTCCCAGGGATCTTGGGATCCCGACCCAGTTCTTTCTACTAGACTTTCTTTAGTCCTCTGATCTTGGCAGGCTGGGCTTTTTTCTTTCTTCCCTTTGTTTCATGGGCTCTAAAACCTGCCCTTTCATGGATCTTGGGCTTCAAATCTTTTAGGCCTACCATCCTTTTCTTTTGTGAGCTCAACCCCTTTTCAATTTTACTTTCCATGGGGTTGGCCTAATGCGCTATTTCTTTGGGCCTTCTGTTATGATTTTTTTTTAAACCTCAACACTAGCCAATCATGAACACCTTAGTGTATATCGTAAGATTTTGTACTCGAGAAAGTGTAGCACATTCACAAAAAGAAAATAAGGTGTAGCCTTGGAATAATAATAAAATTGGTGTGTATATTATGTGGCTATAATAAAGATTACACAAAGAAATAAAATTGGTGTGTACATAATGTGGCTAAAAATAAATATTTCACAATGAAATAAAAATTGTGTGTACATTATGAGGCTAAAAAAATTACATGATTGCAAGCTTGTTTTTTAGGAGATGTGAGAGTTATATGATGTAACTCTTTAGATGATAGTCACTTTCAAACTTATGTGATGAATAATATAGAAATTGTGATTGATTACTATCTACTTATCACGTCACATGTATCTCATGTTTTTACT
Organism: Quercus gilva; assembly: GCA_023621385.1. Taxonomy (NCBI): domain Eukaryota; kingdom Viridiplantae; phylum Streptophyta; class Magnoliopsida; order Fagales; family Fagaceae; genus Quercus; species Quercus gilva. Next base: position 45,285,543 of record CM042481.1, read on the forward strand.
AGTTGCACACACTTCACAAGTTATTCTTTGCTAAACTTAGTACATGAAATTGTGTGTGAATTTGGTTTGGTCACCAAGATTATGTTTTCTATGGTGTTTGATACAAAATATGTTTAAGGGTTGGCAAAAATTGTGATTTTGATGATTAAAAGTCTTTGTTTTAAAGTTTTAGGTTGAAAACAAATGTTTTTGAAAAACTTTTAAACTCATTCTCATGCATTTCATTCATGAAATTACATGGTTTGAGTAGTTTCTGCATAATCTTCTGCAATTTTTCAAAAATTCAGTTTTCCAAAATTTCGATCAATTGAGTGTGATTTTCGATCAATCGAAAATTTCTAGTTTTTTAAGTCTAGCTTCTGCCTGACTCGATTGGTATTCGATCGATGTTCGACCGATCGAAACTAAAAAATTTTCAGTTTCTAAGTTTTTGACCAAATTTATTTTTCATGCATCATTTGTATTTAGGATTTACATGCATAGCATTGTTTTCTGTATTCATCTTGCAGTTTTGTAGTCATATCTCATTGTTTTTATACATAACATGCATACACTTTGCTAAATTAGGTGCTCAACTTGATTTAAAAATTAATTGATTAATTTTTGAGTTATGTGCTTTTTAGTATATGCTATTTTTCTTTATGTGTAAATTGCAGAAAATATTTTTCTTAAGAGATTTGATGAATAATCAATGTGCAAATATTTTCTCTACTCATGCAACTGTTTATGGATCACGTAGTGTCAAGTTTGCATTTATTGAAAGAGTGAATATTTGTATTCATGTGTAACCTCATTTTTTTTTTAGTTAGGTTTGTGTCTTTTTATTTTTCCCCACCTTCTAAATTTTCCCCAAAACTATTTTTCCCAAAACATGTTTTGTTTTTCCTATTTTTATAGGGGTGAAGCTTATTTTTAACCTTTGTTGTTTTTAGAGGGAGTTGTTGCTCTTCATAAGAGGAGTTGTCTCTATTTTCTATAGAGCTAATTCACAATTTGCTTGAACAGAGTTTGCTCAATGCTTGTGCAACTTGTGAACTCTTTTACGGCTCTTAAAATAATCCTTTTATATGTCTAGGGTTAGGAGAAAAGAAGGCCCAAAGACACATTCACGGATCCCAAGAAATCATATCAGAATTTTGATTTTTATAATCCTCACTACATCCCTCAAAATATCAACACTCCCCCTATCAAAAATGTCCTATACTAACTCTCCCCCTAAGATGACTACTCTCATATCTCAAAATTACTCCCCCTTTTTGTCGCGAGTGACAAAGGGTAGAGTGTCAAGCAGACATCTCATAAGAAGAGCTAGCATCTCCATCATCATCTCTGAAGCGTCATCATCATCATTAGCCTCAGCATCAGAATCAGAAGCCACTGGAGGAGGTGTTGAAGGAGTAGCCTCAGGAGCAAAACCACCAATGGTCGCCTGACGTCGTGCAATACGACCAACACGAATGTTCGCTTGATACAACTCAGTAGAGAGTGTATCAAGGAGAGCATCCATGTGCTGCAGCTGCGCCATGATGTCTCCAAGAGATACATCGCCCAAAGAAGAGGAGGGAGAAGATGTAGATGGAGCAGATCGAGAGGGTGCCAAATGAGATGGAGTCGAACCGGAGGGAGGAGCTGCTGACTCCTGTCGAGACCTAAACTAAGCCTCACTACGTTTTACGGTAGCGGCATCTATGGCACACATGACAGAGAAGGGATCAGAGGAGGGAAAAGGAATAGAAAAATGGCATAAGATCCTCGTGATAGCAGAAGGAAAGATGAGCTTATCACAGGTAACTGTATCCCTAAGCACATCTATAATGAAAAGAATAAAATGTGAAGGAAAATCTATAGTGAGGTGCTCTAACAAAGAAAGCAAAAATCGAGCATGAGTCTCTGTGATAGAGTTATAGTGAGAAAGTGGGTGCAACACAAAAGTCATCACCATGTTCATGAATCTAGGACTTTTAGCAAAAGGCCGACATGGTGTAAACTGACGCTTACCCTAGACAAATGGGTGCTCACAGAAAGCAGACATCATCTCGTCTTTGGACACAGTCCTCAGACCCTCACAACTGGGGTAATCAGGATGCTCTACCCTCGAAACTCTAAGCACATCCGCAACAAGCTGCGGTGTGACAGCAAAGTGCGTATCTCAAACGCGAGTGTGAAAGAGAGGTACTGAAGAATCAATCTCGTGCATGTTGGAGTAAAACTCCTGAATGAGCACGAGAGGACAAGTGACCGGGACGCCACACAGTGACTCCCATCCCCGACTGTGAATGACATCGAGAAGGTCAGTGTCGGCGAAGTCCGCCAAAATGACTCGGCGCTCCGAATGAACACGTTGTCGAGAGAAGTTCTCCAAGAATGCTTTATGGGCATCCTCATCATGGAACTGAATGTTAGAAGGAGTAGGATCAGAAGAAGATGATGCCCCGGAATGAAGAGGGTTCCGAGATGGAGTAGAATTACGTTTAGGTGCCATAGACACTGCTAACGTAAACAGAATGAGAGAGAAGGAGAAAGAGACAATCAGAAAAGTCCCAACACAATTCAAATATATCAAGATATATTGAAAAGGAGTATGTATGCATGGGAAATGAATGAGCATGTGTCATGCAAAAGAAATTCATCATGGGCTTAGCCCAATCCAATCCTACCAACACATAAACATATTGCACACATCTAAATGCATGAAAATACTGTTATAATGCAAATGAAATGCAATGCATGAGTTTTTGAACATATTTAAATGAAAACCCATCCCAAATTTTCAAGAAAAACTCATCAATTTTGAAAAAACCCAAAATTTTGAAAAAACCCCAAAACCTAAGATTCAAAAACATGAAATGCATGAAATATGAGAAGAAAAGAGATCATTCCACTTGATTTGAAGCAAGGAAGGCCGAAAATCACGTGGGTTGAAGGTTTTGAGAGAGAAAACTGAGTTTGGAAAATGAATAGGTGTGGACAGATCGAGAGAGATCGAGGAAATGAAAACCGGATCACGCAAGGAGAATATATAGCGCTTCAGTAAAACTCGACAGATACAGGTGTCAAGAGGTGTCGAGACATCTGTCGAGGAGGTGTCGAGAAGAATGGTCGTCGACAGATACAAGTGTCGAGGAGGTATCGAGGAATAAACACCAAAATCCAAAACAGAAGCTTGATCGATCGGCCAGGTGTCGAGGAGCTATCGAGAAGACAGAAAATTTCTCGATCGATCCACCAGGTATCGAGGATGTGTCGAGATTGCGATAAGAAAAAGCTTGAGAAGCTTGACAGAGAGCTAGGTATCGAGGAGGTGTTGAGCTAGCTTTTAAAAACAGTTTTTCGAGAATTGAAAAACATAGACATGAATGCAATCAAGCATGCACCTCAACAATGATCCAATCAACATAATAGGCCTTCAAAATCATCTCTCAATGAAAAATTTTAAGCACATGGATCTCCAAAAACACACACACACACATACACACACTAAACAAGTCTAACTGATTTTATATTTTAAAAATAAGTCATGACAGTTTAGTGAGCATACATTAACACATGTAAACCTAGTGATGGCCAAATCACATTGTACCTGCACATGTATCAAGAGTAGCAAAAAATATTGCGTGTCGTGTGTGAAAAACATCGCAAGATTACATAAGTGTATACATATTATGACGATTTGAGATATGAGAAAATCACTTTAACTCACACACAATCATAACTGTTTGATGGGGACTATCACCTTCGAAGTACATCCTATAACTCCCACATCTCCTAGAATACACGCTTACAACCATATTTAAAGCATTTTGATCTTTTTGCTTTTTATTTTCTTTGCATATTTTCTTTTTAAGCATATCATGCATGGGCATAAAAGAGAGAGAAAAGAAATACCCATTGATATTTGACATTCTAATTTTGCTATGCCGAAGCACACAAATGTCATTGACGTCACATTTTTGCTATGCCGAAGCATACAGATGTCATTAATGATTGGCGGGCAACAGTGGTAAGATGGTTATTTATGCCTTTCTCTTAGGATTTTCTAGTCCTACCTGTCAAAAAGAGTGATATGAGTGTTAAGTCTAAGAGATAACTTAATCTTACTCATCACAAACAAGAGCCATAAAGCTTACTTGCTTAGTTGTGCATAAGGATGCTCATTTAAGCTACAAAAGATACAAAGTTTAGAAAACTTTGTTTCAATGGCCATCCAAGGTACACAAGTACCAATGTACACAAAACACACACTGTTTTTGTATTTTTCTGATTTTTCAATTTTTTTTTTATTTTTATCAAAAACAAAACAAATAAAACTGAAAATAAACAAACAAAAACATGTTATCAATGCAATGCAAAAACTAGACTGACTCAAAATAAAAGCAAAACACACAAGTAATGCAAAAAAAAAAAAAAAAAAAAAAAACAAGATAAAAAGAAAACGATTTAATCACTTGGAGTCCTTTTTCTTCCATACCTTGGAAGAACCTTTCCTTTGGTTGAAACCTTGAACCAACGGCGAAGGGGAAGAATTGAACCCGTTCAAGTTCGAAAGGAATATGAGGGCTTTCAGAAGATCTCCAAGAGGAGCAAGAGAGGATTGAAGCTAATTTTAGCTTCCAGAAGCTATCATGTTGTTGCTCTGTTGAGTGGCTAGCCACTTGTAGCAATTTGGTCAAGTATGACCGGCAACACCACAATGATGACAGAGATGTTGCTTCTTCTATTTGGGCTTTTGAGAGTTAACCTTCTTAGCCCTAGGATTTTTAGCATCTTTCTTATCTAGCTTAAGAGGTGCTCCTAGAATAGATTTATCCTTGTTTAAGTTCTCACTAGCTAATTCAGTTTTAACATCATTGTTCTCAATTTTAACAATATTTGCAGGAGGAACAAAAACAGTAGCACTAGTGGAAGCAATATTAGAGGAAGAAAGACCATACCCTAAACCTGTTTGATCTGAAGCAGATTTCTGAATGCTAAGCATCTCATCAAGCTTTGCACTCGAGGTCCTCTCCAACTGAGCTTTAACTTGAAATAGCTCCGCCTCAAGCTTCTTGGTCTTCTCAGCCAAGAAATTGTTTTCAAACCTTAGCGCTCCAATAGTTTGATTTGCCTCATCAAACTTAGTGGACAACTCTTCTCGATCAAGTTCCACATCACTGAGCTTCTTGGTGGTTAGCCTATAGAGTTTTTCGTGCTTCTCAGATAGCTTTTATAGTTTCTCATAGGCTGAATGGATATCATCTTGATCATCCATCTTCTCACACTTGGTGTCCACCAATTCTTCTTCTTCTTCCACTTCTTCAACAATCCCTTCAGTAGGATTGACTGTGGCAGTGAAGGCATTTAAGATTCCGTCATCCTCACTATCAGAATCATCTTCAAGCTCAGTGTCACCCAAGGTTATAGCAAGTGCCTTGCTCTTCCCAATGCTCTTGAGATATGTAGGACACTCATTTTTCATGTGTCCAAACCCATGACACCTAAAGCATTTAGGTCCTGCGAGAACAGTGTATTGACCACCTTCCTTTGCATCCTTCTTCCTTTTGTCTTAGCTCTTAAACTAAAAAGAACTAGATTGCCTGCGGTCCTTGTCGAAGTTCCTTCCATTGGCATTCTTCATAAACTTTTTGAACTACTTTGTAATGTAGGACTTCATCTTGGAATCTTCATCATCGGAAGACTCATCTGTCTCACTGCTCTTGGCCTTTAAGGCCATGATCTTGCCTTTGCTTGACTTGCCAATCCTAGATAACCCTAGCTCGTAGGTCTGCAAGTTTCCAACCAGCTTAGTCAAAGGAATCTTGTCAATATCCTTTAATTCCTCAATCATCGTAATCTTGGCATGGAATCTCTCAGGTAGAGATCTGAGCACTTTCCTCACAATCTTGGGTTCAGGAATGGTTTCCCCAAGATTGAAGGCTGAGTTCACTATGTCCTTGAGCTTGGCATAGAACTCATCGAACGACTCATCCTCCTTCATCTTTATTTCTTTAAAGCTTGTAGTGAGCCTCTGAAGTTTTGAATCTTTGACAGCCTTGGTTCCTTCATAGGTTGTTTGGAGGATGGTCCAAGCCTCCTTGGCAGTTTCAGTTAAGGATATCTTCTTAAATTCCTTATTGGTGACTACACTGAACAATGCATTCAATGCCCTGCTGTTGAAGTTAGCCGCCTTGATCTTTGCATCATTCCAATCGGCCGGCGCTTCCTTTGGCTTAGTCCAGCCAATCTCTACAGCTTGCCACACCTTCTTGTCTAAGGACTGCAAAAAAACTCTTATGCGTACTTTCCAATAGGCATAGTTAGTCCCATCAAATAAAGGAGGTATGATTAACGATTGTCCTCTATCCATGACAAACAGGGGTCAATGGATCAAACACAGTAAAGATTATCCTAATCAGAGTGTGCCCACTCTGATACCACTTGATAGGCCACAAACGAATTAACCCCTTGTGATGAATTAACCAATTAATTAGCCAAGTGAATTAATTAGGTTCAATTACATGCAATTGTGTGGTAGTACAAACAAATCACCAATAAATTAAATAAGCAGCAGAAAATAAATAACACGGTGATTTGTTTACAAATTGGGAAAACCCTAACGGCAAAAACCCCACCGGGTGATTTTTAGGTCACCACTCCCGAAACTCCACTATTATCAAATCAAGCGATTACAAGTAAAGGAATCTCAAGTACCTTACCAAGCTACAATTGAACACTTACCCCAATACCCAATTGGACTTGATCTGTAGTGACAGTTCCCACCTTTGATGCACGGCTCCCAAGTACGTGACTAACCAATGCGCGGATCCCAGTACGCGACTTCAAACACCAACTTAGAAGGAGAGGTTGGCTGCAAAGTTCTTTAGTTCATCCTACACGATGAAGATCAGGAAGATGCTTGGTCACAAAACCCTTTGGTGCAAATACACAGCAACTTCTTCAGAGAAGATGAACTAGGTTAAGAACTTCGTCTTTGGTCACAATTTGCTTGAACAGAGTTTGCTCAATGCTTGTGCAACTTGTGAACTCTTTTACAGCTCTTAAAACAATCATTTTATATGTCTAGGGTTAGGAGAAAAGAAGGCCTAAAGACACATTCACGGATCCCAAGAAATCATATAAGAATTCTGATTTTTATAAACCTCAATAGATAGAAGCTGTTGAGCAGGTGTCGAGACACGGGGCTGAAACAGCTTACTGAAGCTCGATAGATGCAGCTGTCGAGCCAGCTGTCGAGCTTTAATGAATTTGCACTTTCAGCTTGATTTCTTGAACAAACTTGAAGGCTTCAATACTTGATCTTGAAACATGGTTTCTTGAAGTATTTCAACACATCCTAAATCTACCTAAATACAGGTAAAGTGCATTTTGTCAAAAGATTAGCCAATTACATAAAAGTATGACATATATTCTTAACATGTGAACCACATATGTCCTAACATAGTCATCAAAGGTGCTGATGATCTAAACTTTCAAGGGTAGTCTTAGAGTCACAAACAGGAGAGATTGTGTTTTTTTTTTTTTTTTTAATCACAAGTGTGGGTGCTTGTGTTGCAAAGGCCAAGGAAAGAAATAGTCCGTGTACTTGGAGCTATCATGTGGTCGTGGTAGTAAGTTTTCTACTCAAGGTAGCAATAGAATGTTAGTGGTCTAAGCTATAATGCACAAACTTCAATTCTTTCATAGTGGATTTGCTTTGAATTTTGAGAATAGCTAGGTTAAATTATTCCAAGGTTTTTTATCAATTTGGTTTTCCTAGGTCATCATATCGTTTTGTTATCTGTTTTTCCCCCTGCTTTGCATGATATGATTGTTTTGTTTTAACCTAGATCTGAATAATAAACCTAAGTATTCACTTGGTTAATTAATTAGGTTAAACAATCTAGTTTACAGGAATCTAAAAATATAATAATATTGTTGGACTTCTTTTGCCATTAGCCCCTTTTGTGAAAAGTGGGCATCAAGAACTGACTATACTGCCAACAAGAAAAAGCACTAACATAGCTTATTTTAGCTCTAATGTTGCCACCCAATGAACAAACTGTGAAATATCATATTCTAGCATATGAAAGGAGCTCCTTGTCTCTTTCAAATTTGACCATTTCTCTCTCTTTCAAGTTTATCCACGCCTCTATTCCATCCCCAAATTTGGTTTCTGTCAACGTAATTAGATTCTTGTGAGGCAGGCTAACCCGACCAATCCACAAAGGCTTTTGCCACCCAAAGTCAACGTCATATCTAGGAAACCCACACAATTCTGAGAACTGTATCTGGTGCCATGACTTTTCCACTAAACTCTTTTACAAGATCCAACTGTTCACTACTCTTTTGTAGATTTTTCACGTCAAACTTGTCGAGTTTTCTTTTTGCTCTCAACTTACCCACAATTCCATACCAATCTTCCTGGCTGGTTTCTTTAGACACAATGGCTGGTATGAGTGTGAATAAATTTCCAAAAGAACAGTCAGGTAATGGAGGATTCATCCACCTCCGCAAATTCACTGCATAAAGAATTATGTGGAGTTTTTCAGACTCAGACTTTACTTGATCAGTTGTGGTTACATATCGACTCCATATAAAAGTTGACAAGGCATCAACATGGCTTGGGTATAATTCTAAGCTAGCTGAGCTTTCTACATATTTTGCTTTAAGAGCCTCTACTGAAGCAGAACTAAACACAAACTTCTTTAATACAAGCTTCTCTTTTGTCATAACATATGTTGGGTCAAATCCAGATAAATTAGTTGCAGGTGGGCATAGAGTGGATGATTAAAATTGTGGATATATAGCATCACTCTTGCATCGAGCTGTGGCGGCCCAATTTTTCATAAAGTTGATAAAGGATGAGCCATCGGCAATCTTGTGGGAAATGCATGTGCCAATGGCAATACTACCACAAGTGAGGTGGTTGACTTGAACTGCAAAGGGTAAATGGTGTGCGCCATCATTATCACATGGAAGAAATTTCTTCATCTCTGTAGGATTTGGCTCTGCAACAATATCTGAAAGTTGGCACTTGACTTCGGCCTCACGAATCACAACACAAGACACCTTCATCGTTGCAGTCTACACTAAGATTGTTGTCTTTAAGGCGACCAGCTAAAGGGTAGTAATGCTTTAAGATGTTAGACAATGATTGTTTGAGTGCACTAGATTTGGCAGCACTACTAATGCTGAATTTTGAGTATGCTTTGTTCTTTTCGTAGAAGCAGATAGATGAAATATACATGGGAGGCATTATTTGATCGAAAAAGGAAAGCTGATAATGGCGAAGATGAGTGGTAGTTGGTGAAGATGGTTTGATAATCTCATTGGAGATCACTTTGAACAATGAAGAGAGCTTCATTTTCTCTTGGCATGCAAAGTTCAAACTACTTTGAACAAGTGGTTTTATATGTATGATTCTTATAAGCAGCCGAAGTACATTAACTAATTTATTAGATTAAATAATATGTTTTTTAATAATTTTTTTTTTCAATTTTTTAGCATTTTAAAATTTTTTATTGTATTAGCCAAAAAGCCAATACCGGCTGAAACACTCGAAATATCTCCAGTACAATCGGTACAACTTAGGTTTTTTTTTTTTTTTTTTTTTTTGGGTACATTTGGAAAGAGTACTTATATCGGTTTAATGGCCAATACAATATATTTCTCTAATATGGCCAGTACCAATACAGTATTTCTCTAATATGGCCAGTACCAGTACAGATGAGGATGAGCTATTACTTCAAATTTCAAAGGGTTTCATGGCAATAATTTATTGTTTCAACAATTTTGTAGTAATAAAATGTCTTTTTTTTTTTTTTTTTGCTATATTTTTTTAATTATTTTTTACACTGACCAGTTTAACTATTTAAACACTACATTTCAGATTACATATACCTTAACCTGTTAAACAATATATAAACACGATGCTTCATCTAAAGGTTAGATAGAACTTGTTGGTTTTTATTTTATTTTATTATATATATATATATATATATTTTTGAAAAGGTAAGTAAATTTATTGAACTAAATTCGATTGGAGAATATCATCCAACTCACTAGATAGAGTTTCCACCCATACATCCGTGTCTGCAGAAAAAACTGCACTTCTAACTAAGGCGTGACCCAATTTATTTCCTTTCCTTCTAACATGCTAGAACTTACAAGACTGAAGAGTAGCTCTTAGACTCCGACTCTCATCGACCACATGACCAAACTATTGAGTATACACATGTGAATGAAGTCCCACATTGAATAATGATGAAAAGAATGAGTGGTTAATATAACATAATTGAGCATATACCCATGAGCTTAAGCCTTTTGGGTTAAAGTGTGTCTCTATATGTTATATAAATTACTTAAGAAAACTCCCAAAGGTGTTTATCTTCCCAACAAGTGGTATCAGAGCTCATGATGATGGTGTGGGGCAAAGGTGGCAATTAGAGCAAGAATAGGGTGTGTGTACTTGAAGCCCTTTCACAAATGAAGTGAGGCAGGTCCCTTTTGCAATTGAAGCGGGGACAATATATCACACCAAGTAAGCTCATAAAGCCCACATAAATGATCTTGGAAAAGGCACAACAAAGGAGTATCATTACCAATGGTGCTAGACAACGATGAGGTGCGAGGTTTCCATGGAGGATAAAAGACGTGCGGGATTAACACGTGGAGGCATATCGATGATGCACTAGTGAAGGGAAAGGCCCATTAGGCAAGGGGGAGTGAGTAGGACTTGTTCATGGCCAACAGAGAGGACTTGATGCCCACAAAGAGGCAAATACTCACATGTGAAGGGGAGATTATTGGGTATACATGTGGGAGCTTCACATAGAAAAATGAGTGTTTAATATAACATAATTGAGCTTATACCCATTGAGCTTAAGCCTTATGGATTAAAGTGTGTCTTTATATGTTATGTTAATTACTTAAAGAAACTTTCCGAGGCGTTTATCTCACCAACACAAACAAAGTGATGCACCGTCCTGAATTTGTCCTGGTCGTCTTGCCACCAAAGCTTTTGCTGATTCCGCATAATGGACCAATGATATCTTGTTGAATTTAATCCACATAAAATTCATTAGTCTTTAAATGATTCCAACGTAAGTTTAAATCCTAATCTATACAATTAATTAGTTGAATTTGTAAGTCTAAATAAGCATTCCCCTTATTTAAAAACATTCTCCGTGACAATCGTGTATATGTGTGACGTTCAGAAATATGTGTGACAACATAAGTGACATGAACACCACACCCACAAAAAATTTTGTATAATAATTTATTTTACTAATATGTGGGATTTCCCCATCAAAAAAAAAAAAATATATATATATATATATATATGTGGGATTTGTAACACTTCTTATTAAAAACTCACATTTATCCATTGAAGAAAAATCATAGCAACTTCATTTTATTCTTTCAATATAAGACTAGTAAAATGCTTTTACGATAGAACTTAGTCTCAAATCTCTCCTTCTTCCATTGTTTTATCTTTTTGGTTAAATTTTTAGTTATTAAATAATTCCTCTTTGCGAATTAAATAGTATTCTATGCAATATTTAAGTTTAAAATTAATTATTGCTATCAAATAATCACTTATTTAAGATTTAGTATGTTAGTTAACTGTATAGTTTTTCTGCTAAAGATTGAAGTTATTATAATTAACATATTATTATATAAATTAACCATTCATAATCACGAGCTATTATATTTAGTTTATTTTTATTAGATTGCCATATCAAACAAAAAATTATCCTGGTTGTACCAGGGCGGCGACAAGTGAAGCTTAGGGAGTTCATTTGAAACCTATGAATTGGCCAAAATAAAAATAAAAATAAAAATAAAAAAAAAGAAAGAAAAAAGAAAAGAATTATGTATAATAATTTTAAAATAATTTTGTTTTGATCCTTTAAAATAAAATTTTGAACCACCTAACTCAATTTTTTTAAAGTCCAATTGAAACAAGCTTGAATATGATCTTTTCGACAAAATCTTAGCTTTTTTAAATAGGAAATATTACACTAAAAAAAAAAAAGCAGCAATTAGACAAGGGCTATTCTAAAAAAAATAAAATAGACAAGGAGTGTGGGACAGGGGAGTGATTGAGTGAAGATAAATACAAATCTTAATATAGGAAAAAAAATCTTAATACAATTATAAAGACCAATAGTTGTCAAAGTTAAGTCAAATGGGTAAATAAAATAAGAGAGATGCTACGTCTACAACAATTCTACAATATTTTTACAACAAATCACTAGTGGTTAGTTGTTATTGGTTCAAATTTGAAACTAATACTAAGATTACTTTTTTGCCCCAACAATAATAACTAGTAACAACCTGCCATTTAGAATTTGTTGTAAAAATGTTGTAGACGTATCATTTCTCATAAAATAATTGTAACGAGTAAAGACATAAACTAATAGATAAAAGCATTCTAAGTAAGAATAATTAAAGTTCACTTATAACAACAATGATTAATATGTTTATTGTATTTAGAAACAATAGATAATTTCTAAAATTTAATCTTAGCAACAATAATTAATATTTTTATTGTATTAATAAATAGTATATCAAATGAACTTATAGTTTATCTTTTATTCTCTTACCAGCACTATGGACAAATATGTAATAAGAAAACCACATAAACCACAATATCCATCTCTTACTCAAGATTCATCTTCATAGTGAAAGTACTGGTATAATTTTGTCTACAAACTTCATCAAATTTGGAATATACTCACACTGTGTTAAAAATATTAACATAAAAAACAACAATTAATTTTATTTAGTTATTTACATATTTATAACAAAAAAATCAATTGGTTCCATACATTTCACTTCTACCATATTTATAAAAATAAAAAAGTTTATGTCAGTACTAGAATATCTATACTATTATTTAAGGAGCTTCTACTATTTAGAATTTTCAATTTTGTGGTTCAAAAATACCCCTACATCCTTAGGTTTAAATATGACATTTTGGTAAAAATAAATTTCTAATTCCCTACAAAATAGGATCACTCTTCTAGTTAGTTTTTCAAACTCAACTCTCATATCTCTCCCATATTCCACTCACCCCCACATTTTTACTTTTCTTCTTTTCTCTTTTCTTTTTTTCTTTTTTCCTTTATCGTTACTCTAATCTCACTTTTTTTTTTTTTCCAAATCTCCTCTTGTTTATTTTGAAAAATAAAAAACTCCTACTTTTAAAAAAAAAAAACCACTACTATTCCATATCCTAAACTCTCCTATCTCTCCCATATTCCACTCACCTCACGTTTTTACTTTTTACTTTTCATTTTCTTTTTTCCTTTATCAAGACTTGTCGGGGGTGAAAAAGTTTTCCTTCTAACAAATAAGATTTATAATGGGTTAGAGGTCTAAACCGAAACTCAACGATGGGCTTGATGCATGGCCCAAAGGCTATAGGTGAAGATCTAAGGAATCCACTATATTTTATGCCTTGGGCCTAGATTAGAACTAACAAGAGTAGTCCATAAACAATCCCTACAGCAGACATGTCAGCAAGATTAAAAAGCATACTGTAAGGAATAGCCCAGCAGTAAAGTGATTCTACAAAAAATAGCCCAGCGATAGAGTGTTTCTGCAGAAGATAACTTAGCAGTAAAATGTCCCAGCGGTAAAATAAGACAGAACAGAATAAAACCTCAGCGATTAGCTACTTCACAAATTAAGGGAAATATTTACACTTTCAAACTCATCATCCATTAGCTCTAGAGAAGAGTCTTCTAATACAACAATATGAGGGGGAAAAATTCTATAGTAACAATTACATCATAACCATTAATAGTAAATGAATAAGTAAATATCATGGGTTCCATAATAACAAATAATGGAGAAAACTTAGTGTGAGATGAAGGAAGAGAGAGAGATCTCAGCTAGCGCAGCAAGATCATTATGGTGCCAAGACATGCTCATGAATATATGGTGAGTAATGAGTAGAGAGAGTCATCTGTGAGTAGTATAAGTAATGGGTGAGAGTGTATAGCAAAGAGTGAGTAGTATAAGAAATAAGTTAGAGTGTATAGCAAAGAGTGAGTAGTATAAGCAATAAGTGAGAGCGTATAGCAAAGCTGATGGAGCTTTCTGCTAGGGTAAGTAACTGTTTATGAGTAGAGCTATGAGAAGTGTTTGTGAGGTAGGAGCTAGGGAACTCGGTTTCTAAGCTTGAGACTGAGAACTCAGTAACTTTTTAGAGCTTAGAGAAGACTTTTTGCAGAGAGGTTAAGGAAAAATCTTGGTGTGTAGCTTAGTGAGTTGGTTTGAGTAAGTTGGTTGAAGCATTAATGAAAAATCTCATTTATAGTTAGGTTTTAGGGGGTAATTAGCAAATAATCTTTGCTAAATCTTTCTCAATCTTCAGAAAATCCTTAGAGAATCATTCTTAGGATTTTTTGCTAAGAGAAGTAAGCTCAACTTTAGAAGGCTATTGCTGTTTTGGGTAATAATAGCTGGGTTTCTAGCTTAGCATTGAATGCTGATTAGCCTTGGCTAATTGGATTAGAGCATGCTTTAGGCTAATGATCTTGGTTATGCTGCAACTAGAATTAGAGCTCCCTAGGGCAGGTTATGTCACCCCAAGCCAGGTGTCAACCTTGGAGCCCTTGCTGGGAACTCTGCTAGGATCCCCTTAGTGCCCTCCAAACTACATTTCCCTAAGTTTTCCCATTTGGAGTTCATGTGCTTGGTTCATGAACCAGAGAATACACATTTTAAGTATGAAAATGGGCTGATTTTCTGTCGTTTCAAGAGCTTCATTGGCTTAGTCATGGTAGCTTTAGGTTCTTGACTGAATGAGTTAAAGGAGAAAGAAGTGACAGCTGGCTGAAGCTTTCCCAGCTTTCTGTCACATCACCTTCAGCTTTATGTCACTTGAGAAATGGTGGGATTTCAGCTTATGGAGAAAGGATTCATCCCCTGGTGGACACGTGTCTGTTTTCTGATCTGATTGGACAAGTTGGGGCCTAATGAGAAGGGGCTCTAGCTGTTCAATTGTTGCTGAGATTTGGCTGACCAGTTTACGTTTTTTCCAGTTGCTGAGATTTGTATTTGGGCTGGTCTAACCTAGCTGGGCTTTGTAGATAGGCTTGCTTGGACTTGGTTAACCCTACAAAATGAGTAGTTTTGCCATGAGTGATATTCATGGGCTTTATAATTAGTTGATTATGGAAATAATAGACATAGTTCCCATAAATTTTGTGGAAGTGATATTTTTTGAGAGATGAGTAATTCATATTTCCCATGAGTTAGGGACTTAGTATATGTAACGCAAGTGTTGAAATAATACTTGATTGTGCCAAAATAATATTGGGCTTTTAGGAAATAGTGTAAAGATAGTTGCCAAATTAGTATTTAGGCTTTGTAAGATAGTAATTGTTTTTGCCAAAATAGCATTTTGGGCTTTGGAAAATAAGTGCCAAATTAGTATAAGTGTCAAATTAGTATTTGGGCTTTGGAAAATAAGTGCCAAATTAGTATTTGGGCTTTTAAAAAAAAAAATAGTGCCAAATTAGTATTTGGGCTTTGTAAAAATAAGTGCCAAATTAGTATTTAAGCTTTGGAAAATAAGTGCCAAATTAGTATTGGGGCTTTGGAAAATAAGTGCCAAATTAGTATTAGGGCTTTTAAAAAAATAGTGCCAAATTAGTATTTGGGCTTTGTTAAAATAAGTGCCAAATTAGTATTTGAGCTTTGGAAAATAAGTGCCAAATTAGTATTTGGGCTTTGTAAAATAAGTGTCAAATTAGTATTTGGGCTTTGTAAAAATGATTTCGGGATTTTGTAAAATATTGTCGTGCAGCAACGGGCTTTAGAGGTGCCGTGCAGCAAGAAGCTTTAGAGGTACCGTGTAGCAATGGGCTCTAAGGTGCCGTATAGTAACGGGCTTTAGAGATGCCGCATCATAGCGGGCTTTAGAAGTGCCGTGTAGCAATGAGCTTCAAGGTGCCATGTAGCAACGGGCTTTAGAGATGCTGCAACGAGCTTTAGGGTGCCATGTAGCAATGAGCTTTAGAAGTGCCGAGTAGTAACGAGCTTTAGAAGTGCCGAGTAGTAATGGGCTTTAGCGGTGCCATGTAGCAACGGGCTTTAGCGGTGCCGTGTAGCAATAGACTTTAAGGTGCCGTGTAGCAACGGGCTTTAGAGGTACCGTGTAGCAATAGGCTTTAAAAGTGCCATGTAGCCACGGGCTTTAAGGTGCCGTGTAGCAACGGGCTTGGTAAATGATATTGTTGGGCCTTTTTGGGCTTTGCCCACAAGGTAAATGAGCTTGGGATTTTTTTGTGAGGATAGCACAATTTTGTGGCCCAATTTTGGTAGTAACATGATGAGTATTTTTGTAAAAAAAATTCTAGTTGGGTAATATGTGGTATATGATGGGTAATATTTGTGAAAAGGCCCAAGGCAATTTATAGGATCGTGTATGTGGTATTTGTAAAGACCCAATAGCATAGAGAATATTTGGGTATTATATATATGAGAATATTTATGTGGGTTTAGAATAATGTGTGGGTCATGTGGGTATTTTTGTGAGTGGGTTAATAAAATCAAAGCTCGAAAATTTGTACCTCAACATTTAGCCCCTCGAGTCACACGTGTGAGTTTGAAATTTGGTGGCAATTATGAATACTGGGCTTCTACAATTTTCCCACGTCCAGTACTATCCTACATTTAGTACTTTGTGGGTCTTCAGTTATTCCTCAGGTTTATGGCATTAAATGCGAGTCTTTTCTACATGTCTTGTCATCTGTACCCTTCACGTTTACCAGTAAAGGGGTGGCCTTGGCTATTTCTTCTTTTATTTTTTGCTTGGACTGAAAAACAAAGTGAGAAACGCAAAGAGAGCATTTTTTCTTATTCCCTTTTCTATTTTTGGCCAAAGGTGAGAGAGAAACACCAGTTTTAGCTAAGACAGAGGGAGAGTGACTGAGATTTTCAACCAAACAGTGAGAGAAATAGAGCCTTTTCTTATTCTTTTCCATTGTCTTCAACCAAGAGTGAGAGAAGGAGAGGGCATCATCCAGGGTTTAGTGAGGAACTGCATTACTTCTCTATTCCTTTGTTGATTTCGGCCAAATGAGAGCAAGACCCACAATTTTTCTTGCTTCTCGTGGTGGCCGTGGGTGTTCTTCTACTATTTCTTATCTTTTCTCTGAGAAAAAATACCTCTGGTTCTGTGACCCATGTCTGAAGGAGAAGAAATGCTAGTTCTGGTGGTGTCAGCACTGTCGGGGTGGCTATATTAGAAAGAGAGGCTACGGTTAGGGGCATAGCTGAGGCAGCTGCTGGGGGTGACAATATGGAGGTTGGACCAAGGGAGTCCTTGTTGCCATTACAGGACTCGTGGTACTGTTCATTCTCTCTGTTCCCAACAGTTGGGGGCCCCTGAAGTCAGCCCACCCGAGGTGCCAAAGCAGTGGATTTTGAAAGGTGAAGCCCCCAGTCATGAGGTAGCGTGGGTCCCAACTACTGCTGGCATACTAAACTTGCGGTTTCAGCGGAAAGAGCTTCTATAAATAGTAAAGCAAGCTTCTTGTTTAATAACACTTGGCTGTATGAATACTTTTCTGTTACTATTGGGAAAGCTGTTGCTAGTGTGCCCAGCCAAAGACATGTTGTTTCTTTGACTATTCATGACATTCACCAAAGCAAAAAACCTCCAGGTATGATGTACTCGAGCTATTCATGTAAATAGTGAGATAAGCTTCTTGTTCAGTGACACTTGGCTGTGTGAATGCTTTTCTGCTATTGCTGGGGACATAACCATGCCTCTTTTCTTTGGTAGAGCCATGGGTTGAGTCCTCTGGTGGTGCTGCTAAAGGAATGAGCCTTGAAGAATTTTTGGAAAGATTTGCAGAAGATGAAGAGAATGAAAAAGTGGCAACTGACTTTCATCCCCTTTCAAGTAACACTATCATGTTCCAGCAGTCTGAAATTCCTGTAGAAGATTAGCCACTGCTAGTAGGAATTATAAGGAAACATCCACACTTTATGGCCGGATGTAAATTAGGCGCCCCATTGAGGAAATCTGGTCTTAAATTGCTTGTTACGGTGCTGCTAGACATGCAGCGTACAAAGCTCGAGAGTTCAAACTTGCAGAGAGTACTTGAGTGGAAGAATGCCCTTAAAGACTTGCTGTTTACGAAATTCGGGGTTGAATTCATCCTTGACAAGATTCGAGCTGTTGCTGAGGCTTGTATTGTTAGAGATGATGAGTTCACAATAAAGATAGCTAATCTTGAGAGAGAAATTGCAGCAAAGAAAGCTGAGCTTTCACTTTTGTTGAGTCAGAGAGATGAAATGCTGCGGTCCTTGTCAGCTGGAGGTGTTTCTTCCTCAGCGAAAACCTTTGGCGAAGGCTTATTTGACTAGCTCTTTTTTTTTTCCTTTTTTTTTTTTAATCATTATTAGTAGTTTGGTATTTTGGACAGTTTTTCATGATGTAATGAAATCAGTTATGTATTTTGCGTCTATTTAGCTATGTAGGCTGTATTTTGTGCAGAGGTGCACTAGCCATATAAACTTTGTGTAGTGACTCAATATTTCCCCAGCTGTGCAAGCTGTGTTTTTGGTTTATGAACAAGTACATGAATTTATTTTATGAAAAATACTTCATTTATCAAAGAATAGTATATTCAAGCTAAAATATAGTCATGGAAATCATATGCATAGTTTTGCAAATATCGGTTGTGTTCATGACTATTTTGGTTCAAGATGCCTAGCTATTAGGGTTGTAACTTTATTCACAGTTCAGAGTAAGCATATTTACATTTGAAAAATAATATTGGAGAATTTGTAAATATAAGAAGTTCATATTTGAGTCAAAAGGCAATGCTTAATTCTTTATTGGCATAGTAGTAGTTTAAGACCATAACAACAACAACAACAACAACAACAACAACAAAAAAAAAGAGTTACTTGGTACATACTTGAAAGTTGAGTTAAGCGTAGTACAACTTAAGCTATTTGCCATTGATAGGTTCCGTGAGACTTTCACCCTCTACTGTAGCTAGACGATAATAACCGCTGGCACTAGCTTCCCTTATGAGATATGGCCCTACCCAACTTGGGGTAAACATAGAGGGTGCTGAGAGATTCCTCTTAATATGATCTTCTGCCTTTAAAACCATTTTTCCCTTGACAAAAACCCTGGATTTCGTGGCCTTGTTGTAAGCATTGGTCATTTGCCGCTAATACCGCTGGGTGCAGTCATAGGCAAGATTTTGCGTCTCTTTCAAGGTTTCAAGATCTGTAGTTCTGTTTTTTGCACAAGTGGCAGCATCTATTTCTGTTTCCTGTCCATGAACAACCCTTGGAGTGGGAACCAATAGCTCAACGGGAGATATAGCCTCAGTACCATATACAAGAGAGAATGGTGATAGTCCGATGGCTGTTTTGCTTGAGCTTTGGTATGCCCACAGAGTTTCCAGCAGGTGTTTTCTTTGGCCACCCTCATATTCATGTACCATCTTGCTGAGAGTTTTCAATAGCACTCGGTTAGTAGCTTCTGCTTGACCACTGCCTTGTGGATAATAAGGACTGGACTTGTGGTGTTTGATGTGGCAATGGTCAAGTAATTTTCGGACATCTTTGTTGACAAAAGGAGTGCTGTTATCAGTAACAATCTTGTGAGGAATACCAAACCTACAAATTATGTGCTCTCAGATGAAACTGGCAACAGCTGGGCCTGTAGCCTTCCTTAGGGAAATGGCCTTCACCCACTTGCTAAAGTATTCGGTGGCCACTAGTATCCAAATGTGACCCTTGGATGGTGGATTAATAGGGCCTATTAAATCGAGCCCCCAAGTATGGAATAGCCAAGGAGTCATCATGTTTTGGAGGTTGGTGGGGTGAGTATGTATGAGATTCCTATGGACTTGGCAAGTATGGCATGTCTTTATACATTCAGTTGCATCCTGCTTCATTGTGGGCCAGAAATACCCCAGATTGAGCAGCCGTTAGAGAAGTCACTGTTTGCCTTAATGGTCACCACACTCTCCCGCATGTACCTCTTGTATAACCGATTATGCTTCGGAGGTTCCTAGGCATCTCAAAGGCTCCCTATTGAACCTTTTCTTGAAAAGAATACCTCCTTCCACAAAATAACGAGTAATCAATCTTTTCAAGCGATAGGCTTCTTCATGATCGTTGGAAAAGATGTTTTCTATGAGATACTCAAGGAAGGGTACACGCCAATCGCTGGTGGTACAGATTGCACATGATTCCATTCTTACAAGAGCATTTTGGCAGTTGGTACATTGCTCTTGGACAATGGCAGCTTGTTTGCCCATTTCTGGCCAGTAATAGCCCAACCGCTGGAGGCATTTGTAGAGACTAATAGAATCACTGGGGCCACAAGATTTTTCATGAACTTATTTTAATTGCTTAGTGGACTCACCAAGGCTCAAGCATCTAGCTAGAACTCCTCCTGGCAGCTTTTTGTACACTTCTCCCACCATTAGAGCATAATCTTTGAGTACCTTTAAATGATCCTTCTCATTCGGTGATAACAGTACTTCTTTAATGGAAAACCGCCAATCTGTTTGTCCCAGCGGTTGATCAGAGAATTCTTCCTTCAGCATTTGTACCACAAGGATTGGCCTTTTCACAATAGTAACTTCCATAGTTGCACCTTCAAATTTGATTTTTGATCCCAATGTGGTTAGAGTGTTAGCGAAGCGATTGTCGGACCTTAGGGAGTGTTCAATATTGAATTCCTCAAAAGAGTCTTCCAACCTTTGAGCCATAGCTCTATATGGAGCTAAAGATGGTTCCTTAAGTGCAAAATCTCCTCTAGTTTGGCAAACAACCAGATTTGAATCTCCGATTACTCAAAGATGTTTGATGCCCATTTCACGAGCCACCACCAGGCCCGTGAGATATGCCTCATATTCAGCCATATTGTTAGTGCATGGAAAATCAAGCTTGAATGGCATACCCACTACTTCTTCGGTACTTTTGGATAGGACTATTCCAGCCCTTCCTTTAGAAGTGGTAAAGGATCCATCAAAATGTAAAGTCCAAACTACCCCAGCTATTTCCACCAGTGCAACTGCTGGCAGCTCTTCAGGTACATCATCAGTAATGTCCCAACTGTCTTTACTAGGAAAATTTGCCAACAAATCAACGATGGCTTGACCCCTTACAGTCGTTAGGGTGATTGCTATGATTTCAAACTCAGATAATTGCAATAGCCATTGTGCTAGCCTTTCGACAAGAACCGATCGCCTCAAGAGTGAGTGGATTAGATGAGATTTTGTCAAGAGTTGTACCATGTGAGCTAGTAGATAATGGCACAGTCACTAGGCAGCATATATCAAAGCAATACAAGCCCTTTCAGCCCTTGGGTAGCGGGTTTCTGCATCCTTTAACTTTCTGCTAACATAATAAACCAGTCGCTTAATTCCTTCTTGATCGTCTTGGGCTATAAGTGCCCCTATTGCTTCGTTATTGATAGCCAAATACAGCTTGAGTGGTTTCCTTGGTATGGGCACACATACGGTTGGTAGTTTGGTCATAAGTTGTTGCAATTGGAGAAATGCCTGCTGATATCTAAAATCCCAGCAGAAGGGTTTTCCTTTCTTTAGCAGTGGTGCAAAGGCAACTGTGAGGGCAGTGAGACCCGAAATAAACCGTCGGATGTATGAGAGTTTACCAAGGAAACTTTTGAGCTATGTGAGTGTTGTAGGCGGCTTCATAGTAGTAATGGCTTGCACTTTGCTAGGATCAACATCTATACCTCTTTGGTGGACAAGAAATCCCAGAAATTTCCCAATCGTAACCCCAAAAGCACATTTGAGTGGATTCATGCGAAGCTTGTAAAGTCGACACCTTTCAAAGACCTTCCGTAAGATGGCAAGATGATCTCCTCTGGTCTTTGACTTCACAACAATGTCATCCACATAGTCTTCGATCTTTTTGTGCATCATGTCATGGAAGATTGCAGTCATAGCCCTTTGGTATGTGGCTTCGACATTTTTGAGACTGAAAGGCATGATGGTATAGTAAAAGTTACCAATGGGAGTTCGAAAGGCTGTTTTGGCTGCATCTTTGGATGACATTCTAACCTGATTATAACCGCTGAAGCCATCCATGAATGAAAACATAACATGTCCAGCAGCTGAATCAATGAGCATATCCATGTTGGGAAGTGGAAATTCATCTTTAGGGCATGCTTTATTAAGATTCCTGAAGTCAACATAATATCGTATTTGCCTATTCCTTTTCTTGACTGGTACAATGTTTGAAAGCCACTTTGGATGCATGATAGGCTTGATGAACCCAACTGTGAGAAGTTTTTGGATTTCTTGAATGATTTAAGCTTCAACATCAGGATGGAAGGTCTGCATGGGCTGTACTACTAGCTTTACCCCTGGTTCCACATTAAGAGCATGTGCTACTAGGTTGGGATCCAAACCGGGCATCTCATGGTACTCCCAAGCGAAGACATCAATGTACTCCTTTAATAATGAAATGAGTTGAGCTTTTTCTAGCAATGGCAAGGTTGCATTCACTGAAGATGGTCGCTGGACATTAGGATCATCACTGAGATTAATGGTTTCCAGCTCCACATCAAGTGAGAAATTAGTTGCCGCTGGAGGCTCTTCAAACAGTTCTGCCAGACTGCTGGGCAGATTCTCTTCTACTACTGAAGTTTCTGCTTCGTGAGCATAGCAGCATGTGGGTGTAGTGCTTGCTTCATTCAGTCCGAGACCCTTCTATTTGAGACAGCTAGGCCCTGCGTACCGTCATAAACAATACCCCAAACGACCATCCAACAGCTGGACTTGTACACAACGTGGCAGTGAGGCACCGCTGGAGGTTTCCCCATGTTCTCTTTTCTTTTTCCTTTGATCAAGGAAAGATCTCATGTCTATTTCTGGATTATTCTCAATGTCTTGCCAACTGGGTAAAGGAATCCCAATAGGCCTTAAAAGTAGAATCTTCCCCGCTTAGGGTGAGCTCATCATAGAAAGTAGCTTCAAAGTAGTGTGCTACGGATAGATCAAATGGTGTAGGATTTGCAGGGATACATATAGGCTTACCATTGAATCTTCCCTTGACACATTGGTGATATGTAGATGGCACGTGCTTATGTTTGTGGAGCCACGACCTCCTAAGTAGAGCATGATAAAAAACAGGTGAATCGATAACATGAAATCTGATGAGAGCAGTAATGGGCCCCACTTTAAGAACTAACTGTATACTCCCAATGGTGCATTCATGAATTCCAGCAAAATCAAAAATCTCAATAGGAGTCCCAGTGATTCTGCTGAGTGGGATCCCAGCTGCTTTGAATGTGCTGGTTGGAATAAGATTAAGTGATGCACTAGTGTCGACTAGTGCCCTTCTTATGTGAACATCATTAATTTGAGTAGCAATATATAATGGTTTGCTATGATCAAGGTGTTGTACCTCCATATCCTCGTCGGTGAAGGTGATGACATTAGTAGTTTCTAGGAAGGCACGCCTGGCATGAGCTTCAGCTGTGAGGCAGTGTGTTCTAAAGAGCTTCAGTTGCTACTCTCCTTGACTCTTCCTTGAGCCCCAATTGATTGAACAAAGTCCGAAAGGTAAGGCTTCTTTGAAGAGCAAAGATAGCTGCTGGAGGCGTGCCTATACCGCTGGCAGTCTCACTCTCATCAGCCCCATTATGAAAAAGTATAGTGGCTGTGGCTTTCCCTCTGTGATGCTGAGGTAGTGGGTTCCACTGGACCTCTTGTTCACGAGTGAGGTTCAAAGTGCCATCTGAAAGTTTTCTATGAAACATTCCCCAAATCGTTCTACAATTTCTAATCCCATAACTCATATACTGATGATACCGACAATAAAGGGGTTTTCGCATATCTTCTGGAGTAGGCTCTCGAATAGGTTTGAAAGGCCTAAGAACTCCATCTGCTACCCATTTGTCAATGACAGCATTCATTTCTTCATCGGTGCATGGAATGAGAGGATACTTTTCCCCTCTTTCCTCTTTTGCTTCTTACCCACCATTGGTTCATTGGTGGAAACCGTGAAAGCATGAGGAGTATTTTTCTTTTCTGACTTAGGTTTTTCAGCTGTGGAAGGCTTGATTGATACGGCTATCTTACGAGCCTTCTGGAGTAGTTGGGTAAACTGCACAATATCAAGATTCTCCAAATGAGCCCGGTACTCATGGGACATATTGTCAATGTAAATCTCAACTAGCTCTTGCTCTTTGAACTGCCCGTAGCAATCAAGAGCAACATCCTTGAACCGCCGAATGAAATCAAGGAGTCCTTCGGAGGACTTTTGCTTAATGTTGTGAAGAGTCCTTTCCATGAAAATACTTTGAGCAGAAACTTTCAACCATGTCATCCCATGTGGCAATGGAACCTAGCTATAGAGTGGAGTACCATGTGTAAGCACGGTCGGTAAGAGATTTTGAGAATTCCCTTAGGCAAAGATCACCATTTCTAGCAAAAGGTCCCATAGAATCAAGGAACTTGTTGACATGCTCGATTGCATTCTCTTTCCTGCCATCATAAAGAAGGAAGGTGGGAGTCTCATATTTCTCCGGGTATGGTTTGCTTAGCAACTCAGCTGGGTAAGGTGGCCTACAAACAAAATGCCTTGGTTCCTTTAGCTGGCTAAGCCTTTCCCTTTCTAGCAAAGCAGTAAGATCAGATAATGTAACAAACTAAGGAAGAGAGGCATTTTGCTCACCAGACTAGGGATTCCCAGCGACTGATCCCCTTTCCTACTATGTTCTAGAATCCAGTTCTTCATGTAATGGCTAGGGCGTTGGCCTTTGAGTCTC
The DNA here is from genome assembly GCA_023621385.1 of Quercus gilva. Classification (NCBI taxonomy): domain Eukaryota; kingdom Viridiplantae; phylum Streptophyta; class Magnoliopsida; order Fagales; family Fagaceae; genus Quercus; species Quercus gilva. The sequence goes on from CM042481.1 coordinate 45,310,321, forward strand.
TCTCAAGACCTTTAAAGATTCAGTAAATTCGAATTGAGTTTGCTGCATTCCTTATATTGTTTCCAAGAGGAAAGAGAATCGGCAATCAGAATATTCTTGGTTGACTTCATGTTAGTCAGCTTGTTCTCCTTGTGGAGCTCAACTGTGATGACTTTGTGCTGCTGGGAGACTGGTATTTCTAGTCCCCTCTTGCCGACTGTTCCGCAACCTAGGAGGCATTATGAACTCTTGGTTTCAGTAGACTCCCCAGTGGAGTCGCCAAAATGTTGGGGGCGAAAAAGTTTTCCTTCCAACAAATAATATTTATAATGGGTTGGAGGTCTAAACCAAAACTCAACAATGGGCTTGATGCATAGCCTAAAGCTATCGAGAAGATCTAAGGATTCCACTATATTTTATGCCTTGGGCCTAGATTAGAACTGATAATAGTAGTCCATAAACAATCCCTACAGTAGACACGTCAGCAAGATTAAAAAGTATACTGTAAGGAATAGCCCAGCAGTAAAGTGTTTCTGTAAAAAATAGCCCAGTGGTAGAGTGTTTCTGTAGAAGATAACCCAGCAGTAAAATAAAACAGAGCTGAATAAAACCTCAGCGATTAGCTACTTCACAAATTAAGGGAAATATCTACACTTTCAGACTCATCATCCGTTAGCTCTAGAGAAGAGTCTTCTAATACAACAATATGAGGGGAAAAATTCTATAGTGACAATTACATCATAACCATTAATAGTAAATGAATAAATAAATATCATGGGTTCCATAATAACAAATAATGGAGAAAACTTAGTGTGAGATGAAGAGAGAGAGAAAGAGATATCAGCTAGCGCAGCAAGATCATTATGGTGCCAAGACATGCTCGTGAATATATGGTGAGTAATGAGTAGAGAGAGTCATCTGTGAGTAGTATGAGTAATGGGTGAGAGTGTATAGCAAAGAGTGAGTAGTATAAGTAATAAGTGAGAGTGTATAGCAAGGAGTGAGTAGTATAAGCAATAAGTGAGAACGTATAGCAAAGCTGATGGAGCTTTCTGCTGGGGTAAGTAAGTGTTTATGAGTAGAGCTATGAGAAGTGTTTGTGAGCTAGGAGCTGGGGAACTCGGTTTCTAATCTTGAGACTAAGAACTCAATGACTTTCAGAGCTTAGAGAAGACTTTTTGCAGAGAGGTTAAGGAAAAATCTTGGTGTGTAGCTTAGTGAGTTGGTTTAAGTGAGTTGGTTGAAGCATTAATGGAGAATCCCATTTATAGTTGGGTTTGAGGGGGTAATTAGCAAATAATCTTTGCTAAATCTTTCTCAATCTTCAGAAAATCATTAGAGAATCGTTCTTAGGATTTTTAACTAAGAGTAGTAAGCTCAGCTTTAAAAGGCTGTTGCTGTTTTGGGTAATAACAGCTGGGTTCCTGGATTAGCATTGAATGTTGATTAGCCTTAACTGATTGGATTAGAGCATGCTTTAGGCTAATGATCTTGGTTATGCTGCAACTAGAATCAGAGCTCCTTAGGGCAGGTTATGTCACCCCAAGCCAAGTGTCAACCTTGGAGCCCTTGCTAAGAACTCTATTGGGATCCCCTTGGTGCCCTCCAAACCACATTTCCCTAAGTTTCCTCATTTGGAATTCATGTGCTTGGTTCATGAACCAAAGAATACACAATTTAAGTATGAAAATGAGCTGATTTTATGCCGTTTCAGGAGCTTCACTAGCCTGGTCATGGCAGCTTTGGGTTTTTGACTGAATGAGTTGAAGGAGAAAGAAGTGACAGCTAGTTGAAGTTTTCCCAGCTTTCTGTCACATAACCTTCAGCTTTATGTCACTTGAGAAATGGTGGGATTTTAGCTTGTGGAGAAAGGATTCATCCCCTGGTGGACACATGTCTTTTTTCTGATCTGATTAGACAAGTTGGGACCTGATGGGAAGGGGCTCCAGCTATTCAATTGTTGTTGAGATTTGGCTGACCAGTTTATGTTTTTTCCAGTTGTTGAGATTTGTATGTGGGCTGGTCTGACCTAGCTGGGCTTTGTAGATTGGCTTTCTTGGGCTTGGTTAACCCTACAAAATAAGTAGTTTTGCCATGGGTGATATTCATGGGCTTTATAGTTAGTTGATTATGAAAATAATAGACATAGTTCCCATAAATTTTGTGGAAGCAATATTTTTTGAGACATGAGTAATTCATATTTCCCATGAGTTATGGACTTAGTATATGTAAGGCAAGTGTTGAAATAATACTTGATTGTGCCAAAATAATATTGGGCTTTTAGGAAATAGTGTAAAGATAGTTGCCAAATTAGTATTTAGGCTTTGTAAGATAGTAATTGTTTTTGCCAAAATAGAATTTTGGGCTTTGGAAAATAAGTGCCAAATTAGTATTTGAGCTTTTTTTTAAAAATAGTGCCAAATTAGTATTTGGGCTTTGGAAAATAAGTACCAAATTAGTATTTGGGCTTTGGAAAATAAGTGCCAAATTAGTATTTAGGCTTTTAAAAAAATAGTGCCAAATTAGTATTGGGGCTTTGTAAAAATAAGTGCCAAATTAGTATTTGGGCTTTGTCAAAATGATTTCGGGATTTTGTAAAATATTGCCATGTAGCAACGGGCTTAGTAGATGGTGCCGTGTAGCAACGGGCTTTAGGGTGCCGTATAGCAACGAGCTTTAGAAGTGCCGCGTAGCAGCGGGCTTTAAGGTGCCATGCAGCAATGGGCTTTGTAAATGATATTGTTGGGTCTTTTGGGGCTTTGCCCACAAGGTAAATGAGCTTGAGATTTTTTTGTGGGGATAGCATAATTTTGTGGCCCAATTTGGGTAGTAACATGATGAGTATTTTTGTAAAAAAATTATAGTTGGGTAATACGTGGGATATGATGGGTAATATTTGTGAGAAGGCCCAAGGCAATTTATGGGCTCGTGTATGTGGTATTTGTGAAGGCCAATAGCATAGAGAATATTTGGGTATTATATATATGAGAATATTTATGTGGGTGTAGAATAATGTGTGAGCTCATGTGGGTATTTTTGTGAGTGGGTTAATAAAATCAAGGCCCGAAAATTTGTACCTCAACAAGACTTATCTGTTTCCACCTAAAAAAAGAGAGACTTATCTGTTTCTTTTCTCCCTTTTTATTTTCAAAAAAATTTCCAATTTCCCTATTCTAATCTCACAGTTATTTTTCTTTTTCCAAATCTCTTCTTTATTTTGAAAAAGTAAAGAATAAAGCTCCTACTATAAAACCACTACTATAACTTCTCATCCATATCCTTAAATTTAAGCACCAATGTAAATTTATTTATTTATTTATTTATTTTGCTGAATGGAAAGCCAGTTGCCAAACAAAACAAAACATAAATAAATGTTCTCTCCCCCTCCATTTCTTTTTCACGAAGGCATAAGCTAAGGTACATAGTTTTCTTAGTACTCATTCTTTTTTTTTTTCTTTTTCTTTTTTTATGTTTTCTTGCTCGCATGTTTGTATGTGTATCTTTATTTTATACATGTTTATAATTTTGAAAAAATGTTACTAACTCTCTATATACAATTGTATCTTTATTTAATACAAAATGGACTCTCCCTCAAACTACTCACTTAGAGGTTAAGTTTTGGGTTTTTCTCTTCCCTTTCTTTTATGAAGATGTGGAATTTGATGAGATTTATGCATTTGTGAATGAAATAATTTTTTGGTGTAAATATCATCACTCCTCTACATATTTTTATGATTGAAAAATGTAGCAATTCTAAGTTATGATGAACAAACACTATTAACTTTTACACAGAATATTAGAACTTCAGGCGCGTGCTTAGAACCTACTATAGCTAATGCAGTTGAGGATTATCCGTGGTACGGTCAATTGTATAGTTGAGCTGAAAAGTGCAAATGGCCGAGCATACTATATGATAATAAGTAGATGAATTATTCATAATTTATTGTTTCTGGTCACATGCTTGTAGTTCAGACCGAAATTCTTTGATTTTAATTCTGTTTTAAGTAATGATTCATATCAAATTTACAAAGTCAATAATCGAATTTATATATTTGTCATGTTTATATGGTTGCAGTAACATGCAACAGCTAATGCACATGCATTTTCCATGACTTGTTTATCAAGCAATTACGATTTAATAAAGAAAAATGCATGAATTATATATATAGAAGGATTAAGAAATAAAAGTCAGCTCTGATAAATGTGTACTAATCATAAATTTGTCATGAGTGCCATGTACTATGCCATGTCTTATGGGATTTCAAGTCTTCAACCCGCATGGCACATGGGTGAATAGGTGATGCAATTCCTGATGATCATCCACGCAACCAGTTACTTATTCTTGAGGCCACAAACGAATGAAAGTGGCTAAAGAAACCAATATATTATCTTTACAATGATGATGAAAACCTTATTGGGATCAAGGAAGTTAATTCCGTATTGTACCGGCTGGTACGGCCAATATATACCGTACCGGTCAGTAAACCAGTACAAATACCCTATTGTTTCGTACCGGAAAATACCAGTCATACCGGCGAAATACGGCTGTTTCGGCCAGTAAATGGATACTGGGCTGAAACATGAAGTGCTTTTTTTTTTTTGGTAATTTTTGTAGTTTTTTAAGGGTAGGACGGTGGAAATCTGAGTAAGCTAAGAAAACCCAGCAGAAAGAAAGAGAAAAATGAAAGAAAAATGCACAATAGCTTTGCAAAATGAAGTTAGAATCACCTCTTCTTCAAGACTTCGACTTCATTATTCTTCACATTTTTCTTTTACCATCTTCTTCTTTAAGGACTTAACGATGACCAATTTGCTTCTTCTATTTTGTAACTTCGTTCTCTACACTTACTCTTCCTTGGACTTCCCTTTTGCTTTTTCAATGTAAATGCTGAGTAAACTTCGTCAATAGAGTATACTTGCTTTTGATTTTCTCAAGGCATCAGATGATATTTTGAATTGGTGTCACCAATCTTTTGACACGTGGGACTAGTATTTATTGAGTTTGGTGGGTGTTGGATTATTTAATAGTTTTCACTCTTATATATTTATGTTGATAACTCCATCAAAAAATATAAAAAGTTGCCAAAGTGATGTATTGAGTTATTAGAAATATAATTTTGTATATTAAATAGTAAAAAATAGCGGTAAACTCAAAATGGTACACCGGTATTGACCGGTATCTAAAATATATTATATCGTTGGCCAAATCGGTACAGCCTCTAGTACGGTATTGACTCCCTTGATTGGGATTAGCATCTTCTAGAGTTGTCAAGCTAATTCAATTCTATAGAATTTCCAAAATTATATATATATATATATATGTATTTTTTTTTTTTTTTAGAATGATATATATATATATATTTCTTTGACATTGGTAAAACTCATAAATAATACTTTAGGTCCAATATATTACATTTCTCAATTAAATTCAAAGATACGACTGCATAAATTTAACTGTTATTGGAAATAATATATAACTCTGTGTGTTTTAATGGTTGATGCAATTAGTTGTTTGAATTTAATTAATGAATTTAATATTCTACATTTAAGGTATTGTACCTAAGTTTTGTCATTTTAAAATTTGTTTATTACATTTTACCATGCACATCATCAACATATAACAAATATGAATTATTTCCATTAAAAAAACACGTTAAGTTTATTATCTATTTATATTATTGATGATGAGACAAAATATTATCCACTCATTTAAAAAAATTGATGAATAAGATTTTAAAAATTATAGGATAGAGTTACTCAAAATTACTGTAAAAGTTTCTTTTTCTTTTTGAAGCTAACTGACTTGCTGAAGGGGTTAATATGTAATTGTGGGGCCAGAGAATTTGGCAGCCCCGGCCCACTCAACGCTAAGCCGAAGGCCCATGTCGAGGATAAGGACGTGTCCGAGGACGAGTCCTTCCGCCCGTAATACTGCTGAGGACAACTGCGTCTTCGGCACGCACTGATCATTGTAAGGAAGAACAAAGTGTCCCCGAAGATAAACTTTCACAGCCATCCAAGACAGAAGCAGGTACAACAGATTGGACATAGGAGCATGGTGGAGGAGCAATCCCAGGAGGAACTGTCACCTCCACATTAAATGCCCACAACTGACGTTCTGGCCGCATTAAATGGAGAAATGACCCCTGAACAGTGCCGCCTCAGCTGCTACCACCCATAGAAAGGATGGAAGGTGGCTGATGGGACAGGCACTGGCATGATGACTTAGAGAAGCGACACATGGAGGGCCGAGATTAACCGGACAGGGGATATAAAATGTAACAAGTCCTTCAGAATGGGGGACAGGAAACTTTTGGGAGAGGAGTCATAGAATTTGTATAGTCTTTGTAACCTAATACCAGGGGAGAGAAAAAGAAAAGGAGTGATATAAGAAAGTGGGCAGAGCCTAATTTAATACTTTTCAGTCTAAGTTCTTGTCAATCAATCCTTAGATTACCATGCTTAATTGTACAACCCTCACTAGGGCCTAGTTCTTTAATCCGCTCTCTATAAATTCATTGTACTGGCCAGCTGGGCTTGAGTTCACTCGTTCGCAAGGAATAGTGCTCGAACCAGGTCCCTACAATTGGCGCCGTCTGTAGGGAGAACTTGTGTGTTAGTTAGGGCAGCGGTCAAGTATGGTAGGAACAGGCCCTCACCAAACCGGATCCCACCAGTCCAAACCAGTGAAGTCACAGCCGCAAGGTACTTTTTCCAACCCTGAGCGCGGTCGAAACAAAGAAAATGGAAGATTTCGAGAGGAAAGTGCACACACTACACAGACCAGCGGAAGCCACATTCGCGGGGGTAGCCACGCGCTATGGAGACAAAATGACAACCAGACCGTGCAATCGGAGGAGGTCAGAAGCCATGCGTCCAGGAGACCGGATGATAAGGTGGCCATGCAATGGGAGATAGACGATCTAAAGAGAAAGTTGCGCCACGCACAACGAAGGCAGTCTCGTCCTAGCCCCGATACTCCCTCCGACGAGGATGGCGACGATAACTATAGGCGGAGGTCAAGGACCCCCCCAAGTGAGACCTTCTCCCACGAGGAGGAGCGTTACTGGAGGCGCAAGCGTAAGAGCTCGTCCCCTAAGGACGTGGGGAGCGATGCCATGAGCCGAGCACTAGATCAGCTCTCAAAGTCACCTTTCATCCGTCACATCGAAGAGGCTACGCTTCCTCGGCTATTTCAGCAGCCAACCTTCACTAGTTATAACGGTAAGACGGACCCTGTGGAGCATGTGAGCCAGTATAACCAGAAGATGGCCGTCCACGCAAGGAACGAGGCGCTGATGTGTAGAGTCTTCCCCTCTAGCTTGGGACCAATGGCAATAAGGTGGTTCAACGGTCTCAAGACAAATTCTATAGACTCGTACAGGCAGCTGGCCCAAGCCTTTGGCTCCTGCTTCGTCACCAACAGAAGAACTCCTTGACCCTTAAATGCGTTGTTGGCTCTAACCATGCATGATGGGGAAACTCTAAAGGCCCACTCGGACCGATTCTGGGAGATATACAATGAGCTGGATGGCAAATATAAGGATGTCGCCGTCAACACCTTCAAAAATAGTCTCTCGACGGGGCATGACCTGAGGAAGTCACTGACTGGTAACCCCCCTACCAGTGTGCGCCAGCTGATGAATCGGATTGACAAGTATAAGCGGGTGGAAGAGGACCAGCTACAAGGCAAGGGAAAAGAGAAGGTTATCCCTCAGGAGATGAGGGATTTCAGGTCGGACCGATACAATGGCAATCGCTCAAGGAGGGATTTTACAGGGCAACCCGGGCCGACCAGCGCTCAAGTTGTCAATGCTGTATTCCGAAAGCCAGTGCATAGGGTGTTAGAAAAGATAAGGAACAAGCCGTACTTCAAGGAGTTAAATAAGATGGAGGGGGACCCCACGAAGTGCAATCAAAACATGTATTACCAATACCATCAGGACCACGGACACACCACGGAGAATTGCAGGAACCTCTGGGACTATCTGGATCATCTAGTCTGGGAAGGGAAGCTGAAGCACCTCCTGCACCATTCCAGTGGCCGCTAGGGCCAGACTTATCAGGAGCCCCAGAGAGACTTTGCCTTAAAGGCACCAACGGGGACGATCAATGTGATCTTGGCTGCGCCAGGAAGAACAGGCGCGCGCCCCTCGCGAGTGTTATCTGTGGCCCATACATGTGCCGAGAAGTCCTAATCAGGGCCGAAGAAGGCTAGGAAGAATTTTTGCCCAACCCTATGCTTTTTAGAGGAAGACAAGATGGGGACCATCCAACCCTACGATGATGCATTGGTCATCACCCTCAAAATTAGGGACTATGATATGAGAAGGGTGATGGTAGATGATGGCAGCGGAGCCGAGATTATGTACCTCGACCTCTACAAGGGGCTAGGGTTAAGACCAGAGGATTTGACACCTTACAACTCCCCCCTGATGAGCTTCGATAGGAAGCTGGTGATCCCAAAGGGCATGATAAGGCTACCCGTTTAGACTGGCCCAGAAGTGGTGGAGGTAGACTTCATAGTGGTAGACACCTACTCCCCGTACACAGCAATCGTGGGCAGACCATGGCTCCACACCTTAGGGGCTGTCGCCTCTTCCTTGCACCAGAAGGTGAAATTCCCATAAGGGGACGACGTCCTCGAAATCCGTGGTTGCGAATCCACATCAAGGCAATGCATGGTGGCTACCACATTGCATCGGCTCGATGCAGGGTCCTCGGCCCTTGCTGAGGGTGGCTTATAGCAATCAAAGGACCCGGACGCGCCTCCTGATGCAATCGCCGAAGAAGCAAAATATGAAGATCTGGACAAGGTGATCATTGGAGACGATCCGGAGAAATTCTTTCAGGTAAGGGCCCGGCTGCCTCCGCGAGAGAGGGAGGACTTGATCGAGTTCCTCAGAGCAAACCTTGACGTATTCGCATGGGATGCCTGTGATGCTCTAGGGATCGACCCAGACTTTATCTGTCACCATCTCAATGTCAACCCATCCGTCGTTCCAAAGCAACAACCACCTTGGCGCCCGTCAAAGGAGCATGCCGATGCAATTAAAGAAGAGGTGAAGAAGCTTAAGTAGGTAGGGGCCATCAAAGAGATTTTTTACCCTAAGTGGTTGGCCAACACCGTGGTGGTCAAGAAGAAAAGTGGAAAATGGAGAGTTTGCGTAGACTTCACAGACCTAAACAGGGCATGCCTAAAAGATCTGTTTCCCATGCCTCGGATAGACCAGTTAGTGGATGCCACTGCGGGACATCCTCGGATGAGTTTCTTAGACGCCTTCCAGGGCTATCATCAAATACCACTAGCCCTGGATGATCAAGAGAAGACCGCTTTCGTGACACCCGTTGAGAATTACCACTATAAAGTGATGCCCTTCGGCCTGAAGAACGCTGGGTCCACCTATCAGAGGATGACGACGAGAATATTCAAGCTGCTGCTGGGTAAAAACATTGAAATCTATGTTGATGATATGGTGGTAAAGAGTAAAGTGGTGCCCGAACACCTGGGAGACCTCGGCTGCATCTTTGACGTCCTAAGAAAGCACAAGCTGCGCCTAAATACATCCAAATGCTCGTTTGGTGTAGGGTCAGGCAAGTTCTTGGGCTACATCATTACCCACAGGGGGATTGAAGTCGACCTTGACCAAATTAGAGCTATCAACAACTTGAGCCTTCGCAAAATCCTAAAGAAATCCAAAAACTCACTGGAATGATCGCGGCCCTGAACCGGTTCATTTCCAGGTCGGCTGATAGGTGCAGGCCTTTCTACCTCCTGATTAACAAATGGAAAGTGTTTGAGTGGTCCGAGGAATGCGCTATAGCATTCCAGCAGCTCAAGGGATACCTATCTCGGCCACCAATCATGTCTAACCCCGTCGCCGACGAAATCCTGAATGCCTACATCGCCGTAGCCCCTCATGCGGTAAGCTTGGTACTGATACGGGATGACAGTGGCATCCAAAAGCCAGTCTACTACGTGAGCAAATTGCTGCATGAAGCAAAGATCAAGTACTTGCGTTTAGAAAAAGCCCTACTGGCTGTAGTCCATGCCATGCAAAATCTTCCCCATTATTTCCAGGCGCAAACGATAATCGTCCTAACTCAACTGCCCTTGAGATTTGTACTCCGGTCTGCTGATTACATTGGAAGAATTGCCAAGTGGAACACGATTCTAGGGGCCTTTGACATTAAATACATGCCTTGGACCTCCATAAAAGGCCAAGTCCTGGCCGACTTGGTGGCCGAGTTCGCTGAACCACTAGAAGCAGTGGCTGAGAATGAGGACACGGAGAAAATGTCGGTCGGGGCAATCGCTGTTCCAGGGCCCCCGCGCTGGGAAGTGTACGTTGATGGTGCTGCGAACCAAAGGGGGTCTGGAATGGGGCTAGTCCTGTTGTCCCCAGAGAAGTCAGTCGTGGAAAAGTCCCTGAGACTTAGGTTCCCTGCCACAAATAATGAGGCCGAGTATGAAGCCTTATTACAAGATATGGTCATGGTGCAAAAAATGGGCGGAAAGCCGTGGATATGTTCTCGGATTCAAGGTTGGTGGTGGGCCAAGTAAACGAAGAACTGGAAGCCAGAGATGTGAGTATGCAAGAGTATTTAAGCCAAGTTAAGCGCCTGCAGTCGGATTTCGATCTTTTCAGCTTGTCACATGTCCCCAGAAGTGGAAATACCCATGTAGACTCTTTGGCCACACTTGCTACGTCTTCGGCAGGAGACCTACCCCGAATTATCCTTGTTGAGCACCTCGAAAGGGCAAATGAGGGGGCAAGGGGCATAACCCATGTCCACCAGGCTAGGGCAAGCCCCAGCTGGATGGACCCTATAGTGAGTTTCCTCAAGGATGACATTCTACCTGAAGAGAAATCAGAAGCCGATAAAATACAGAGGAAAACTCTTCGGTTCTGGTTGTCCGAGGACCACAAGCTATATAGGCGCTCCTACACAGGACCCTACCTACTGTGCATTCACCCCGAGGCATCAGAACTGCTACTCGAGGAATTGCACGAAGGGATCTGTGGGAGTCATACAGGAGGAAGATCATTGTCACACCGGGCCATCACCCAGGGATATTGGTGGCTGAAGATGCAAAAGGAAGCCCTGGAGTATGTAAAGAAGTGTGACCAATGCCAAAGGTTTGCCCCAAACATTCATCAGCCAGGGGGCGTCCTAAACCCCTTATCCAGCCCATGGCCTTTTGCCCAGTGAGGCTTGAATATTGTAGGACCTTTCCCCAAGGCACTGGGAAACAAGAGATATCTGCTGGTCGGCACAGATTATTTCACCAAGTGGGTCGAAGTCGAGCCCTTGGCCAACATTAGGGATGTGGATGCTAAGAAGTTCATCTGGAGGAACATTGTCACGTGATTCGGGGTCCCCCATACCCTCATTTCGGATAACGGGCTTCAATTTTATAGCAAATCCTTCAGGAGATACTGTTGCGAGCTAGGGATCACAAACCGGTACTCGACCCCGGCCTATCCTCAAGGAAATGGGCAAGCCGAGGCTGTCAACAAGGTCATAGTTAATGGGCTAAAGAAAAGGCTAGACGACGCCAAAGGAAGATAGGTAGAAGAGTTGCCGCATGTCCTATGGACCTACCATACTACAACACAACGGTCAACAGGGGAAACACCTTTTGCTATAACCTATAGGGCCGAGGCTGTTATCCCCCTAGAATCAAACTTTCCAACACTAAGAACAAGCTCCTTCTCCCCGGACGGTAATAATGAGCTGCTGGGGGAGAGCCTAAATCTAATCGATGAGCGAAGGGAGAAGGCAATGATCCAGCTGGCCTACTACCACCAAAAGCTCAAACAGGGTTACGATGCCAATGTGAAGCTAAGACCACTGGCACCAGGGGACCTAGTGTTAAGAAAAGTTGTGAGCACTGCCAAGAACCCATCCCATGGGAAGCTAGGACCCAACTGGGAAGGGTCATACCGGATCACCTCTGTGGCGGGAATAAGTGCATACTACTTAGAAGATTTAGATGAAAAACCTGTACCTCGTCCATGGAATGTAAATAACCTGCGAAGGTATTATTATTAATAAAAGCATCTTTGTCAATTTATATTTTAAGTCTGTCATGATTACATGCCTCTCACCCTAATAATACTATAAGTGCTAGACAGAACCTAGGTCTTGTATGGTCCTCGGACTCAAACCTATGGGGAAACTAGTTACTTCAAAAATAATGAGTGTTAGATAGAACCAAGGTCTTGCATGGTCCTCAGACTCAAACCTATGAGGAAACTAACTAGTTCGATAAATACTATAAATGCTAGACAAAACCTTGGTCTTACATGGTCCTCAGACTTAAACCTATGGGGAAACTAGTTACTTCAAAAATAATGAGTGTTAGACAGAACCAAGGTCTTGCATGGTCCTCGGACTCAAACCTATGGGGAAACTAACTAGTTCGATAAATACTATAAGTGCTAGACATAACCTAGGTCTTGCATGGTCCTCGAACTCAAACCTATGGGGAAACTAGTTACTTCAAAAATAATGAGTGTTAGACAGAACCAAGGTCTTGCATGGTCCTCGGACTCAAACCTATGGAGAAACTAACTAGTTCGATAAATACTATAAATGCTAGACAGAACTTAGGTCTTGCATGGTCCTTGGATTCAAACCTATGGGGAAATTAGTTACTTCAAAAATAATAAGTGCTAGACAGAACTTAGGTCTTGCATGGTCCTCGGACTCAAACCTATGGGGAAATTAGTTACTTCAAAAATAATAAGTGCTAGACAGAACCTAGGTCTTGCATGGTCCTCGGACTCAAACCTATGGGGAAATTAGTTACTTCAAAAATAATAAGTGCTAGACAGAACCTAGGTCTTGCATGGTCCTCGGACTCAAACCTATGGGGAAACTAACTAGTTCGATAAATACTATAAGTGCTAGACAGAACCTAGGTCTTGCATGGTCCTCGGACTCAAACCTATGGGGAAACTAGTTACTTCAAAAATAATGAGTGTTAGACAGAACCAAGGTCTTGCATGGTCCTCGGACTCAAACCTATGGGGAAACTAACTAGTTCGATAAATACTACAAGTGCTAGACAGAACCTAAGTCTTGCATGGTCCTCAGACTCAAACCTAGGGGAAACTAGTTACTTCAAAAATAATGAGTGTTAGACAGAATCAAGGTCTTGCGTGGTTCTCAGACCTAAGCCTTTGGGGAAACTAACTATGTCAGCAAATCCCATAAGTATACAACAAGCAAGGGAAACCGAAACGCGCGATACATTAATTTCATGAAAGGTACACAGCAGTAATCACATTCCAACATAAAAAATAAAAAAATAAAAAACAAGGCAAAAGCGCCATTACATTGTTCCAAAAAATAGAAGGGAGACAAAACAAAGGCGCCAAGGGACCTACTTCTTCAACTTAATCTTCTTCTCTCCTGTGGACGACTGACTTGCGGCGGCCTCGGGATCCTCTGAGCTCTGACTTGGAGGAATAACCTGCAAAGGCGGCACAAAAGGTGCTGTATCCTCAGCAAGAGAGACCTGGACATTGGCCGAGAGGTTTGCTGCCTCCTGAGGTGTATCTTTATTCGGACCTTTAGCCGTTTCGGTCGGCCCGAAAGGATCAGTTCCCACGGCAGGATCATCAGAAGGTGCAATAACCACCTCGGTAGTAATCGCTGCCTCCTCGGCTCCTTCACTTGGCGCAGCATCAGTCTCCTCCGTAGTCGCCCCGGCCTTAGAGCTGGGAGGAACAGCCTCACAAATGGTAGGGGGATAATACACACTCTCCTCCTTCCACAGGTCGGACGAGGCCTCTACCCCAGCTTGTTTAAGGGCCTCATTCTAGACCTAGGAGCAATAAAGTCTGCACACCCCAGGAACTTAGGCTTTAAGAATAACCTCTGTTTCAGTTGCCCTAGCCTCGTAAGCCGCCTCCTCGGCTTCTTCCTTGGAAGCCAGAGCTTCCTCTCTGCCAAAATCCGCCTCTGCTTTAGCCCTAAGAGCCTCCTCTTTGGCCCATTCAACCACCTTCCTGGCCCTCTCAGCATCAGCCACCTTCCTGGCCCCCTCAGCATCAGCCACCTGCTTTTTCAGATCAACAATCAGCTCGTTTGCGAGCTTCAGTTGTTCCTCCACCCCAGCTAGACGCCTCGTCTGCTTTTAGGCCTACTTTTGGGCATCCGATAGGCTTGCTTCTGCACTGACCCCAGCCCTGGTTACGTTCTTTAGCTCCTCTCGAGCCTTCGCTAGGTCAGCCTCGGCGACCTTGAGGGTCCGACTAGTCGATATGCACTTGTCGCGCTCTGCGTCGGAGGCCTTGTCCTGTTTAATGGAAGCCTCCTCCAATCTTAAAGTAGCTTGAACAGCTTGCCAATCGAAACAAACCCACAAGTTAAAAAAAAAAAAAAAAAAAAAAAAAAAAAAAAAAAATTTGAAGTCAGAAGAATCTTAAGTACTAAGAATCTCACCATCCCCAAGTATCGCTTGAGGCTAAGGAAGACCTCCTTACTCTTCAAAGTCTCTAACTCAGCCATATCCGCAAGGAGTAGCAGGGACCGCTCCAGCGCGTCGGCTACAAACGCACCTTTGCCTCCTTGGAAATCCCTGAGAGAAGTATTACCCATTAGAGGCTCCCCATGGAGCATTGGGGCTGGGAGCTAGGCATTAGCCTCGGGATGGGCAACGGCTTGCTTGTCCTGACCACGGGTCCCTATCTTCAATTGCTTCGAAGGTCGCTGAGTATCACCCTCCTCCCGGTGGGAAGGGGGCTACTCCCTTCCCAAGGGCCTTTTACCCTTATCCTTCCTCTACTTAGGATCAGAGGGCTCGAGCCTAAATGATGGACTTGGACGAGATAGAGGAAGGGGAAGCCTAGACTGGGTGGAAGCTGACCTGGTCTGAACGGGCTGAGATTTGGGTGGAGGAGGAGGAAGCTTAGGCTGATGCTTCCCCGACGGGCCTTCAAGCAAATCAAACAAGCTGAACTGAGTTTTCCTCTTGAGACCCATCTCGGCTCGAGAAGAGTCCCCCGCCGACAATGGATCCGCTTCGATCAAACTTTGGTCGCCCAAGTCACCAGAAGGACCCTCGGATAGGCGAACCTGTTCGAACACGCCGAAATTGTCCTCGACAGGACCCGAGCTGGCACCTCCTTCCTCTGTTCGTTCACCTCCCTCCTCAACCTCCGCAACTCGGTGGGAAGTAGAGGAACCCGCCAACGGAATGCCCTCTGAAACAGAAGATCCCTTCGGGATCAAGAAACCGTCCTCGACTACGGTAATTCTCTGGAGTCGAGGATCCTTGGCCTTAATTCACACTTTGGCAGGGCAAATGACTTCTGAATAGGGACGTACCTGAGGATCTTGTGAGCGGCCCTAACTTGGTTGTCGGCCTCGTTCACAAAGATCTCCGCCCTTAGCACCTTTTCCAAGTCCTCTTTGTTGGCTAAGCCAAAATGACGCTTGAAAGCATGTGGATCTGCAAGAAGCAAAAACGCACTACTATTAGCAGCCAAACAAAGCAGGCAACGAAAATCCAAAAAGTAACACCCTCTCCTACTCCAAGTGCCCCACTTGGCGTGCCCTCCACTGTTGGACAATGGAGGCCATCATGCCACTCCCCGGACACGATGAGAAAGTCCTGGTCTAGCCCCTTGCTGGACGAAGGGAGACACTAAATAAGCCGCACACTATCATCCCTCGTCTTCATGTAGTAGGACTTGTCCTTCAGACGCTGAAGGTTATAGCACCAATTCATATCATGATGGGTTAGCCTCAACCCCATCTCCTCATTTAAGGCATCTATACAACCCTGGATCCTAAACATATTGATGCCGTATTGGGTGGGGGCGAGACGGAAATGCCTAAGGAAACTTGTCATCACCTGACCCATGGGGATCCGCATACCACCCTCTAAGAAGGCGATTATGGGAATCACCACCTCTCTTTCTTCCCTTCTAAATTTTCACTCCCCCTCTTCGCAATACCTCAGACCCACAATGCTGGGTATCCTATAATCAGTGATGAATTTCTCCATCGCCTCTTCAGATTCAACAAATTTCTTGAGCCTACCCATTCCCAAAAACAACTAGGAGACACGAAGAGAGAAGTCTAAAAGAAGGGAGGACGTAATTGGAGAGAGAGAGAGAGAAGGACTTACAGAAATAAGGAAAAGCTCCTCAGGTAGACTTTTTTGTGCTGAAAGAAGTCGCAGTTTCAGTTGAAGACATGACCAGATTTGAAGTATGTGTACAATATCTCTTGAATGTGAAAGTAAATGGGTGGATCAGTTCAAATGAGTATTTGTATCCCCAATAACAAGTGACAACCGTGCAAAGTTTTCCTGCCCAATTAGCCAAGAAGATCACCACCATTAGATTTTCATCACACCGTTGAATGTGGGGAATATGAGGCCGTCCAAATTTAATGCGAAGTGCGCCCCGCATACCAAGGCGTCAGAAACGTGCCTTGGACAAGCGAAAGGGCACTGATACTCATGAAAGACAAGACCCAACAGGCCGTGGCAGAGGCCCAAGAACGTCAAAATCCTCCTCTCAGTCCGAGGAGCCTGACAGCAGAATTTTGAGGGGCTATTCTGGGGCCAGAGAATTTGGCAGCTCCGGCCCACTCAATGTTAAGCCCAAGGCCCATGCCGAGGATAAGGACGTGTCCGAGGACGAGTCCTTCTACCCGTAATACTGTCGAGGACAACCGCGTCCTCGGCACGCACTGATCATTGTAAGGAAGAACAAAGTGTCCCCGAAGATAAACTTTCACAGCCATCCAAGACAGAAGCAGGTATAGCGGATTGGACATAGGAGTATGGTGGAGAAGCAATCCCAGGAGGAACTGTCACCTCCACATTAAATGCCCACAACTGACGTTCTGGCTGCATTAAATGGAGAAATGACCCCTGAACAGTGCCGCCTCAGCTGCTACCACCTACAGAAAGGATGGAAGGTGGCTGATGGGACAGGCACTGGCATGATGACCTAGAGAAGCAACACATGGAGGGCTGAGATTAATCGGACAGGGGATATAAAATGTAACAAGTCCTTCAGAATGGGGGACGAGAAACTTTTGGGAGAGGAGTCATAGAATTTGTATAGTCTTTGTAACCCAATACCAGGGGAGAGAAAAAGAAAAGGAGTGATATAAGAAAGTGGCCGAGGAGCCTAATTCGATACTTTTCAGTCTGAGTTCTTGTCAATCGATCCTTAGATTACCATGCTTAATTGTACAACCCTCACTAGGGCCTAGTTCTTTAACCCGCTCTCTATAAATTCATTGTACTAGGCCAGCTGGGCTTGAGTTCACTCGTTCGCAAGGAATAGCGCTCGAACCAGGTCCCTACAGTAATTTACTACTTCTATATGGAAGATTGAATTTAAATAATTGGAAAATTATCATGTGATATTGTGTTAATTAACCCAATATATATATATATATATATTTTTAAAGTCAAAATTGAGAGAAAATTCAATTAGATTCTCAATTAATTTTGTGCCACGTGTTCATCTTTTTTTTTTTTCTTTTTCTTTTTTTAAAGTCCAGTGTTTTTTTTTTTTTTTTTTTTTTTGAGTCAATGAGTTATTGCTAATAGAATAAGAAATAGTTCCCCCGAAAACCCAAAACATGACTCAAATATTTTAACATAAAAAAGTCGCAAACTAAACTACTTCAATTCAACGCACTTCATCTCTTTTTTTCCTTTTTTGAAAAATAATATTAATTACATTTAAGTGTATTGAATGGGTTACATGCTAGTTTATATATTTATATTTATATTTATATTTATATTTATATATTTAAAATCAAAACTTAGAGAAAATTATTTTCATCCATTAGCTTAACCGGTAAAGTCTCTGATAGTTGTATAAGAGCAAAAACTGATTGGTATCTTGATCTGATAATAAAAAGCTATTATCAGGAGCGGACGTCATAGGTTGAAACTCTCTCAAAAAAACTTAGAGAAAATTCTATTAGATTCCAAATAAGAATTCAATTAATTGTGGGCTAATTTTGTATTATGTGTCTACTTAAGTTTTTTAATATTTGTGTCAAGTGAGTTAATGAGTACAAAGTACTAAGAGTTTAATATTATTGAACTATAAAATAAAAATAAAAAACCAATCATATTTGCTCAATAAAAATCACCACACACAACAAAGATCACCACACATTCTATCTTATTAAAAATTAGGAAAAAAATTTATCATAAGTAGTATTAAATTTAGGCAATAATTTTAACATGTAACTAATCACGTTTATTTTTTCTAATAATTTGATCAATTATTTATATTTTTATGATAAAAAAAGATGTGTTTGTTTTTTAAATGCATCAATGTGTATGCATGGGTTACAAGCTAGTCTATATATATATATTAATAGATAAACCTAAGAGAAAATCCAATTAAATTTTAAATTAGAATTCAATTAGAGTCTAATTTTGCGCCACGTGTCCCATCTAATCTAAGTTTTTAAATTTTTTTACCAAGTGAGTTAATTCAGTTTAAAAATTGGATTTCAATTAGAGTCTAATTTTGCGCTATGTGTCCCATCTAATTTAAATTTTTTAATTTTTGTGTCAAATGAGTTAATTTAGCATAGAAAATGAGAAATCCAATATAAATAAACCATAAAAAACATAATCATATATCTAACTCTATATATAAAAGGTCATGTTAACGGAGGCACTTAAGCCAATGGTTAATAAACCATATTAGAAAATTTTTTAACACCACTTTCGTGAGAAATATAAAAAGTTGTCAAAAAATTAATTGCCTTATCATTTTTTCATAAAATGTTTCTAAAAATAGTCTCTAAACCAATGCCCTTAGGCCATTCGTTAATATTTCCCTATATAAAATTAGAGCAAGAGAGAGTTTGAATGATTTTATATTTATGAGCTTTTTTTATATATAACTAAAGGGAAAAACTTAGGTACAGTACCTTACCTATAGTTCCCTAGTTTCCCTCTTAAAATTTTGATATATATCCAATTTAACAACCTAGACAAACGACATTAAAATACTATTTATTTTCTTCTTCTTTTTTCCTCTTTTATTCCTTCGTCCTGTGAGAGAATGTAGAAGGTAGAACCATAGAACCCTTGGCATTAGATCTCTCCAACTTCTCACCCTCAAAATGAACCAAATTGAAGCCAACAAAGGGTAAGAAGGCCAGTGGGTAAAGGGTAAGAAGGAGAAGGTAAGGGATGAGAAGGTGAAGATGCAAGTGAAGAAGTGAAAGCAATCATTGATTTTGGAGATTTTGAAGAGATTCAAATGTGGATTTGAAGAGATTTTGCATATTAAATAGTGATGGTCCTTGATTTTGGAGATTTGGGCTTCCTAGAAGCCACGAGAGAGAAAAGATGAGATTTTTGTTGTTGTTTTTTTTTTTTTTTCCCCCCTTTCTTTTTTACTTTTTTGTTGGGGTTTTTTGTTTGCTTTTGATGATGATATCTATTTATTCTTCAGTGGAAGGCATAGATCCTATAATTTGAAAGATTTAAAGCCATGGGTTCTCTTGCAAAACAAGAAAAAGAAGGAAGATGGAAACAAAAAATATTTTTAGTTTTAATGCCATTTGAGTTGTTAAATTGGACATATGTCAAAATTTTAAGCCACGAGAGAGAAAGGATAAGATTTTTGTTGCTTTTTTTCTTTTTCTTCTTTACTTTTTTGTTGGGGCTTTTTTGTTTTCTTTTGATGATGATATCTATTTATTCTTCAGCGGAAGGCACAAATCCTACAATTCGAAAGATCGAAAGCCATGGGTTCTCTTGCAGCACAAGAAAAAAAAGAAAGAAGGAAACAAAAAATATTTTTAGTTTTAACGCCGTTTGGGTTGTTAAATTGGACATATGTCAAAATTTTAAGAGAGAAACCTAAGAAATTATAGGTAAGATACTATACCTAAATCTTGCTCATAAGTCATTTATGTAATATAATATACCATGACTATGTATGGTCTATTATTAACTAGGTAATATATATATATATATATGTTTTTTTTTTTTTTTTTTGCTTTTTTAAACCAAAGTTTAGAGATAATTCAATTAAAATCAAAATTAGATTTTGCTTTTGTTAATTTTCCACACAAATTAATTTTTTTAGATTTTTGATGTTATTCTTTCTCTAAACTAATGAGCATATTTTTTATATTGTTTCTATTCAGATAATTTGTATGCGAAAATATTGAACATAACAATCTATAATTGAGTTGAACGATCACATGCACCTATCCCCATTCAATTTAGGAGATACTATTTGACCAATTTATTATTTTATTTTGTGTTATATTTAGTAAAACTTCACTGACAATAATTGTGAATTTATATTGTATATGTAGTATCCAATAATAATTTTCAAAATAATATATGTAATAGTAACGTAATGAGAAACTCAGCGTAACCAATATCGTGAAAATTGCAAGTAAAAACTATTTTAGTACCTCCAAATGTCCTGGTCGAAATATGTCTTATATATTTAATAACCCAAACATCAATAGCTTCACTACAATTCATCATTCCTGTGCATAAGCACAAGTTATATACTAATATATATATATATATATATAACCAAAGATGAGAAAAAATATAATTAAAATCTAAATTGGATGTCAATTTGAGTTTAATTTTTGTGTCATGTGTCTCATCTAAACTTTTTAATTTTTGTTTCAATTGAGTTAATTTAGTGCAAAATACGAGGAGTTCAATATAAATGAACCATATAAAACTGAATCATATATCAAATTATATATCTAAGATTAGAAGAAGAGAGAGTTTGAAAGATTATACTTTCCAATGCCATTTGTTTGTGTAGCTAAAAATAATTTAAATTTATCAACTTTTTACATAATACTATGAACAGTCGTTATTTATTATGTAGAAACTTATATATATGGTGTGTGCGCGTGTGTGTGTGTGTGTTTTTATTATAAATTGTACTCATGCATGTCCATGAGATTCTAAACTAGTTTATAATAAGTCAAGAAGAAAACCTGATGTATTGAAACATAAAATAAATTAAAGGGGTAATTGCATAATAAATCATAGAGTTTGATCTTGATTTCAAATTCAACTTTTAAATCTGTTATTATATCAAAAATCAATGATCTCTATAAATTTAAATTGTAAGAATGGAATCTTCAATGAAAGAAACTCACATTATAAGCCACACAAAACACACACACACACACACACACACACATACATATATATATACACATATATTGAATATTGATACATCCAAAGTGAGAAGGGTAATTTGAATTTTGGATGTCTCGCTAGAAACACTAGAAGATACCAATTGAGTTATGATATTTTGACATGAAAACTAGCTTACTCATGCTAAGAAAAAAAAACTTTAGTACATAAAAGTCTAATAAAGGCACTATTATTTTGTGAGGTTTTTTGCACCAAAATACCATGTTATTTGGTATTTACATAAAGGACTTCTTAATATCCAAATTAGGTGCATTTCCATTAATTTTAGTAAACAAGACTCGTTGAGGTTTAAAAAAAAAATACCACCTCTCTTATTTGATTATATATATGAGCGAATAAGAGGGCTTAAACGAGGGAGAATAACTCTAGAAGTAGAACTGTAGAATGCACATTGAAACAATTAAAACTTCAAAACAAATTAAATTTAAAATAACAAAAAGATTATTAGTTTTTTAGATAAAGAATTGATGTCTCTAGTGCTGAGGACACCCTGAAAACTCCATAGACTGATAGTGTGATAGACGGAACTTGCAATTTTTAAATTTATGACACGCCCTTCAAATCCATTAAACCCACCAAGCACCCGCCCAGTATTCTCAAATAGACCGCAAAAAGAATGGATTATGGGAGTGTGTGACTTTGAACTATTGATTGCATATCTGCCTCATTTGTTTGAATTTACAAGTAAATGTGTCTTTATTCCATTATTTAAATGAACTTGTTTCATCTTCTTTATAATGTCTTTTTTTTTTTTTTTTTCAGAATTTACTTAGGTCCCAAAAGAAATTGCCGAACCATTCAGAATAAGGCTCAGTAACAGTTCCTCGTTTTTAAAAGCAATTCGGTTATTATAACCCTTGTTATTCAAATATCTATAAACGTAAATTGGAACCTCCAAGGGGTACATTAAACTCCATTAAAGGATCTAATTCCTCATTGCACCAAAATATGACCTTCAAGAGGCAGAATTTAATTATCCATCCTAACTCTACCAAGTACCAACCACATTTTTCTTGTGATTTTGGCCAATTTTCAATACTACCTACCAGGAGCGATTTCATATGTAAGTGTGGGTAAATGACAAATTAATGGTCCACAAATTACTATGAACCCTTCCGCTCCTTATCACAAGCAGCACATATATCCTTGTTAAAGCCGTGGCCCAAACTACTGTCATGAGTATTTTCAAATTCCCAACTGTGTAAGTAATTGACCTCCATGATATACATGTAAGTTCCGGTGGGATCAACCAGGGAATGAAAAGAGGTTTTAATAGGTCGAGTGAAATTGAATGTCTTAAGCAAAGAGTAGAGGGAATTGAATTCTGGGATTTGTAAGCTGTCAACTTAGTGCTTTTAGCCAAGCAAGAGTGGAGACTAACAGGGTCCTAAAAGAGCAGTAGGAAAATAGCGAACTTTTGGGGCCCTCAGGTTAGATGGGTTTAATATTTAATTTTTATAATTATTTAACTTTAGTATTTTTATGTAATTTTTGTTATTTTAAGTTTAGGTAATTTATTTCCTTGTTTTTAATTTTTTTTAGTCAAATTAAGGTTTTATATACTCTCGTAACCGCCTTAAGATTTGCTAGCCCGCTTAGAGTTTCTAACCACCCTAGGTTTTCTTTTTACTATTTAAACACATTGTAGCCTCCAAAGACATTTCAATTTTTAGACTATTATCAATAAACACAGACTTTTGTCAAATTCTTTCTCTAGTAAATTCCAATTTATCTCCTTGTGAATTCAGGAAAACCTCTCATGGATTCGAGGTTTACTATCAGAAGCTAATAACTTTGTTTCTGTTCCATCAAGAGAGTATCATGTGTGCTTTCTTCATGCTTCCGGGACATTAGTTGGTGTCAGAGCCTTGACACACCCTAGTCTAATGGCTAATTGACGAGACGATGACCACCACAACAATGACAGTGGTGATGATGTCAACAACCAAGTCCTCACTAGGGCTAAGTTCCTCTAGTTTCGTAAAGAGGCTTGTGATGAGAGTTAGCAATTTGGAAAGAGGCTTGTGATGATGTCATCTTATAACAATAATGATCAATACATTCAATGACGCACTCCTAACTACAAGAAAATTCCATTCTTTGACGGAGATATGTGTAAGTTGGATTTTATTGATTGGCTTCTTGATTTGGAAGAGTATTTTAATTTTTTGGAAGATTTGTGACGAAGAAAAAATGTGGCTTGCATCTAATAAATTGGACGATGAAGCAAAGGAATGGTGGGAAGATATTCAAATCGATAGAAAGCGACGAGGTAGGCATCCAATCTACTCTTGGCAAAGAATGAAAAAGGGTATTAATTGATTTATGGTTTCCTAATGACTATTATGATATACTATATTATATAAGTGTTGATTATAAATCTGTATGTTCATATGAAAAGCAATATGTTCAAAACATGGAAGGTCAACCACAAAACCAAAATTATCACAATCAAGTCCATGTGTCAAGTAAAGGAAAGGGTTTGAGGGTTGAGAGGTATCAGCTTATTTCTAAAGAAAATTTTGAAATGGTTAAAAAAGATCAAGACTTGTAACAAGTTTTTGAATTGAAGATTGAAGATACCACTTGCCAAAAACTTGATGAAGAGGTCAAAAAAAAGATGGTTGAGCTAATTGTGGATAATGACAGAAATCAAAAGATGGTAATTGTTGAGAACATTGTAGAAGATTCAATTGAGGTTAAATATGAGGATAAGTCCACAACTCACAATCCTTAGGTTTCGTTTGATTTGTTGAAGTAGAAAATATTAATTTTAGTATTAGTCCTTTATTGATTGATGTTGCAAATAAATTGAAGGTAGATGAGAATAAATTTTATGTCACACTTTATGAAGAATTCAAGTTTCAAAGCTGGATCAAGTCATTAAAGCATTCAAAGTATTTGTTTATTCGGAGCGGCAAATTTCAGATTTCGACCATCAACTCGAGGATGAGTTTGTTTCAAGTGGAGGGGTTTGATGTAGGACACGATTTAATATTTAATTTTTGTAATTATTTAACTTTAATATTTTTATGTAATTTTTGTTATTTTAGGTTTAGGTGATTTATTTACTTATTTTAGGTGTTTTTAATATTTTCAAATTAGGTATTTATATGCTTTCGTAGCCGGCTTAGGGTTTCTAGCCACCTTAGGTTTTCTTTTTACTATTTAAACGCATTATAGCCTCCAAAGGCAATTCAGTTTTTAAACTATTATCAACAAACACAAACTTTTGTCAAATTTTTTCTATGGTAGATTCCAGTTTATCTCTTAGTGAATTCGGGAAAACCCCTCGTGAATTTGAGGTTTACTACTAAAAGCTAATAGTTTAGTTTCTATTCCATCAAGAGAGTATCGTGTGTGCTTTCTTCAGGCTTCCATGACATCAAGAGACCATTTGAGGATTACAAGGTCAAATTTGATGGTGCCATCTGTTAAGATCAAAATAACGGGGGTTTGGATGTAGTCGTAGGAGATGGAAGAGGATAACTAAATGAAACACTGGGTATGAAAGAAGAAATTATCAATGGTACAAAGGAAAAAGAGGCACTGGCTACACTTCAAGTTCAAGCTACAATTTTCGCTCATTGTTGGTGTTCGAGAGGTGATTATTGACAGGTTGAGGAACCAAACCCATCAAGAGTGGAATATATCTTGGACGAAGAAAAAGTTGAAAATTTTTTGGAAGTGGGGCTGGGGTTTTGACCCAGAGGCAGAAAGGGGAATAGAGTAGCTCACAAATGCAAGATACTTAACAAATATAGAGAATGTATGCGTTGGCGCACAGCCACACTGACATTAAATTTAAGAGAGGTGCTATATCCACAACATTTTTACAACATTTTCACAATAAATTATAAGTGGTTAGTTGTTATTGATTCAAATTTAAATCTAACACTAAGATTACTTTTTTGCCTCAACAATAACAACTAGTAACATCCTACCACTTAGAATTTGTTGTAAAAATGTTGTGAACATATCATTTCTCTAAATTTAAATCATACATGTCTGTTTAGTAAATAAGTTGTAAACACTTCTCTTAAGTACACCTAAAGGACAGCCCAAGCAAAGACCAAATTTTGCATTCTCTCATGTCCCACATAGGATTGGAACTCATATAGCAGCCTCACCATGGAAATCAAGAATAGTTTTAAAAAACTGGTACAGTCAAAGTTTTTGATTCAATCAAACGTTAATTACTCTTTTCTACTGTCAGAGTGAGTACTCAACAGCCATGCATGTACAAGCAATGCATGCCATATCCAGAATCTCACTTAGATTATCAAAAATAAAATTACAAAGCACCCCAACACCCAAAAATACCCATGTAATTCACATATTTAATAGGAACAAAAGAAAATTTATGATAAAATCGCAAGAGAATTAAACGCACTTGAACAGAAATTAATTACATCCGACCGGATTTAAGATATCATGGCAAATGACTACCCTCACTATACAATTCTGACGAGAATATGATTTTCTTTGACAAAAAGAACAATCATGTGTAGTAAACTAGCTAGTTTGACTGACAGAATCAGAATAATTGCACCCGAGATGTACAAGAAACACAATAATCGACAGTCATGATAGAAACTTGAAATCTACAGGTTGTAAGATTAAAGGAGAAAAGATACTTAAGAGTACATGTTTCCAGTAGATTTTAATAATATTCAACTTTTAACTTTTAAGCTCCACACTATGTACACATGCAAGTATTAAATTTGGTATTTCACTCATAGAAGCAGGGACGGAGCCACATAGTGGCTTGAGGGGGCCGAGGCCCCTGCAAAAAAAAAAAAATTTCCCCATTAGAGTAGGGAGAAAAAATAATTCAACCCCCCCAACATTTCACAGCCGGCCCCCCTACCCATTTCTCACCCATTTTCCCAGCCCCCAATCAAAAATTAGGAACACCTCAAATTAAAAAATATATATATCTGTTCTACTTTCAAGCAAAAAAAAAAAAAAAAAAAGCCCAAAACAAATTTGAACTAAAATCTGGAAAAAAAAAAAAAAAAAAAAAAAAAAAAAAAAAAAAAAAAAAAATTGTAATAGAGCCCATGGCAAACCAAGCCCACGGCAGGTCAAGCCCACGGCGAGCCCAAGCTCACTCACGGCCAGCCCACGGATTCTCAACCAAAAAAAAAAAAAAAACAGTACAGAGCACGTCGCGTCGTCGTTGGCAGAGTTGAAATCCATCACATCGGTGGCAGTAGCAGAGAAATCAAACCCCAAATCCCTAATACTAAAGCTCATCAAACCCCCAATTCCCCAATACTAAAGCTTATCAAACTCAGAAAACTAAAATAGAGTGTTTATCAAAAAAAAAACCCCCAATACACAAACCAAAACCAAACCCCAGGTCCCCAGCAAACCAAACCCACTAACCCAGTAACCCACTTACCCACAGTCACGTTGACGTCGCCGTCGTCGTCGTCGTCGCCGCAGATCGTAGCAGACCATCTATCGGAGATCGCCTCATCGCCTCACCTCATCGCCATCGGAGATCGCCTCATCGCCATCGGCCCATCGGAGATCGCAGTCCGCAGAGATCTCAGATCGTTTTTCTCTGCCTCATCGCCATTGGAGATCGCAAAGATCTTCATCGCCTCTGCCTCTGCTCCGGTTTTTCTCTCTAACTCTCT
This sequence comes from Quercus gilva, assembly GCA_023621385.1. Classification (NCBI taxonomy): domain Eukaryota; kingdom Viridiplantae; phylum Streptophyta; class Magnoliopsida; order Fagales; family Fagaceae; genus Quercus; species Quercus gilva. Next base: position 45,337,168 of record CM042481.1, read on the forward strand.
CTCAGTCTCTCTCTCTCTTTATCTCACTGAAGGAAAAAAATGAAAGAATATATGTGAAGTCTCCTCTTTATTCTTATCTCTAAATTCTGATCTTAGATTCTCGTGTCTCTCTCTTTTGAATTGTGCTTATCTGATTGGCCGAATTTGCCTTTTTCTGTTTTAATGTTTTTGTCTTTTTTTTAATTTGGCTTTATGTTATCACTTTTTGTTGTTGGTCAGTCAGTGACTCATTTTTTTTTAATTTCGCTTTATCTTGTCACTTTTTTTTGTTGGTCAGTGACTCATTAGTGTTTGTTAAAATATTAATTGTCATTTAGTATAACATGTGTTATAATTTGTGATTGGCATTGCGAAATTTTCTGATTGCAGCTAGCTATTGTGATTGGGGCACATTTTGTGCTTGTTTGTTGGCTGTTGAGTGGGGTAGGGAGGGGGTAGATGGGCTATGGGCATATGGGGCTGGGTGCAGCATAATAATTAAAGCAATGTAATGTGCAACACATTACATTGCTTTAATTATAACAAATAAATTAAAACAAATTAAAAAAATATAATTAAATTAACCAATATATTAAAGCAATGTAATGTGCAGCACATTACATTGCTTTAATTAAAACAATATAACAATTAAAGCAGTATAATTAATAGCAAATAAATTAAAGCAATATAGTTTATTGTTAAACTAAACAATAATAATTAAAACTATATAATTAAATTAACCAATACATTATAAAAGACAAATTAATTAAATTATTTTTGTTTTTGTTTGAGGGGTTATTATTAATTAAAGTTGTATTAAAATGGGCTGACTGTTTAAATTATAGTGAAAATTTTGTTTTTTTCTTGAGAATGAATAACATTCATATAACTAAATAAAAATTTCTAATTAAAATTTTTTTTAAATTCTTTTCAGGTTAATTTTTGAGTCATATTCTTAAAGCTAAAAGAATTATGAGCAAACGAAAAACAATTGATGCATTCTTTAAGAAAAAAGATGTTAGCAATTCAGAAATTAGGACACCTGTAGCTGTAGAAACAAATGTTAATACTTCAATGCCTGATGAACATCCCTCCAAATGTCCAAAACTTCAATTTGAAGAGATAGATCGTGATCCAGGATCACGTAAACAAATATGTGAATTTCCTATTAACAAACAAGATGAAATCCGACGAGCTTATCTCATAGAAGGTCCATATCAACCTGTAGATATAGAATATCCATACAGTGATGATACTCATCGTCGTCGATTTCAACCTTCATGGTATGGTTCACATAAGGATTGGTTGGAATACTCACCTTCAATGGATGCGATATATTGTCTACCTTGCTACCTTTTTAGTAAGAAACCAATAGGTCGTCCCGGATCAGATGTATTCATTTCAAGAGGTTTTAATAATTGGAAAAATGTGAAAGATGGAATGAATTGTCCTTTAATTCGTCATGAAGGGAAAAAACCAAACTCCCCACATAAAATTGCTATGAAATGTTGCGATGATTTAAAGAATTATTCACGGCATATTGACAAGCTGATTGAGAAACAAACGTCAAAAGAATTAGAGAATAATAGATTGCGGCTCAAAACCTCAGTAGAGTGTGCTCGATGGCTAGCATTCCAAGCTTGTGCTTTTAGAGGTCATGATGAAAGTCTTGATTCAAAAAATAGAGGTAATTTTATTGAATTGATAAAATTCACATCAATTTTCAATGACAAAATAGCTAGTGTTGTCTCGGAAAATGTACCAGGAAATGCCAAATATACATCACCCACAATTCAAAAAGAGATTTTGCATATTCTTGCTAGTAATGTGCGAAATGCTATTCGTGAAGAAATTGGGGATGCAAAATTTTGCATTCTTGTTGATGAAGCTCGGGATGAGTCGAAGAGAGAGCAAATGGCCATCATTTTGAAGTTTGTTGATAAAGAAGGTTTCATTAAAGAGCGTTTCTTTCATGTTGTGCATTTTAGAGACACTACTGCATTGACTTTAAAGAATGAGATATATGCTATCCTTTCTCATTACAACCTCCACATTGAAAATATTCGAGGTCAAGGATATGATGGGGCTAGTAACATGCGTGGTGAATGGAATGGATTACAAGCTCTTTTTCTTAAAGATTGCCCATATGCTTATTATGTACACTGTATGGCTCATAGGTTGCAATTAGCTCTAGTTACAGCATCTAGAGAAGTAAAAGATGTTCATCAGTTCTTTGATCATTTGGTTAATATTATCAATATTGTTGTTGGTTCTAGTAAGCGTAACGATGAATTACAACATGCTCAATCAGAACAAGTTGAGAATATGATTGCTTCTAATGAAATTGAGACTGGAAGAGGGGCAAACCAGATTAGTACTTTGCAACGAGCTGGAGATACTAGGTGGGGATCTCATTTTCAATCTATTTGTAGTTTGATTAACATGTTTGATGCTACTTGCAAAGTTATCAACACTATCTCTGAGGAAGGGGCTAACTATAAACAACGCGGTGATGCCGATGGAGCTTATCAGGTATTAACATCATTTGAATTTATTTTAATCTTGCATTTGATGAAAGAGATAATGGGAATTACTAATGTTCTTTGTCAAGCTTTGCAACAACGTTCTCAAGACCTTTTAAATGCCATGCATTTAGTTTCAACTACAAAATCACTTATTCAAAAGTTGAGAGATAATGGATGGGAGCCTTTACTTGCTAGTGTTATAGCATTTTGTGAGCAACATGAAATTGATATTCCTGATATGAATGCTCATTACACTAAAAGTCGAGGTAGATATCATCGTCAAGATGAAGATTTAACAATGGAACATCATTTTAGAATTTGCATATTTACCGTTGCAATAGACTTTCAATTGCAAGAATTGAAAAGTAGATTTGGTGAGTTAACAACGGAACTTGTCATTCTTAGTTCAGCTTTAAATCCCAAAGATGCTTTTAGATTATTCAAAATTGTTCATATATGCAATTTAGTTAAGAAATATTATCCTCAAGATTTTACTGAACATGAACAAGAACTTTTGGAGTCTCAATTGCAACATTATGAGCTTGATGTGATAAAACATCCAGATTTTCAGAATGTGAGTACAATTTCCGAGCTATGTAGGGGATTAAAAATTTCAGGAAAGTCTAATGTCTATTTTTTTATCAATAGACTTATTCGTCTTGTGTTGACCCTTCCAGTTTCTACAGCAACTACAGAACGAGCTTTCTCAGCTATGAAGTTGTTAAAAACAAGACTTCGCAATAGAATGGAGGATGAGTTTTTGGCAGATAATATGATAGTTTATATAGAGAAGGAAATTGCAGGGAATTTCACTATAGAGATGATAATGGATGAATTTTATTCCATGAAAAATCGTCGTCAGGCATGATTTGATCCAGTTGATGACCCGACCTGACCTGAATAATGTTGCATGGTTTTTAATGGGAGATTTACTGAGGCTTAGTCCATGGAGTGGAGGCTTGGGTAGACAAAAAATTTTTGGCCCGTTTTGTAGCCCATTGTGAATCCTGTGCGCAGGATATAAAAGCCTTTTTTTTTTTTTTATGATTAGGGTTTTGTCTTGTTGTTGTTTTTGAGAAAGAAAAACACTGTAGCAACACATTGTAATTTTCTTTGATAATAGTGAAATCCCTGCAACTCTGTGGACGTAGGCAAATTGCCAAATCACGTAAATACTGTCTTGTGCGTGTGATTATTTTTCTTTTGGCGTTTAGTATATTTATGTTACAACCCGGCCCCCCCCATGTATTTATTCCTGGCTACGCCCCTACATAGAAGTACACCATAACCAGTGATAAATAGCGTCTAACATATCCTCTTCATCTTCTTAGATTCTTTTCACATGGAAGAAAGACTTGAGGTTAGCAAAGGAAATGCAGGCATGTCTGTCAGTAATGGGATGGAGATCAATGGAAAAATAGGCATAAATGAAGCAGCAAGGGGTATTTCTTGCTTGGTATACCATGTTTTAGGCCTTAGGAAAGTGTTGAGACCTCAGTATAGAAAAGAAACACCAACCAAGAGCTCCATAGTGGCAACTGACATATCCAGAGGAATTCAAGAGTTCAACAAAATAGAGATGGGATATTTTGGGCATAGCCAAAGAGATGACTCCCCAATTCGCTGCCCGAAGCATACCTTTAGTTTATGAGAAATATATGCAAATACTTAATTGTCTATGTCAAATGCATCCCATCAAAATTTATATCACTTCTAGTGCATAATGGACTGGCACTGCTTCGATATTAACATGAGATGCTTAGCAATTCACATGATATTTCAAATACTCCTTTTTCTCCATATACTTTTTAGATTGTGAAGAAAACCATACAGTAGTAATTGGGATGCAAATTGTAAAAACCAAAGTACTTAACATAGTATCTTATAGCTCAATATCTTTCAACAGAACGAATGTGTTCAGTCCTTGACAGGCAGTCTTGGAAAACCTGCATAGAAGTACCTAAGCATCAGTTTCTCTACAATAGTATATTGAAACAATGCTGAAATCATCTGTCAGAATTCAGCTAAAAACAAGAAAGAAAAAACAATCTGTCAGATATTGGTCAGTATTTATACAATTAGGACTGGGCAAGATGTCAAACAGGCTTCCTAAGTGAAGCTCATATTTAACTGGTCTAGTTGGCAGTTGCTCAAACTTTATTACACTGATGCAATTCAAATTCAGGCCCGAGTTCAATCCTTCACTTGGCATGGCTTGTGAACGTTAACAAACTTGACTCATATTCTTAACTTGTTCCTAAACCTGAAATACTTACAATATACTGACCTGACTACATCTTACTTTTAAAAATTCAATCTCCACTATTTTGACTGTACATGGATCACTCATACCTGCTTAAAACAAGTTTCCTACTTTAAGTCATCTAAAGAAAGAGAAAACACCTAAAGACCTCATCACAAATATGAGAAAAAGATGACATGATATTTTAATTCTCCAAGATGTTCAAGAGCTGCTACAATTCCAAGTTAAAACTGATCTAAGCTCAAACATTATTGAACTCCTACTCAACCAAGCCCAATAGCCCAACATTCATAGCCCTAGGATTCAAGCACAACTTTTGATTGAGAAATTTATAAATTCAAAATGATTGCAGCCCTAATGTCCACCCATAATTTCAAGTGAAAAAATTGTCAGTACAACAGAAGGGACATGTATAATGTTGCAGGCCTGTCAAGTGATATACTTGTAAATGTTTGCTTTACATGATAAAATAGAAAGAAAGTATTGAAATTTACCATCAAGAATCAATGTGAGCACTCTGTAGTAAGCATCAAGCATTTTGCAGAAGAGCATTGGCCTCCTCATTTGAGGAATCAACTAATCAAGCAACCGCAGGTCTTTGATCTCTTCCTGCCATTTCTCTCAGTTTGTTCCTTATGTATCCTACAGAAATAAAATTCAATGTAAAAAAATAATAATAATAATAATAAAAATTGAGGCTGAGCTTTAAAATTTTAAGTATTGTTATATTTTGTAAACTCACATAATCATACGCTCCTCAAATTCGCTACTCAGTTCCTTAAAGCTTGTCTTCCCTGATTCCAGCAGCTCGGACACCTACACGAATAACATATAAAGAGCTTGACAAGAAAATAAAGCTGCAGACTGAAAAGCCGTTACTGGGCTTATGAAGAAGTCATCGCCACCATGTGAATTATGTTTCAGCTTTTAGTTGAGCATAGTATCATCTCAACCTTGTCAGATACATGGGCATTTCCAATTATTGCAGGTAAATGACTTAAAAAGATAAATAAACATTGGGTTTATGCATACAGTATCTAGTTAATAAGAATATACAGCTGCATTAAGTTTATTTAGCTACCAGCTGAGTGAAGCGCTCTATCTTTTCTAGAATCTGAGCAATATTAAGTTCCATCTCCTCAGATCCAGCAATGTTGGTCTGAAATTCTTTTCTTCAATCTTTAAAACTACTCCATCTTCTTCCTTCTCTTCCATCTAACAACCATAAAAAATCAGATGCTAACATAATAAAACAAAAGAAGTTTTTTGGGATTTTTAGAAAATAACCATCAAACCCAAACAATATTATTAGTTAGGCAAACTTTCAAACTAATTTCGTTTCTAACAATTCGAGTCCTCTGGAATCGAGTTCACTGTAGCTATTCCATGTTATGTCAGCAGCTACCAGAAAACGAGTCCAATGGACTCGTTTTCTATACATAGAAATCGAGCCAGAGGACTCGGTTTCTATACAGAGAAATCGAGTACCAGAGAAATCGAGTCCTCTTGACTCGGTTTCTATACATAGAAATCGAGTCCTCTGGACTCAATTTCTATGCAAAAAAAACGAGTCCATTGGACTTGATTTTGACGTTCCTCCTTTCTCTGTAATTCTGGACTCGATTTTGACGTTCCTCCTTTGTATGGTTGAAGTCTACCCAAAGACACAGCAACAACGAGGACTCCACACAACTAGCTCTTCAGTAGGACTCCACACAACTTGAGCCACAGCACAAACAAGAATAGAAATCCAACCATGAGCATGTCCGTCAGTATGCTTTGTTTTGTGGAAAGTAAAACAGAGCATGTCCGTCGATATGCTCTGTAGTCCTCGTTGTTGCTGTGTCTTTGGGTAGACTTCAACCATAGGCAAAAAAGGAGGAACGTCAAAATCGAGTCCAGAGGACTTGATTTCTTTCTATAGAAACCGAGTCCCCTGGACTCAATTTCTCTGTATAGAAACCGAGTCCTCTGGACTCAATTTCTATGTATAGAAAACAAGTCCATTGGACTTGTTTTCTGGCTTTGTCCACCTCAACAATAGGGAATAGCTACAGTGAACTCGACTCCAAAGGACTCGAATTATTAGAAACGAAATTAGTTTAAAAGTTTGCCTAACTAATGATATTGTTTGGGTTTAATGGTTATTTTCTAAAAAATCCTAAGTTTTTTTTTTTTTTTTTTTTTTTAATCTCATAATTTTTGGTATAGGCTTGATAAGAGCGAAGAACGAACACAAAAAGACATACAGCTGGTTTCATGCGTGTCCTCATAACTTCAATCCCTTGACTTTCCATTTGTGCAAATTAATGTTAATGTTGCCAATGAGCAATAGATGTTAAGCATGCCACTATTTGTGAAAGAGACGACAAAGCAACATATACGTCAAAACATGCTTGGGAAGTGATGATGCCGAAAAATCAACAGTAAGCTACACAGTCTCCGTACACTCGAAACGATCCCTGCACAATACAAAGAGAAAACCCTAAGAGGATACTAGTGTGGTACGGGCCAAGGACCCTCCGAAGGTTAAGTCAGTAAACCTTTTTCTACAACTCTAGAGTGCCAGAGCTGGGATGAATTATGCGTACCTATTTTCTGAGGGTCTTTGGGTTTTTATAGTAGTGTAGAATCGAGTCTCGTACTTGCGTAACAAGTCTTTTCCTTATAGGGAAAATCTCTTATTAATGCGCGTATATTCTAGAATCCTTCTTATGGGGGAATTCTAGAGAAAATTACACTTTACCACCTTAAACTATACACCAAATTACACTTTGCATTCTAAACTATTCGAATGCACACTTTGCACCCTAAACTATGACCCTTGTTATACTTTGCACCCCGATATTAGTTTTATTGTTAAATTAGACATAAATTAATAGCACATGACTTGCGCATGATTTTTGTTTAGGTAACAAACCATTCAAAGGCTAAAACATCATTTTCACAAACAAGTAAAAACAAAAGCTAATATTTTTTTCAACTCTTAATTACTCTGTACATAGCTTATAGCTGATGCAGCCTCATCTAATATTTTTTTCAACTCTTAATTATTCTGTGCGTAGCTCATAGTTGATGCAGCCTCATGGTGTTGTGCACTTGTTTTGGTAGCTCTTATATTGCTAAGCTCTTTTAGGGAGACTAACCACATTACTTTTGAAGCAGTAAAGAGCAATAATAACTAGCAGCTCTTGGTCTTGTACCGATTATGTGAAGAAATTTATGTGGTTAGAGAAGGTGAAACGCTGCACAAATTCAATGATAAGAACAGTGACCCTTATATAGTTGAGCGCAACCCTCATATTCATGACCCAGATGATTTTTTTTTCCTAGACTTGTTATTAAAATTATTCATGACCCAGATGATTTTTTTCCCTGGACTTGTTATTAAAATTATTCACACGAGAGAAAAGAGCTGGGAAAAGAAAAAAGAAATAAGCTTTTTGAAAAAAAATTGTTTATTAAAAGGGTGTTTTAGTCTTTGAATTGTGTGCTACTTAAGCAAAAATCATGTTCAAATCATGTGCCATTAATTTCTGTCTAACTTAACGGTAAAACTAACATCAGGGTGCAAAGTGTAACAATGGTCATAGTTTAGGGTGCAAAGTGTAATCTGAGGTATAATTTAGGGTGGTAAAATGTAATTTCCCCGGAATTTTATTCATATTAGGATTCTATGGACTAGGGTTAATCATGAGATACTAATTGTTTCCATTAAGGATTCCTTGGGGCTCACTCAATGTCCAATTGGTCGCCACGTGGACCTTTGATCCGTCCACCTTGTGCCTGTTCACCTAGTGTTCGTCCATTTTGTCTAGCACCGTCAGGTCCACTTTATGGATCCGTCACCATCAATTTTCATCCTCTTTAGTTGCCCCCTTGCCCCATAGGTCTGTGATCTCTTAGTGGAAGGACCCGTGGGGTGACGATTCAATTAGTCTTTTAGGGAACACTTTGGCCTTGACAGGCTGGCCTAGTATCATTAATGATGAAGGACACGTGGCGTCCACTGAATGGCTATTCACTTAAATCAAAGCGTCCCTTCGTCTTCCATGTCGTTTCCTCTATATAAACTAAACTCTCTTCTTCTCATTTCTTTACTTTCTACTGAAATTTACGATCAGAGCGCATCCGTCATCTTTGTCAGCCGATCGTATCGTTTAGTTGTCGCATCCATCATTGAAGCTTATTACCATCCTGCCACAATTTGGTAAGCATTTGTTTCCTTTAAATTTTTTACGCACTTTGTTTCTAAACTTTGTACTACCGTCATTCTTTCTAGACCCGTTAGAGTCTTAGGATTTATAATTACGTGTAGGTCATGTCTAGTGCGTCAAGTAACTAGTCGTTTGTCCACGACGGGGCGGGCTACGATGAAGTGTACCCATCAAGTCACAAAGACCAAGACGTGTCAAACAAAGATAGAACTCCGTCAACCACCTCTCCCTCAACAGATGAGGGTATGGAGATGGATGGTCAAAGGATGACTCAAATATTGATATAGAGGGTGTAGAACCACAAACTCAATCCATCATAGGCCCTAATGGAATGAGGGAGTTCATAATGCTACCCATATGGATGGTGAACGTTTTGTTTCCACAATCAAAGAAAATCATTTCAAGACCTTGAGGGGAAAATACCAAATACCTGTCAACATTCCCATCCGTCTCCCTTATATGTCGAAAAAATGTTATTATGAGGGTGTTAGGGTCTATAAGCAGATGTTGAAGGTAAGGCTCAGATTCCCTCTAAGCTCCCTTCACCGTCAACTCCTTCAGTACCTAGGTGTGTCCGTCAACCAAATCGCCCCAAATGCCTGGAGGGTCTTCCTCGGTGTGGAGGTCTTGTATGGAGCAATGTCTGACAAAGCCAGAAGGTTGACATTAGAAGAATTTTTTAATTGTTACAGTCTGGCTGAGATTTCTCAGTCAAAGGGTATGTATAGTTTTGTACCTAGGAACCCTCATACAAGGCTTGTGTGTGAAACCCCTGACTCCAACAAAAATTGGAAGAGTCGGTATTTTTTCATAGAGGGTGACGAGTGGATGTGTTGTCCTGGAGACCATGAGTTCATGCCCGTTGACACAACATGGGGAATATCGCCCCCGTCTGGTATGCATCTGTCATATTTAGGATATCAATTGGTTCTTTTAATTGTTTCTTTGATCGTCCCCTCATTCTCTTTTACAGTTCAAGACCGTCCTCAAGTTACTTTAGAACAGTGGAACTTCTTGGAGGAGATTTTTGCAAAAACAAAACTAGAGGAGAGGACTTGGGCCAAATTAGTCACACTAGATACCATTTATTGGTATTGTGACGGACTGGAGCCTACCCCTGAAGCCCGTCGTTACGACAATCAAGTGCATGAACGTAAGTCCGTCACCCTTACTTGTGAGTTTGTATTCTTTTATTTGGGAGCTAAATATGCCCATCCTGTCTATGCAAAAATGGATGCCACTAAGAGGAGGGCCATGATATAGGCACAAGCGGCCAAGCAAAAGGAAGACGGAGGTCAGCTCCCTAAGCGGACGGGCACAAACAACCCGTCTACTAAAAGGAAAGTGCAACTGAAGCAGAACCGTGCACCAAAAAAGCCAAAGATTGTGCTTGAGCCCGTCGTGGGACTGGAGGCTGAGGGTGTGAAGACGGTTACACCTCCAAAACATGGAGCAGGAAAAGGCTTCATGAAGGGTCAGTCTACTTCCAAAGAGAAGCCACCCATCCTCTTCTGAGAGGACTCTAAATATGCTCTGGAGAAGCTTTCATCCATCATAGCACCTGAAGATTATGAGGATTTAGGCAACCACTCAACGAAGGCAATAGGGGAGACGGGACTTTTTAGTATCGCTCAGGTCATCTTGCCCATCTATTTTTCATCCGTCCTACCTTTTTTAGTGATTTAAAACTAATTCCTTTCCGTTTTTTAGGCCATGGTTATGATGAAGGGGCTAATGGGATGGTGCCTGACTTGCGAGACAGCGCTAGACCGTATAAGGAAGAGGTCCGAGGAGATGGAGGACGAGTTGATTGGTCTCAAGGCTTAGAAAGTTGGCATGGAGAACAAACTAGATATGTCAGAGAAAGCTAATAAAGTGCTTCTAGAGCAGATAGAGACGATGAAAAAAAGTCCTCAAAGACAAAGAGAAAGAGATCAAAGATTCCAGGAACAATCTCCGTCAGGCGAAGGATGTCATAGTGCGCGAGTACCGTGACTCCAACACCCTTTTAGTAGAGCTTAGAGTCTCTTATTGATGTGAACCCCGTCAAGAATAACGAGACCCAACAACGAAAGGGAACCCAAGATTGTTCTATGGACAGATTCGAATGGAAGACCTCGACCCGTTGTTTATGACAAACAAGAACCTCGGTATAAGGAAGACGCCACAAACGGTGGTGGAAACTCCGTTTGATAAATCTAGATGAACGCCGCGGGAAATCCCGATAAGTTTGAATAGTTCTTCAAAGAACCAAAGAGAATAAACCTCACAAGTTTTTATGAATATTCAAAAATATCTTCCCCAAAAACGTTTACAGACTTAGGAGCCTATTTAAGGGCTCCATAAAACTTGACAGACAAGAAAAATATATTCTAAAAAACTCCTAATTAATACCTAACCATATCAGGAATCAAATTTGACCTAAAAAGCATTAAATGCACCTAAAAACAAAGAAATAAATCACCTAAACCTAAAATAACGTTTTTTTACATAAAAAATACCAAAAATAATAAATTGCAATAATTAAATAGTAAATTGGGTCGTGCATCACGATCCTTCTAGAATAGGCCCAAAATATTTCTTGCCAATTCTTAGCCTTGACCAGATCCTTCTAGAACTTGAATCAAGGTAACGATTCTTTGCTGCCCACGTGGATCATGCTCAATGGGCCTCCACGAATTTGCTTGAGCCCATAACTCTTGGATGAGTCCGTTGAGTACATCCTTGAACTTCTTTGCTTGTGCTCTCGTAACCGGCCCAATTGGTACTTAAACGAGATCTTTCGAAGCGGTGCCTTGGTCTCCATCATTCCCCTCCTCTTGAAAAGGATTTGCTCTCAAATCATCACCTACATCAAAAGGACTCAAATCAGTAACATTAAAAGTGGCACTTACATTGTACTCACCAGGTAAATCTAGCTTGTAAGCGTTGTCATTGATACGCTCGAGGACTTGGAAATGACCATCTCCTCTTGGGAGCAATTTGGAACGTCTTTTTGCTGGGAATCTTTCTTTTCTCATATGCAGCCAAACCCAATCTCCGAGTTCAAAAACCAGATTGTGACATCCCTTGTTGGCTTGTGTGGCATATTGCTCCGTTCTACGCTCAATGTTGAGTCTTGCTTTCTCATGAATCTGCTTCACAAAATGAACTTTCTTTTTGCCATCTAAATTAATGTGCTCCGTCAAAGGTAAAGGAGATAAATCCAATGGAGTTAAAGGATTAAACCCATACACAATTTCAAATGGCGAAAATTTGGTAGCAGAATGAACAGCTCTATTATATGCAAACTCAACATGTGGTAAACATTCTTCCCATGTCTTGATGTTCTTTCTAATGATTGACCTCAATAGAGTAGACAAAGTCTTATTTACTACTTCAGTTTGACCATCAGTTTATGGATGACAAGTAGTGGAAAACAATAGCTTAGTACCTAACTTACACCACAAAGTCTTCCAAAAATAGCTCAAGAACTTAGCATCTCTATCTGAAACAATTGTCCTAGGCATGCCATGTAATCTCACAATCTCTCTAAAAAACAAATCAGCAACATGTGAAGCGTCATCCGTTTTGTGACATGGAATAAAATGTGCCATTTTAGAAAATCTATCCACGACCACAAAAATTCAAAAATTGAATCTCTTCCATGTTTAGTCCTAGGCAATCCTAACACAAAATCCATTGAAATATCAATCCAAGGCTCACTAGGAACTGGTAAAGGAGTATACAAACCGTTGGGCTGCACTTTGGATTTAGCTTGCTTACATGTGACACATCTACCACAAATTCGTTCGACATCTCGTTTCATGTGAGGCCAATAGAAGTGTTCCTGCAAAATAGCTAAAGTCTTTGCAACTCCAAAATGTCCCATTAATCCCCCACCATGTGATTCCTGCACTAATAACTCCCTCATAGAATAGTTAGGCACACATAGCTTATTTTCTCGAAATAGGAATCCATCAAGCCTAAAGAACTTACCAGAGGCGATTTTCTCACAAGCTCGATATTCCTCACAAAATTCGTGGTCTTCAGCATATAATTCTTTAATGTGTTCAAAACCAAGCAATTTTGCATCAAGTGTGGAGAGTAAGGCATACCTGCGAGAAAGTGCATCGGCGATTACGTTCTCCTTACCTTGCTTGTACCGAATGACGTATGGAAACGTCTCTATGAACTCCACCCATCGCGCATGCCTTTTGTTTAGCTTATGTTGGCCCTTCAAGTGTTTCAAGGACTCATGATCGGTGTGAATCACGAACTCCTTAGGCCATAGGTAGTGCTGCCACGTCTCTAAAGCCCGAACCAATGCATACAACTCCTTGTCATAAGTTGGGTAGTTTAAGGCTACCCCATTGAGTTTCTCGCTGAAATAAGCAATTGGTCATCCTTCTTGCATAAGAACGGCGCCTATACCAATACCTGAAGCATCACATTCAATTTCAAACGTTTTAGAAAAGTTAGGTAAAGACAACAAAGGTGCGTTAGTCAGCTTCTCTTTGATTAATTGAAATGCCTTCTCTTGTTCTTCTCCCCACTGAAACCCAACGTTCTTCTTGATCACTTCGGTAAGCGGTGCGACTAAGCTACTGAAGTCCTTCACGAACCGCCAGTAGAAACTAGCAAGTCCATGAAAACTACGAACATTAGCTACACTTGTGGGGCTCGGCCATTCTTGGATTGCACGTACCTTCTCTTCATCAACCTATATACCTTGTGCACTAACAACAAATCCCAAAAATACAAGCTTATCGGTGTAAAAAGTGCACTTCTTTAAATTAGCAAACAACCTTTCTTTCCTTAGCACATCTAAAACAGATTTCAAATGTACTACATGATCGTCTATGTTTTTGCTATAAATGAGTATATCATCAAAATAGACAACAACAAATCTGCCTATAAATGCACGCAAAACATGGTTCATAAGTCTCATAAAGGTGCTCGGAGCATTAGTCAAACCAAAAGGCATAACTAACCATTCATACAAACCATATTTTGTTTTGAAGGCAGTTTTCCATTCATCTCCTTCTTTTATCCTAATTTGATGATAACCACTTTTTAAGTCAATCTTAGAAAATATGCAAGAACTATACAGCTCATCTAACATATCATCTAAGCGTGGGATAGGGTGACGATACTTTACCGTTATGTTGTTGATGGCTCGGCAATCAACGCACATTCTCCATGTCCCATCCTTCTTAGGCACAAGTAAGACCGGAACCGCACATGGGCTCATGCTCTCCCTCACGTGCCCTTTCTCCAACAATTCACTTACCTGCCGTTGAAGCTCCTTTGTCTCCTCAGGATTGCTCCTATAAGCTGGTCGGTTTGGAATGGTTGCACCGGGAACAAAATCAATTTGATGTTCAATCCCTCGGATTGGAGGTAACCCATGTGGTGTTTCCTTGGGGAAGACATCCTCGTACTCCTGCAAAAGAGAAACAATAGAACTAGGCAAAGCAAGGTCAAGTTCGTTAGTGTTTAAAAGTGCCTCTTTGTACAAAAGTACAATCATCGGCTGATTTGAAAACATTGCTCGCTTAATCTCACTTACTTTTGCATAGAAATTCTTTTGTTTTCTCTCTGATTTTCTCTCAAGGGCCGAACTTTGATTTTCTTTTTCTCTCTCATTTTTCTTGGCCTCTCTCTGATTTTCACTCTTTTTCTTTTGCTTACTCTCTTTCTTTTGATCACTCTCCTTTTGTAATCTCACTTAATCCTTGTATACTTGCTGCGGTGTCAATGGCACAAGAGTGATTGATCGTTGATTAAGTACAAAAGAGTACTTGTTCGTAAAGCCATCATGCTTCATTTGCCTATCGAACTGCCATGGACGCCCTAGCAATAAGTGTCCCGCTTGCATCGGTACTACATCACACAACACTTCATCTTCGTATTTACCGATTCGAAATGCAACTAACACTTGCTTGTTCACCCTTATCTCACCACTATCATTTAGCCATTGCAACTTGTATGGCCTAGGGTGCTTTAACATGGGCAATCCCAATTTCTCTACCATAACTGTGCTTGCAACATTAGTACAACTACCATCATCAATAATCACACTACATACCTTGTCTTTAATGTAGCACCTAGTGTGAAAGATATTCTCCCGCTATACTTCATCAACTCCTTTTACTTGCAAGCTCAATGCTCTCCTTGCCACCAATGTCAATGCGTCAGGGGCTAAATACTCCTCCTCAGAAACATCCTCCAATGGCGGCATGTCGTCAATGTCAGAATCTTCATCATCGGTCACAATTTCACCATTGGCTTGCAACACCATGACTTGCTTGTTTGGACATTGACTTGCTATGTGGCCCCTGCCTTGACATCTAAAACATTTAATATCACGATTCCTAGAGGTAGAGGCTTCAGTTTTACCTTGAGGAACGTGGCTGGTGGTCGCGGACTTGGGCTCAAGTTTGGGCGTTTGTGACTTGTCCAGCGGCTTGGCATGACTTGATTTCCAAGAGGTAGAACTAAAGTTATGGCCTGCACATGTCCCACTCCCTCTCTTGAGTTGTTGTTCCACTTTGATAGCCATATGCACCATATCTTCCAATTCCACATAATGCTGCATCTCTACCTTATCATGGATCTCCCGGTTTAAGCCAAGTAAAAATCTAGCCATTGTAGCCCCCCGATCCTCCTCCACATTAGCGCGAATCATAGCAATCTCCATCTCCTTGTAGTAATCCTCTACGCTTTGACTCCCTTGTCTAAGACCTTGTAGCTTTTTGTACAACTCTCAGTAGTAGTAACTTGGAACGAACCGCTTTCTCATCACTACTTTCATCTCCTCCCATGTGTCTATTGGGTGTTCTCTATTCTGCCTCTTGTTTATCACAAGCTGATCCCACCAAGTAATAGCATATTCAGAAAATTCAATCACGGCTAATTTTACCTTCTTTGCCTCAGAGTAGTTGTGGCAATCAAACACGAACTCCATCTTTTTTTCCCACTCAAGATATGCCTCAGGATCAGATCTACCTTGAAAGGACGAAATTTTCATCTTAATACCACCCAAGTTGTTATCTTCGCGATTCCTAGCTCCTCTATATCTTCCTCCAAGTCTCCTATTGTTAACAATGGAATCTCGATCTTCTTCTTCATCAAAACCAGACCCATAAAGCTCTTCATCCTCCTCCCTAGATGGATATCTTTCCCTTCTACGCAAATTACGACCTTTTTGTGGTTGCTCCTCACATCTATTCTCCATTTGATCTATTCGTTCATGAACCTGCTCCATCTCCATCTTCATCACACGCCTCATCTCACTCATCATGGCCTCCATAAATACCTTCGAATCAACCAATTTTATTTCATCTTCGGTAATGCTCTTAGCACTATCGTGAGACATGTTTTCTGTAAAACAAAGGTTAGAAACAAAAAAAAAAAAAAAAAAAAAAAAAAAAAAAAAAAAGGACCTCGCGAATCACTCCCTTACGTGTTTACACTCAAGAATGTAGATCACTCTCCACTCGTATTTCACTCAAAATAATATGGCTTTTACCCTCTGATGTTCTCACCACTCTTGCCTTTTTCCCCTCGATAATTCTCTTTCAGTTCTTTTGAAACTAAACAAACAACTCAAAATTTCCAACAACAATTTACCAAGAATTAATCAAGGAATTTCAGATTTGAATACAAGGAATATGGAAATTTTCAGAATAGAATTAGAAGGAATATGGCAGATTGGAATTTCCACTTGTTTTTTTTTTTTTTTTGACAATCAACAACTAGCTTTTGAGAATAATGAAATAAAATTTTGGAATTTCCACTCGGTTTTTTTTTTTTTTTTTTTTTTTTTTTTTTTTTTTTTAACGATTAGCAACTAGCTTTTGAGAATAATGAAATAAAATTTCAAAATAACTAAGAGATGTGAGACCAAACCAAGAGTTCAGATATCAACAAGAACAAACAAAGATTGAACAGATAGGGTAAAGGAAATTCGGCTAAGAAGAAACAAAGGAACGAAAGATGTTAAAGGATAGGCAAACCTGAACTAGAAACCGTGCTCTGATACCAAATGATGTGAACCCCGTCAAGAATAACGAGACCCAACAACGAAAGGGAACCCAAGATTGTTCTATGGACAGATTCGAATGGAAGACCTCGACCCGTTGTTTATAACAAACAAGAACCTCAGTATAAGGAAGACGCCACAAACGGTGGTGGAAACTCCGTTTGATAAGTCAAGATGAACGCCACGGGAAATCTCGATAAGTTCGAATAGTTCTTCAAAGAACCAAAGAGAATAAACCTCACAAGTTTTTATGAATATTCAAAAATGTCTTCCCTAAAAACGTTTACAGACTTAGGAGCCTATTAATTGGTACCTAACCATATCAGGAATCAAATTTGACCTAAAAAGCATTAAATGCACCTAAAAACAAGGAAATAAATCACCTAAACCTAAAATAACGTTTTTTTACATAAAAAAATACCAAAAATAATAAATTGCAATAATTAAATAGTAAATTGGGTCGTGCATCACGATCCTTCTAGAATAGGCCCAAAATATTTCTTGCCAATTCTTAGCCTTGACCGGATCCTTCTAGAACTTGAATCAAGGTGACGATTCTTTGCTACCCACGTGGATCATGCTCAATGGGTCTCCACGAATTTTCTTGAGCCCATAACTCTTGGATGAGTCCGTTAAGTACATCCCTGAACTTCTTTGCTTGTGCTCTCGTAACCGGCCCAATTGGTACTTGAACGAGATCCTTCGAAGCGGTGCCTTGGTCTCCATCACTTATGCTGAAGGCTTTGACGATGCCTTCCGTTAGGTGAAGACCTTTTACCCGAATCTAGATGTTTCCAACATTTCTATCAATGTCCCGGACCAAACCGCGACTCAGTCCATCCAGTCAGAAAGTACGGATGCACTTTTTGGTGATAATGCACCGACCAACGATCCTCGTGATGACGGTGCTAATGCAGTTGAAAGCCAACTGATCATACCGGCACCCCAGTAGAGGAGAGAGCAGAGAATACCCCTGCCCCGTAGTAGTTTTTTATTTTTACTTTTTTTAAATATGAAGGCTTTCAAGAACGGTTGATGTTTAAACAGTCACCTTTTTTTTTTTTTTTTTTTTTTTTTTTTTTTTTTTTTTTTTTTTTTTTGCGCGTATGAACATTGCCCTTTTCTAGGCTTTTAAGCATCGGTTAACTTATTTTGTTATCTGTCTATTATCTTGCTTGATTGCTCTTTATTTTAATAAATACAATGGGTCCGTCCTATTTGACCCATCTACGTTATGGGTGCTATTCGACAGATCTGTCCGCCTTATGCTTTTTAAGCTGTCCATTTCATGGACATAAAGTTGAGAAACCCGTATACCTCATAAGACACCCGTCCACTTTGTGGGCTATTAAAAACTTATTAGGACCATCTTTTCTATTTTTTGTATAAAAACTAATAGACCCATACTTATGATGGGGTAAACCTTCCTGGGGTGCACCGTCTACTTTATAGAATTTTCATCCTCCTGAGATGAATCGTCCACTTTATGGACTTAACAAATTATCCACCCTCCTAAGATGAACCATCCATTTTATGGACTTAACAATTTATCTATCTTCATGGGATGAACCGTCCACTTTATGGACTTAACAAATTATCCATCCTCTTGGATGAACTGTCCACTTTATGGACTTAACAATTTATCCGCCCTCCTAGGATGAACCGTCCACTCTATGGACTTTGCAAATTATCCATCCTCCTGGGATGGACAGTCCAATCTATGGACTTTGCAAGACTTTGCAAATTATCCATCCTCTTGGGATGGATCGTCCAATCTATGGACTAACAAATTATCTATCCCTATGGGATGAACCGTCCACTTTAAGGATTTCGTTATCACTCATTTAATGAATCTGTCCATTGTATGAACGGTTCGTTCACTTTGTGGATTTGATTATCTTCCATCCGTCTACATGGTGGATGGTCCATTCACTTTGTGGACAATTACCCTCCTTTGGATGAATCCGTCCATTGTGTGGACTTTAATCTGTAGATATATAACACAAGGCAATTCTGAATAACTCCTCTTATTATAATGGTAGTTCATGCATAGAAATTGTTCTTAAAAATAAAAAGAAACTTGCCCTTAGGCTGAATAGGTAGATAATGTAAACTATAAAACTGTAAAGAAATAAACTAGCAACGAGGAGGCGTTGCTACTTGCTACTTGTCTACTAGTAGTACTTTTTCAGGTGCTCCGTATTCCATGGATGGTGTAGCTTTCGTCCATCCAGTGTTTCCAGGTGGTAGATCCCCTTTCTATACCACGACGCAATTCTGTATGGTCCTTCCCAGTTAGGTCCCAACTTTCCTTGGGAGGCGTCTCTTGTGGTGCCTATTACCTTCCTTATGACAAGATTTCCTACCTGGAAGTCCCTATGTTTGACCTTGGTGTTGTAGTACTTAGTCATGAGATTCTGGTATCGTGCTAATCTTTGCTCGGCCGCTGCTCTCACTTCGTCCACCAGGTCCAACTGCAAGCACATGGTTTCATCGTGCTTGCTTTCATCATGGTTTTCCACCCTGTAGCTTGTAAGTCCTACTTCCACTGGGATGACTGCCTCGCTCCCGTATGCTAGCCGAAACGGGGTCTCTCCTGTTGGTGTTTGTATCATGGTCCTGTACGCCCATAAGACACTTAGCAATTCTTCAGGCCATATGCCCTTTGCCTCTCGAGCTGAATCTTGATTATTTTGAGCAAGGATCGATTTGTCACCTAAACTTGCCCGTTGGCCTGTGAGTAGGCGAGTGATGAGTAGTGGTTCTTAATGTCCAGCTCCAAACAGAAATCTTTAAATGCGTCATTGTCAAACTGTTTCCCATTGTCTGAGATAAGTACTCTAGGTATGCCATACCTGCATATGATGTTCTTCCACATGAAACTTCGTATATTCTTCTCTGTAATAGTGGCTAAGGCTTCTGCTTCCACCTATTTGGTGAAGTAGTCAATGCCAACCACTAGGAATTTTAGCTACCTTACTGTTGTTCGGAATAGGCCCATGATATCTAATCCCCATTGAGCGAACGACCACGAGACCATCATAGGGGTGAGTTCCTCTGTTGGTTGCTGATGAGGTTGCCAAATCTTTGACATTTGTCGCAAGCCTTCACATATGCATGGGCATCCTTCTACATGGTTGGCCAATAGTAGCCTGCCCCGATCAGCTTTTGAACCAACGAGCGCGATCCCGAGTGGTTCCCACAAATTCCCTCATAAACTTCCCTCATAACATAATCTGCTTCTTCGGGGCCGAGGCACCTTAGGTGGGGTCAAGAGAATCCTCTTTTGTAGAGAACGCCTTTAATCAGGATGAAGCGGGTAGCTTGAACCTTTAATTTTCTGGTGGCTTCTCTCTCTTCTGGCAGTACGCCCTCCTTTAGGTAGGACATTATTGGTGTTGTCCAACAGTTCTCAAATCCTAACTCCTGTACACTGACGCAATCTATTAGTGGTGAGTTTTGAACGAAGGACAGTACCTGACTGGGGGTGACCATATGTTCTGCTGACGTAGCTTTAGTGAGCTGATCTACGTGTTCATTCTCCTCCCTTGGGATTTGAATGAACTTTGCTAGGAGATTGTTGACTCGGTCCTTCACCTGTTCTAGATATTTCTTCATCCGTTCACTCCTACAATCGTATTCTCCTTTGACCTGATTGATCACCACTTGAGAATCGCAGTAGAGGACCAAATTTTCGGCTCCTACGACCATGGCGAGGTCGAGTCCTGCTACTAAGGCTTCATACTCCGCTTCATTGTTTGTTGTAGGGAAGTCCAGATGGACCATGCATTCGATCTTATGTGGAGTATCACGCCAGCTCCACCTACTTGCTTATTAGAGGATCCGTATGTGTGAATGCTCCATTGTGGGACCTCTTCTGCCCCTATCCTTCTACACTAGTGAATTCTGCAATGAAGTAGGCATCCGCCTGTCCCTTAATGGCAATGCGGGGGTGATATTGTATGTCGAATTCATTTAATTCGATCGCCCATAATGCCACCCATCCAGCAGCTTCAGGATTATTCATCACTCTCCTAAAGGGTTTGTCCGTCATGACGATCACTATGTGAGCCAGGAAGTAAGGCTTGAGCTCGTGGGCCATGTTAACTAAGGCTAAGGCAAGTTTCTCCATTGGTGGGTATCTCTCTTCTGCACCTCGGAGCACACGACTTATATAGTACACGGGCTTTTGTATTTTGTCTTCCTCTCTGACTAATGCTACACTGACGGCCGCTGAGGATACCGCTAGGTAGAGGAATAGCTCTTCCCCGGGCTGGGAAGGACTGAGCAATTGAGGGAATGAAAGATAGGCCTTTAGACCCTCAAATGCTTGCTAACACTCGATCGTCCATTCGAAAGGCTTCTTTAGTGTACGGAAGAACAGTAGACACTTATCCGTCGCCCTTAATACGAACCTCTTGAGTGCCACTATTTTGCCGTTGAGGCTTTGGACTTCTTTGATATTCCTTGGGGGTGCCATCTCCATTATCGCCCGGATCTTGTCTGGGTTGGCCTCAATACCCCCTTTGAGACACTATGAACCCTAGGAACTTTCCTGCCGTCACTCCAAAAGCACATTTCTATGGATTGAGTTTCATGTTGTATGAGCGAAAGGTGTTGAATGTTTCTCTGAGGTCCTCTAAGTGATCTTCCTCTTTCCTGCTTTTCACTAGCATGTCGTCCACATAAACTTGGTCGTTCCTACGAATCTGCCATGCAAACATCTTATTCATAAGTCTTTGATATGTCACCCCCGCGTTCTTAAGACTGAATGGCATTACTTTATAGCAGTAGAGGCCTTGGCTTGTGATGAACGAAGTTTTCTCCTGATCAACTTCGTCCATTCTAATTTGGTTATAGCCTGAAAAAGCATCCATGAAACTTAGCAACTAGTTTTGTGCCGTAGAATTAACTAGGATGTCAACCCGTGGTAGATGGTAGCTATCCTTAGGGCAGACCTTGTTGAGATCCGTTAAATCTACGCACATTCTCCACTTTCCATTGGCCTTCTTGACCATTACCACATTTGCCAACCAGTCGGGGTAGTAGACTTCCCTAATGAAGTTCACCTCTTGTAGCTTACGAACTTCCTCTGCTATAGCTTGATCCCATTCAAGGGCGAATACCCTTTTTCTTTTGGCAGACGGGTGTAAAGGTGGGCGATAGATTTAGTTTGTGTACCATAATGGCGGGGTCTATCCTTGGCATGTCTTCATGACTCCAAGCAAATACGTCCCGGTTGTTCCTGAGGAATGCTTTCAGCACTTAGCAAACCGTTAGGCTGGCATGGGTACCGATTCTCGTTGTTCGATCATTTCTAGAGTCGTCGAGGGGTATCTCTTCGAGCTCTCCTACAGGTTCTGTGGCTGTCCGATTTTCTTCTATGTTGGTGACCTTAAGGTTACAACCTTCTATGAGTTGAGGGTGGGCCGTCCTATAATGGGATTGTACGCGGATGAGCAGTCGACCACAAAGAATGTTACATCCTTAATGATCTGTTGGGGGTAGTCGCCCACCGTCACGAATAATGTTACTGCACCAAGGGGGAATACATGTGTTCCTCCGAATCCAACGAGCGGAGCGTCAGTCGAAATTAATCGTTCTCTATCAATCCTCATTTGTTGGAATGCCGAGTAGTAAAGAATGTCAACCGAGCTGCCATTATCGACCAGAAATTGGTGCATATTATAATTTCCTACTCGTATGCTGACTATGAGTGCATCGTCATGTGGGTGGTGAAGACATCAAGCATCTTCTTCTGAGAACCCAATGACAGGATTATCCATCTGTGGCATCTTTGATGTGGAGCCTGTTAGCTGAACATTCTGAACCATCCATAGGTAAGTTTTCTTGGCCTTTTTGGACGATCCAGCGGTCGTCATGCCCCCTACAATCATTCTTATGTTCCCTATGGGCGGCTTGGGACGCCTATTCTCCCCTCTGGGAGCCTGCTCTTGTGTTTGGTCCGTCCTCTCCTTGCTAACAAATCTCTACAACTTTCCTTGTTGTATAAAGGCTTCGATTTGTTGCTTTAGGTCATAACAGTCAAATGTGTCATGGTCATGATCGTGGTGGAACCGGCAATACTTATCCCTTGGCCTCTTATTAGGATCTCCCTTCAACTGATCTGTATCAAGATTTGGTCAATCGGAGCAGTCAACAGGGTGAAACTCGTGAATTTCCCCGTGGGGGGCTTTGAGCACTTGTCCTCCCGCTATTCTCTAGTCCTTGCCCTCTTTGGTCCTCTGTTCTTCTGTGTGTCTTCCTGTCTTTCTCTCTTCTTGGGCCTCTCTTCTCGAGCCAACAACACATCTTCTGCGTTCATGTACTTGGTGGCCCTGTATAGCACATCCGACATAGTTTTTAGGTCATTCTTGTATAAGGAAAACAAGAACTTACCCTTTCGCAGTCCGTTCATGAAGGCAGCTACGAGTATCTTATCATCCGCTTCGTCAATTGATAGAGCCTCTTTGTTAAAGCGAGTTATGTAAGATCTCAGCATCTCGTCTTCTCGTTGCTTGATGTTCATCAGGCATGCAGTGGACTTCTTGTACCTGTGTCCACCAATGAAGTGTGAGGTGAATTGGGCACTAACTCCTTAAAGGTGCTGATTGAGTTGGGCGTCAGCCTGCTAAACCAGATCCTTGCGAGGCCCTTCAGCGTGGTGGGGAAGGCTCTACACATGATCTCATCCGGTACCCCCTGAAGGTGCATCAGGGTCTTGAAAGATTCCAAGTGATCTAGCGGATCCTTGTTTCTGTCATAGTTTTCTACCTGCGGCATACGAAACTTTGGTGGAAGGGGGGAAGAAGTAACAGGTTCTGTGAATGGTGAATCCATTCAGTGGACCAAGTCATCGAGGTCGCTCGATACTCTCCCCTTAAGGGCATTCATCATAAAATCCATCCATTCTCTCATCATCTGCATCTTTGCCATAATGTAGGGTGGAGTCGTTTCATTGATTAATGGACGGCTCATGTCCTACCTTTCCGGCCTGCTTGGGGCATTACTTCCTTTCGGCCCATCTTGGTCTCTTCATTCAGCACTGGTGCCTTCTTGATCCTCCTCCTGAGTGTTATGCTCTGCGTTCTTTTGTCGCAGCTGCTCTTCCAAATCATAGTTCTACTTCGTGAAGCGTTCCACAGTAGTGGCGAGGGTCTGAACTTGTCTCTCAAGGGTAGTTGTGCGGGGTTCATCTCCCTGAACGTTATTAGTGGTTGCTATCGAGCGAGTAAGTACCATGCAACTTTTGGTCTGGGAAGCGTCCGTATGGCTTTGCTAAGAATAGCGCGTTTACGATTCCCACAGACGGCGCCAACTGATGATGCCGAAAAATCAACAGTAAGCTACACAATCTTCGTACACTCGAAACGATCCCTGCACAATACAAAGAGAAAACCCTAAAAGGATACTAGTGTGGTACAGGCCAAGGACCCTTCGAAGGTTAAGTCAGTAAACCTTTTTCTACAACTCTAGAGTGCCAGAGCTAGGATGAATTATGTGTACCTATTTTTTAAGGGTCTTTGGGTTTTTAAAGTAGTGTAGAATCGAGTCTCATACTTGTGTAACAAGTCTTTTCCTAATAGGGAAGATCTCTTATTAATGCACGTATATTCTAGAATCCATCTTATGGGGGAATTCTATTCATATTAGGATTCTATGGAGTAGGGTTAATCACGAGATACTAACCGTTTCCATTAAGGATTCCTTGGAGCTCACTCAATGTCCAATTGGTTGCCATGTGGACCTTTGATCCGTCCACCTTGTGCCCGTTCACCTAGTGTCTGTCCATTTTGTCTAGCATCGTCAAGTCCACTTTATGGATCCATCGCCATCAATTTTCATCCTCTTCAGGAAGCAAGATGGATGGTTTCTGAATTTATTCTTCGAAAATAAATACATTCCAAAAGTGATGCAATCAGACTAAGATCATCAACCTTCTCCAAAAAAAAAAAAAAAAAAAAGACTAAGATCATCAAGAGTTTCTTAGGCTAACTCCACCACAAAGTTCTTAAAATCTTATTCATCCATTTTGAAATAAGTGGATTAGGTTTTATCACGTCTTCAACATTGAAAAAATAAAAAGTCAACTATCACCAAAATCCAATCCATTTGTTTCAAAATGGATGGACAAGGTTTTAAGAACTCTAGAGGATCTTAATTCCATGCAGATTATGCTATTCTATGACAAATATGTCAATAACTACACGTCTGAGCAATTTGCTTTCTAGAGTGAAATTAAATGATGGCTTCCTAGCTAAATTAGTAATTATAGGAAGATCCCAAAAGAGGGAAAAAGGCATTTTGTTCCGATCTAGAGCAAACACAAAAATTAAAAGAACATACCACAATCTAAGTAGGAATGAGCAATACAATAAGGTTATAGACTATCTTAACAATGTTGATTTACAGAAGAGAAATGATATGTCCACAACATTTTCACAACAAATCCTAAGTGGAAGATTGTTACTGGTTGTTATTGTTGGGGTAAAAAAGTAATCTTAGTATTAGGTCCAAATTTGAACTAATAACAACTACCCACCTGTGATTTGTTGTAAAAATGTTATGGACGTAACATCTCTCTTTACGGAAAATCATTTGGCAAAATTATAGGGGCTATTTGGTTGCATTGTTTAAACAACACAACACGCATTTCTACAACATTTTTTCACCACACGTATTTCCACAATACTTAAACAACGTTACTAGAACAACATTACCAAACCGGAAATAAATTTCCATAAAAGTTCATCACAAAATATCAAGGTGCTGAGATATTAATAATGTAGATAATCTTAATTTTTCATGGATAAGTAATAAGCAATGAGTTTATTAATTTAATTCGTTAATTTACAATCAGCATAAATTTAACTAAAAAAAAAAAGTCAATTTCTTTCGAATGACACAAAAAATTTAACTTGTAATAGTGAATAGGAGAAAATCAAAATGCTTCAATTAGTAATCGATTCGTTTTGAAAAATGAGTCAAAGATTTGTAGAAGAAGAAAAGAAAATAAAGAAGATAATTGATAAGAACCAAGAATAAGAATGAGAGTAATCGATCAAAAATTGAGAGAGAGAGAGAGAGAGAGAGAGAAAAAGAGAGAGTCACTGTTTTGTTTAAAGTGAAATCAAAATGAAGGCTAAGAATTAAGCAAAAGTGGTGGATTACCTATGATCGATGTGCACTGATTGATGTGATGCACATTTTGGTTGTCCAATTTCACTCATCGATTGTATTCTATTTACTTTACACGAGAGAGAAAGAGAGGGGGAGAGGGAGAAAGAGAGAGAGAGAGAGAGTGAAACGAAAGTGTTCCATATATTTTGTATGTTGTTCAGTTTTTGTTGTGAAAATACGTGTTTGAGTGTTATAGAAATACGTGTCGAAAGTGTTATTGTTGTTTAAACACTTAAACTGCTGTTTAAACACTGGTACCAAACAACCCCTCAGTTTGGCAAAAGTTCTCAAATTTTGAAACGTGTTTCAATTTTATGGGACACGAACCTAAAAATAAAAGGGTCCATGCTTTTATTTTCGTGGGTTTTTCTTTTTCAAATATTTTGTTTTTGCAAAAAAATATTATATTAAAAAGTTTTTACTCAAAATTATTTAATTATGTAGCATTTCTCAAAACTCTATTTTACTAAAATCAAGTTCTGAATAAAAATTGAGTTTAGTGAACTCGATTTTGCAAATAGGCACTAACATGAATCGTCATATGTGGCATTTTAAAAGGAAAAATTTGCTAAATAGCATAATTTTAGGAAAAATTTGCTAAATAGTATCGATCAGATTGGCAAAATGCTTGGAACTCGAGTTTGGTAAACTTGGATTTCACTTGAAACTCGAGTTTGACAAACTTGAATTCCAAAAACATGTTACATAACTAAATAAATTTGACCCGGTGCTTTTTTCCTAAATATTTCCAAAAATCATGCTGTTTGGCAAAAAAAAGGCCCATTTTAAAATAACACTCAATAGCTCCAACTAGACATTGTTTGAAACTTGAGTACAATCTCAAGTTCCCTAGACTCGAGTTTCAAAAGAAGATACATAAGTAAATAATTTTGGACAAAAGCTTATAAAATTATTTGCGAAAATTAAATATTTAGCAAAAAAGCCATGCTTTTGTCTTATTTCTCTGTACTCTATTCTATTTTTATATATTTTAAAAATGGTTTTTATTTTGAAAAATCAATAAAAACTACATTAATTATGTTACTAAATCCTAACAATATGTGGGTTTCAATTGACATCATTGGTAAAGTTGGCTTACATAAAAAACTAATTGATATCTTTATCTGATGGTAAAGAGCAATTAATATGGAGCAAACATCATAAATTTGAAATTCAACCACTTCTATCCAAAAAAAAACCTAACATACCAATTTTGTAGTTTAGATTAAAAAGACTAATTTTGAATCCCTTTTTTTCCATTTAAAAGAGTATTTCCTCAAAATTTAAAATTTTTCAAATTTAACATGTGGCTTGGTTAATTACAAATTGACCTTTTATACAATCAATTTTGCTTATTAGACTATGAGGTTTAAGAATTGGCTAAATTTACCCTTTTGCTACATATTTTTGTCAATTTTAACTTAAGAAAAATATTTTATAATAAAATCATTTTAAAAATAAATTTTCACAATAAATATTTTCCTAAATTTAAATTCTAATTAAATTTTTTCCCTATTTTTAAGCAAAATTATAATTACATCCTCTAACTTTGCTAAAAATTTAATTTAGTCATATAATTCCATTTTAATCCTCTAACTTTTTTTTTTTTTAGAGAGTTTCAACCTATAGAGTCCGCTCCTAATGGTAGCTTTTTATCATCAAACTAAGACACCAATCAGTTTTTGGTGTATGCGGGAATTAAATCCCAAATCTCTTAAACAACCATTAAAGACTTTATCGATTGAGCAAACTGGAACCCACATTTCAATCCTCTAACTTAGATTTGCTCAATATAGTCTTTCCACCAACTTTTGTTAAGCGGGTCACCATTAAGTATCCAATAATAACATAGTTTTGATTTTTTATTAAATTAGTTTCTTTAATTACAAAATTGAAAAAACAAATAAAATTTTCCATTTCAAAATTGTTGGGCCCTCATTTAAAAACTCAAACTCATAAAACATAACCGAAACTTATACCAACACATAACCAACTCATTAAAACACAAAACCCAATCAAAAGACCCAAACTCACACTAACAACAAAACCATAGCCACACTTAAGCAGCTCAACCTAACCGATGCGGCATGGTCCATGCTAAGCACAGTGGAATCAAGGGAGTCAATTTCGTATTAGAGGCAGTTTTGGTTTGGCTAGGAGAACGGAATATTTCGGTTTCAATTGATACTGATGTACCATTTCGAGAGAACTGCTATTTATATATTTCTATACATAAATATATGTTTGTATTTATTTATTATGAATTTATTAATTTTTATGTTTATGTTTATCAATATTAGCTTAAATGACATCCCCCTAAAAAAAAAAGCTTAAATGACATATTTTTTAATATTCTTTTTCAATTTTTTTATTTTTTTATTGTACCAACCAAAATGCCAATATTGGCTAAAACACTCGAAAAATCTCAAGTACAACTTGGTATTTTTCCAGTATATTTTGAAACAGAGTCAATATCAGTTTAATGGCCAGTTGGCATATTTTTCCAATATGGCTAGTACCGATGCCTTATTGACTTACCTGGGTAGAATAGTTCGTGGTGGTGTTGTTGGTACTTGGTTCATGTCCGGTACAAATGAGGATGAGCTATTGCTACAAAGGGTTTTGTGGCAATAATTTATTGCTGCAACGATTTTGTAGTAATAAACAAGGTTTTCAGACCCGAACCGTTTATTGAACCGTAAAAGAGAGAGGTTCAAGGCTCTTAAGGTCGAACCAAAGTTGAACCATGATGATGTAATAATTAATTTAATAATTAATTAATATGAAATAAATAAAAATTAATGCATAAAATATAATAATCTTGTCTAAACATTTAAAGAAATTCAAGTATTCGGAGACTACTAAAAATAAAATGTATTTTTCACAGTTTAATATGGATTTTAAATAGATATTTTCTTATCATTTATAATATTTTAATAAATTTGTACATTAGTCAACATAACAATATCTTTAAAAGCCATGATTTATACCATTAAAATATTTTAACTATTTATCAACCATTGAACAGATTAGGAATGGTACAATTTTAAAGGGGTTATAAATGATAATTTCAAATCTCAAGGCTTAAAGTTTCAAGGTGGCTAGCTGTTAGGCATTTGAGCATCTGATCTGACTGTAGCTTTGAAAAATGAAGTATCAACAAATTCAACACTACCTTTGAAAAACAAAAAAAAAGCTTCTCTCTCACCCAAACACTATTTTGCAGAACCCATTCCCTCTCTCTCTCTCTCTCTCTCTCTCTCTCTCTCTCTCTCTCTCTCTCTCTCCATGAAATATCTTCTTCCTCTTTCCTCTTAGACCAAAATCACAAAGTAAAGATTTCATCTAGTCCACTGTAGAGCTGCGCTATGAAGAATGAAGTCCATAGTGAGCTGTGACTTCAGATCTAGTTCTTTTGGACCACCATTTTTTAGGGGGGAAAATGGCAGTTTCAGTAGTAGCAATAGCGATCGCCAATAATGGTAAAGGCGACTAGCGATCGCCAATGAGGTATTCGGTGGAGACTGAGAGTAATGAGCAATTTCCGATCGTGATCACCGATGATGGTAACAAGCCAAAAATGGTGGTAACAAGCCAAAAATGATAGTAACAAGTCTGATCGTGATCGCCGATTTCCGGTCAATTCAACCAATCACGAGACTCAAACGCAAACTTCAGTAGCAATCGTCCTTCCTCCTCCGTTGGAATCCCTCGTTCCTTCAATCTCCTCTACAAAGACTGTTCACTCCAACAATCGGCCCTCTCCACCATCAACTCCTACACTAAAGGGAGCAAAATTTAAAGCTTGTTTTTCTCTTTTTTTTTTTTTTTTTTTTTTTTTTTTTTTTTAAAGGTTTAGATTCAAAGGGGAGTAAGGAACCATGAGAAGCGGTCTAATCACGGTTCTCAGAACCGTGAGGTCTGACCACGGTTCGTACAGGTCCTTGCTTTTTTCCCATAATGGGGTTCTTAAGGCTAAATCAAAACCTTAGTAATAAATTGTCTTTTTTGTTTTTTGTTTTTTTTTTTTTTTTTACATTGACATGTTTAACTATATAAACACTACATTTCAGATTTACATATACTTTAACCTGTTTAAAAATATATATACATAATACTTCATCTAAGGTTAGATAGAAGTAGTTGAATTTAACCCACATAAAATTCATTAGTCTTTAAAAGTTCCCCACGTAAGTTTAGATCTTAATATATACAATTAGTTGAATTTGTAAGTCTAAATAAGCATTCCCTTTACTTAAAAACGTTCTTCATACTTCCAAAAAAATAAGGACAAAAGTTTGGCAATAAACTTAATTGTAGCCTGAAACTACCACTCCACTCAATATTTTTTTTATTGGATGTGAATTTTGACAAATGCACTATTGGATTACATATTCTTCTTAAATTCTCCATGCTTTTAAATGTTCTAGAAGATCAAAGATCAATAACTATATTATCAATCAAATGTTTAAATTTCAAGTTTTCGTAGTCTAAAATTATGCATAAAATATAAGTTTATGATTTAAATAGTAAATAATATTCTATTGACAAAAAATTTGACATGCGTGTTAAGAACATAAAGAACATGCAATATAACAGTTAAATTTTAAAAATATGTAACAATATTACTCCCTATGTCCCAATTTTTTTGTCCTCTATTCCATTTTGGAATGTTCCAAAATATTGTCCTGTTTCTAAAAATAAAATTAATTAATGTACTAATGTTCCTAGTATACCCCTATTCTATTTTCAAAACTAATTACAAATATTTAAAAAAATCAATCTAATTGGGCCAAATTTTTAGTTGCCTCATTAAGAATAACTCTTTTAAAAAACAGTTTATAAATTTATTTAAGAGTAGTTTTGTAAACTTATACATTTTTATAAGACAAACAAAACAACAAATGATATTTTTTAAAACATTTTGACTTTTCAAATAGGACAAACAAATTAAAACGGATAGAATAATTTTTTGAGTGAGTTGTAGCCCTAAAGTTAAACTACAACCAAGTTCCGCAGCGAAACTTTTTGTCCAAAAAATAATCAATTTCCTTGGACTTCCAAAAAAAGTGCTGCTATTAATGCCTTAATCACAAACCACTTTATTAGTTGTCAACTTCAAAAAAATATCTAAGAAGTCATATTATACAAGCGTGTATATATTGTGCAAACTTACTAAAATAATTAGTATAACGATCAGAAATATGTGTGACAACATAATAAGTGACACAAACACCCACAAAAAATTTTGTATAAAACTTTCTTTTACTAATATGTGGGATTTGTAACGGTTCTTATTAAAAACTCACGCTTATCCATAAAAGAAAAATCATAGCAACTTCCTTTATTCTTTCGATATAAAGATTTGTTTGGGATTTACTTATTTTGCTGAAACTGAAAATTTTTTACTGAAAGTACTATAAATAAAAGTAAAAGTTAGCTGAAATAGTACAGTGAAGCCTATAAATAGTACCAAAAATAAACTGAATAGTAAAATAAACTAACAAAAAACAAGCTATCCAAACAGATACTAAGAGTGTGTATGGATACCGCTATTTTGCTGAAACTGAAAAATTATGGCTGAAAGTATTTTAGATAAAGATAAAAAGTAGTTAAAATAGTACAATGAGACTCATGAATAGTGTCAAAAAGTGCAGTGAGGCTCATAAATAGTAGTAAAAATAAACTGAATAGTAAAATAATTTTAATTTTTAATCTGGAGAAGGTTCACTTTGTGGTCTAGCTTGCGGCTCTAGTTGAGGTGAAATTGAATATGTTATAGCAGGAAAAATTCCACTTGGTTTGAAAGGGTTATGGTCAAGATGTGTTATGGCTAATGGTTGAAAGTTTTGATAGAGAAAAATTGGGGAAAATGGAGAGGTCAAAGGTATGGACAAGTCTTTATATAATGATTGTCGAGGTTGAAAAGACATATGAACATGTATCGGAGGAGTCTGAGCGGCTTCTTTCTGTGACCCTTCCATGAATTGAAGTTGTAGCAACAACTGTTTCCTTTCTTTTTCTTTTTGTCTAATAAGAGGAAAAGAAACAGACAAATCTTTAACCATAGAAGCACTGGTTGCCAATTCTTATTCAACTGTTTTGATTTTCTTCTTCAAATCTTCAATAAGGGAGTTTGAGGATGAGAAAGTATGAGTAACTACCTCAGTTGTCTTTTGTTGATTGTCCAAGATCTTTGAAAGAACATGGTTTTATGCCACAGCATTTTCTGCTTGCCAGTTTAAAGCTACTTCTGCCAAAGAGACTGTTTCTTGGTTCCATCTAGATTAGTTCCAACAGGATTTTTGATTTTCCAGACATGTTTAGTGTTGGTTTGAGGATGATCAAAGCTTTCTAATGGGGGAAAATTCTATGAATAGGAAGGTGAAGCTTGGTCAAACATGTAACATGGTAAGGGCTTTTGTATATGGGTTTGGTCAATAGGAAGGGGTTGACATTTTGATATTTGGGGAAGGACTTTCTGGTAGTATGGGATTAATGGATGTTTTTGGTTTTGGTCATGAATTTCTTTGCATGAAGGGGGAGAGGGAAGGGTTTTCTTTTTGGTTCTAGGATAGAGAACATAATAATCAAACTTTTCAGAGGGTTCTCCGAGGAGGTCAACTTCTGGATCTCCTGCTTCATATCTTTCTTTGAGTTTTTGCTGGGAAGATTTTTTCTTTCTTCGTGAATGATCTTCTTCAAAGGTTTCTTCTTCTTGGCAATCAGCACAATCACAAATATCCCACCAGATGTGACCAGAAGGTGATTTACCTTCATAGCAAGGCTTTCCATCTTCACAAAATGCTTTAATTTTAAGACCATCTTCACCAACAAATGAGACTGGTTAGAGCATAACTATTTAAGTCGGAAATACTGTTACATCTTTCTTTTCTGGAGGGGCCATTAAAAATCTCATCTCCACTTCACCATTTGCTTTTCTGATAAAGAAAGGCTCATTTGACTGGATTGGTTTAGTTGCCTGATGAAGCATCTTATACTTTGTAATCCATGATTCTGGGAAAATAGAGGTCATTTGTTCCCTATTAAGTTGTCTCGGAACAAATGTACGCTTAGGTGTCACCCATGGATCAACTTGAATAAGTAAAGTATCATTGGATTGAGCTAGGTCTGGTACCGCCATATCAAAATCATGATTCTGGAGTCTATAGGCAATCTGATAATGGAGCGTAGCAGCAAATGTCTCTTGCACTTGAGAGGCTCCTGTAATCTGAACCTGTACATTAAGAGCATCACAAAGGTGAGGATACCTGAAAGACATGTTGAAGTTAGGAAAAAGGGTTACAAAAACTGTTCCTGCATTTAGGGTGGTCTGAAAAGTAGGGTGGATTAGGCCCTTACTTTTTCCGAAATGTATAATGTACATTGTATGGTCTATAAATAGAGTCCTTGTAAGCCTCAGAAGGCAGAGGGAAGAGTGAAAGAAGCCCTTATAGCCATTATAAGCCTCTTGTAACCCTTCCCTCTCCCCCTTCATGCAATATCAATGGATTGTCATGCCTTTTGATCTCAAAAATGCTCCATCCCAATTCCAAAAAGCAATGGTAACACTATTCCAGCCACTCCCTATGTCTGTTTTGTTTCTCTCTTGTGATAATCTGGAATCTCAAAGAGTCAAAGGAGTCAACTATAAATAAATGAGGGAATTGGGTCCACGTGAGAAGGTATTGCTGCTACGCTCCATTATCAACTTGCCTATAGACTCCAGAATATGAACATGCTAGCTATGGATCCTGACCCCCCACTAACTTTCCACAGAAGAAAGGGACTTCCTATAGCCTCTAGAAATTGTTGGACTACTTCTGTATGAACAGAATTCTATGGAGTAAGAGATAACAAGAGAGTAAGAGATAACAAGAGAGAAACAAAACAGACACAGGGAGTGTTAATGAGGAATTCAGACCAACCTACGGCTAAACTTTTTCAATGTTTGACTTACAATATATTTTTTTCATCTCTCCTTCTGCCATTGTTTCTGCTATCAAATCACTTATTTAAGAGTGATGAAAGTTCTCTGGCTTCACTTGGTTGTCTTATTGATTTGGTGAAACCATCTTTAATTAGAGGCTTTTATGCATATTTGTTTTGGACAAAGTTTAGTTACAAAATTGGTTGTAACCTAAAACTACAACCTTACTCAATATTTTTTTATCGAACATAAATTTTGACAAACACACGATTGGATTACATCTTCTTCTTGTATCCTTCATGTTTGCAAAATTTCTAGAAAATTAAAGAACAATAGCTATGTCATCAATAAATTGTTTAAATTGCAAGTTTTTCTAATTTAAAATTATGCAAAAAATATAAGTTTATAGATCATATAGTAAATAATATACGATTGATACAAAATTTGACATATGTATTAAGAATGTAAAGAATATGCAATTCAACGGTTAGATTTTCAAAATATATAGTAATGTTTATTTTAATGAGTAAGGTTGTAGTCTTAGGCTACAATCAATTTTGTAGCTAAATTTTGTCCTTTTTTTTTTACATACCCGCAAACTAGGCAATTTTGCAGCTCACAACCTAGCTAAACATGCTAGACATGTTAGAGATTTATCGGTGTGAATGAAGGATGTTCCTCCACACTTTTATGATGTTCTTCTAGCCTATTATGGCTAAGTTTCTTTCTTTCAATAAAGTTTCTAATACTTGTTCTCAAAAAAATAAATAAATAAATAAAATATCACTTATTTAAGATGTAGTATATTAGTTAACTGTATAGTTTTTTTGCAAAAGATTGAAGTTATTATAATTAATATATGATTATATAATTACCCATTCATAATCACAAGCGATTATATTTAGTCTATTTTTATTAGGTTGCTATATTAAACAAAAAAGGGTAAACTACATGTTTGGCTTTTATTCTTTACACCATATTTCAATTTGATCCCTAACTTTTCAATTGTGTCAATAGTCCCTAACCTTTCAATGTCGTGTCAATTTAGTCATTGCTGTTATATTTTGGATGAAAATTGGTGAGATGGCAAACGACTAAAATAAAATTTTAGTTTATTCTCACATCAACGGAAGCTAATTTTTTATTTTGGCAAATATACACATCATCAATTTTCATCCAAAAGATAACGGCAATAATTAAATTGACACAATATTGAAAAGTTAGAATTCAAATTGAAATATGGTGTATAGGATAGGGATCAAATTAAAATGTGGTGTATAGGATAGAAACCAAAAACGTAGCTTACCCAACAAAAAATTAACATGGCATTGTACATTTATATTTAATTTTTAGTGAAACTACTGGTATAATTTTGTATAAAAACTTCATCAAATTTGGAATATACTCATACTGGGTTAAAAAATATTAACATAAAAAACATCAATTAATTTTATTTAGTTATTTACATATTCTATATTGTTTTGAATTAAAGTCAATTTTAGAAGAATTAAAGTCAACTTTTGTAAACCTAATTGAATATCAAGAATTTATTAATTATTTTAAATTATATTATATAGTATTAATTTCAAAATTTCCCCCAAATTAATTGAAAATGATCTCTTACTTACCAAGAATGAGCCTCGTTAAACCATAAATTCAAAGTGGGACTTACAATTGGGAAACTTTGATACTTCTTTAATTGGATTACAAGTGATAAGTATACCACAAATTCTACTATATTACACAAATATGACAACGATTCATTGCATAAAGTAAATCCTCATACAATTAACTCAAAAATCTCATAAAATAAAGAGGAAAAGATATACACAGAATAATTAAACATGTACAACTATTCATTGCGTAAAGTAAATCCTCATACCCCATAAAATAAAAATAAAAATAAAGTAAATCCCCATACAGTTAACTCTAATTTCCAATAAAGAGGAAAATATATACCAGAATAATTAAACAAGTAATAAATATCACATATCTTCATGTATCTAACATAATTATCCCATACATTGAATAAAGTATCCTCCCTCTCATATTGTGTGAATCTGTGTGCATCCTATACACTTTTTTTTTTTTTTGGCAGAGATACAATATTTATGACATGCATGAGCTACCTTCTATATATAACCCGTGAGAGCATGCTTATATACACACCCCCAAACCTTTTACATCCCTTACTGTCCTTTGATTTATTTCATTTTCCATTCTTACCTCCATCTCCTGTTATAATTCATTAAGAATATATCATTGGTTTCAGTTCTTACTTCTTACCAGTCAGTGTAAACTCCTGATTATAAATTATATTCAGGGCTTATTGTTAAGCTATGTCAGGGAAGAGATTTTTCAATTTACTTTTACTAACCCTTGTGGTGCTCTTAGGGACAAAGGGAAATCTTTGTGAAGCTCGCTCAACAGGTTTTGCTTATGTTACAACAAACGGGACTCGTTTTGTTCTAAATGGGAATTCGGTGTACTTAAACGGCTTCAATGCTTATTGGCTCATGTATATGGCATCTTTCCCTGCCAAGAGGGACAACATCACTGCTACTTTCCAACTAGCAGCAAAGTCTGAAATGAACGTGTTAAGAACTTGGGCATTCAGTGATGGGGTTGAACGAGCCCTTCAGACTTCTCCAGGTGTTTACAATGAGGAAATGTTTGAGGTATGATTATATTATATTATAGATTTTGTTTCAATGAGTTTTATTGGGTCAGATTGACCTTCGAAAAAAAAAAAAAAAAAGATATGACTAATTAATTAAGGTCCTATATGCATAAATAGCTTTATTTATTGATTTGAAAGAAAAAAAAAATTGTGTGAATATTTTGTGGTTATGTCAGGGATTGGACTTTGTAATCTCAGAATCCAGAAAATATGGACTACCTCTGATATTGAGCTTGGTGAACAACTTTGCTGATTTTGGTGGAAGAAAACAATATGTGCAATGGGCTAGGGAGAGTGGCCAGACCTTGGAGAACGATGATGACTTTTATACAAACCCTGTCGTCAAACAATACTACAAAAATCATGTCAAGGTATACAGAGTATCTTACATACAAGAAGATAGTATCTCATGAGACCGTTTTATGCGATCAATTTCTCACCGCATGTAAGATGAGCAATTTATAAACATTCCAAGTACAAATTCTGAACATGATACTTCCTGGCTTTTCAAAACATGCTCTAAAAAGTACTTTTTGAGAATTGTTTATGAAAAACACACAAAACAAAATAAGAAGATAAACAAGGTAAGTTAAAATTTCAAACTTTAGACGTTTATTAGTCCATAAATTGTTTGCCTTTTTTGCAAAATGGGGTCAAAGAAGCTATAAAAGCCCTTCTATGGCCACATGTATATAGTTACTGTTTGGGGTCCACCTTCTCTATTGTGCCTTTTTAAGTTTTGTCTTCTATTTCCTTCTCAAAAAAAGGAAAAAAGTTTTGTAGTGACGTATGTTTTGAGAATGCTGAAGAAAATTAATGAGTTATGGTATGGGCATAGAATCTTTTACCAAAAAATTTACATTTCCGATCCCCTTATTAAAATAAGGGGATGGAAAATGTAAATTTTATAATTGGATCCATCATAACCAAAAAAAAAAAATTATGTTTATAATATTTTCACAATAAATTCTAAATAGTATATTGTTATTGGTTCTATTTTAAATTCATTATATAACAGCCTATCATTTAAGATTTATTATAAGAGTAAAAGTATTGTGAAAATAAGTAAATAAGTAAAAATTTTAGATGCACAATTTGGAAGAAATGTTACAAATTGGTAAATTGTATTAATCACTGATTTGTTTTTGACATTGACCATTGGTGGCACATTGGATTGCAGGCCATTCTCACAAGAGTCAACTCGATAATTGGGATTCCGTATAAAGACGATCCGATGATTTTTGCATGGGAACTAATCAATGAACCTCGTTGCGAAACTGATCCCTCTGGCAGATTTGTTCAGGTCTCTTTCTCTCTCACATACTCACACAAAAATTGTGTTTCTACTTTCTTGTTAGATTGCGTATACAATATCATATTTTCATCTTGCTTATGGAACGCAAACTCATAGAGAGACTCATGGATTTGCAACTGCATAAGATTTTTTTGCTTTAAGAATCCAAATATAGTGCCAAATCCATGTTAGGACGATGGGGGTAATTAAAGCTTTGCTTGTTTTATCATGAAATGTTTTCTTACCTAAAATATTTTGAGTGTAAAATGATTTGATTTTAATCGTTAATTGTGATTTTAATTCTTAAGCCATTTTATCCATCTAATATTGTTTGGTTGCATTGAAAATTTCTAATGACAATAATAGTTGGGGAGAGGAATTGAGTGGTGGTATTGACAGTGACAACTGACAAGAGAGATTGTCAGCGAATGGTGCCACTGGCAATAACAATGGTAGCAATTGATAATTGGCAACCAATGGCATGATACATGCCAAGTGGTGCCCGGTGGTCATGGCTGCGATGGCCGATAATTGGTAGCTAGCGGTAAGCATCGGGCACGAAGGTGATGATGAACAGGCTGAGTGGCACTGATGTTATGTAGGCAGTCAACAAGTATTGGTGGTGGTGGTCCAAGCAAATGGCAATGAATGGGTGGCTTGTGGTGGCATTGCCTAGGTTTTCTATTTTGGAAATTTAATTTATACTTACTATATATCGTTTGTCATTATATTAAAAATAAAGTTTAGCTGCAAAATTAATTGTAACATAAGACTACTACTTTACTCAATATCTTTTTATTAGAGGTGAATTTTGACAAATCCACTATTGAATTACATTTTCTTTTTACATCCTCCATATTTGCAAAATTTATAAAAAATTAAATATCAATAGCTATAGTATTAATAAATTTTTTTAAATTGCAAGTTTTTATAGTTTAAAATTATGTATAAAATATAAGATTATAGATCATATAGTAAATAATATCTAATTGACACGAAATTTGATATGTGTATTAAGAGCATAAATAATATGTAATTCAACAGTTAGATTTTCAAAATATGTAATAATGTTTTTTTTTTAAAAGGAAGTTATAGTAGATTATAACCAATTTTGTAGCTAAATTTTGTTTTTATATTAATATAATTTTTTGTTAGTTAGTATTTTTAGTTACACAAAATATATTAAAAAAAATATTGTTTTTTTTTTTTTAAAGAGTCTTTCTATAGACAATTTCACATTAAATTAATCTATCAGTTCACATATGCATCATGCCTCATTAAAAATAAAAATAAAAAAGAAGCTAATTTGCATATATTGTAAATTTTTGTTGTGTCCCTAGTTCTATTATTTTTTAAGAACATTTTAAGTCAAACAAAAAATAATCCAAAAAGTTAGACTTTGATATTTAACTATGATAAAGGCTAAATCCTTTTCTTCTTTTTTTTATTTCTAACGGTAATCCCATATTGGGACAAGACAACTATCCATCCACAAAAAGCTTCCAACTTTGTTATTTTGATAATTAACTAAGTCAAATCTTTCTTATTTTTCATCCTTGAATTCCTTTCCAGGAATGGGTGAGAGAAATGGCAGCATTTGTTAAGTCCATTGATAGTAACCATTTGCTGGAAATAGGGCTTGAAGGATTTTATGGGGATTCAATACCACCGAGAAGGGAGTTCAATCCTGGCAATGTACTTGTTGGGACTGATTTCATTTCCAACAATCAGTTACCAGGAGTTGATTTTGCCACAATTCATCTCTATCCAGATCAATGGTAATCTTCTAAACTTTGATGCAAGAATATAAAAAGTCATTACTATGTTTTCCTCCATTTGCATCGATCGACATCTTTCATAGATTTGAAGTCTATATATACATATATATGTGTACATATATATGTGTGTGTTTTAAACTGGAAAAGTTCAAATTATACTTTATGTAACCCTTTGCCAAGGTAACATCATATAATAACTTTTCATTTGATTAACAATTCATCTTTTTTTTTTTTTAGTTGACAGATAAATTTCATATAATTGTAAATTACCCTCTCTTTTGAAAACAGTAAATTATTTATTATTTGATTTATAAATTCATGTTTTATTTTAAAAATATAAAAATCTTGTCTACCTATTCTTGAAGTCCATAATTAAATATTGTCTCTTTTAATAAAAATGGCAGGTTACCGAATTCAAATGATTCTGTTCAAGCTGCTTTTGTGGATAAATGGATTGAAGCACACATTGAAGACTCGCAATCAGTATTACAAAAACCACTGGTTTTGGCTGAGTTTGGCAAATCATCAAAGCTCCCAGGGTACACCCAGGATCAGAGGGACAAGTATTTTGCAAAGCTTTATGAAGATATCTACAACAGCTCAAGTAATAGGGGCCCATTGGTAGGTGGGATTTTCTGGCAGGTCCTTGCCCAAGGAATGGATAGCTTTAGGGATGGTTATGAAGTTTTATTAGAGGAAAGCCCTTCAACCACTAGTGTCATTGTTGCGCAATCAAGCAGGCTATTGGCTCTCAAGTAAAAAACATAACTTTCTCCATTATTTTGTGTCTCTTTGACCATTGCATGGGACATCATCAATAAACAAATAAATCTTTAAAGTCAAGCTTTGGCCAGGTTTTTGGGCAAAAATATTGTTTTGCTACTTAACATTTGCTTTTGACTAACTCGACATAATTTGATTTGAGGCCTAAAACAATAATTTCAGTTGGTTTTTGACATTTAAATATCAATTAAATAAATTTAATTAATACTAACCAAAAAAAATTTTACTTGATGAACTATTACCAACCAAATTACAATGAATTTTGTATAGAAAATTAAATATCATAGTTTAAGCATAAAATTTAACAAAAAGAAATGAAAATTTATAATTCTTTTTTATTAAAAGGAGGTTTAATTTATCTTCAATAAGGTCATGGCTAAAATCTAATTTTTAATTTTAATTTTGGTTTTAAGAGAAAGATAAAGATTAATTGGTGCGGCTATGTCGGAGATTGGATGGCTAATTTTAAAATGGTGTACTTGTTAAGGGAAATTAATCACTATTGATGTTTCAGCATATTCACAAACCCTTTTTTTTTTTTTTTTTGTCAAAAAATTTAGGGTTTCAGTTGGGTTAAGTTTCTATTAGTTTAATATTTTGGTAGCCTTTTTGGAAAAGGAAAAAATAGTTCACAATTTTTTTATTAAAAAAAATTTTGGCCTTTTTTATAATATGGGTGTAGTATTTTCTAAAGGGATCAGACTTAATAGTAATGGGGACTTTAGGCCTAGGCCTAAAACGGGCCTTGCATTTGCATGAAGTTCATATTTCATCTTTAAGCTATAAAAGGTATATATAAATATATATATATATATATATATCTTAAATTATTGAAAATATTATACTTTTTATATTCCTAAATTATTGCAATTTTCTTCGTTCCTAAATTTTGAAAAGTTCTTTTATACCGAGTGTGACCAATTGTTTTATGCTACCTATTCATATCATGTATAACATTTATATATATATATATATATATAATATTCCAAGTCAGACATGTTAGATTCTTTAATGCTAAAATTAATGCCACCCAATTAGACATGTAGGATAAAAAACATAAAGAGTGGGCAAAAAACACCAAAACTCTAATGTTTATGACAAGAATCTTATAACTCAATTAGTTGATACATTTTAATGTTTGCAATAGAAACATTCAAAAATCAAATCCACCATCTCTAACTATTGAATTAAAAATTATAAAAATAAAATAAAAAAAATAAAAAAGGAAAATCTCTTATGTTTTTTTACAGTTTAGGACAAAAAGAATAAGTTTTAAGTTTAAGAACGAAACAAGTCAACGTGTAGGTTCATATTCCTGGTATATAACTCTCTTTGTTTTTTGTTTGTAGTGAAAAGATAGAAGATATGTAGCTCTTTAAGTCTTGTCTAAGTAAATTTTACTAAAACATTATTTTGACAAGGAAATCAATGAACGTCGTTGTCTTCACATAATATTCTTGCTGGCAAATATCATCATGATTAGAGAATGATCACTATATCGTGTTTACAAATTCATATTTTTAGTTTTTTCTTTTTTAATTTTAAAAATATATGTATAATAATATAAAAGTCTTATCATAGAAAAATGACTTATCCATAAAGATAGTATTTCAGAGAAAGTAGGCCAGTGGGGTGGCTGTAAGTACATCATCTAAAATGGAACTTTTATCACAACAAAAAGTTATGTAGATGACTTTGGTCCTCCAAGTCCAAAATTAAATTTCTTTAGTAAAACATATTTCTAGATTTTTTTTTTTTTTTTTTGAGAAACAAATGTTAATTCTTTTCTTTAGATTGTTTATATCTCTTTACTTCTTTTTATTATCTCCTATATTTCTAGATATTTGAGTTCAAACAATAAGGTCCAAGTTGCATTTGTAGATAAGTGGATTTTGGTCCATGACCCTACATTTATTGTAGAGTCTTCATTTGTTTCGAAGGAAAATATTCTCAAAATTTGACCCCAAAAAAAGTTATGAAACTATTACATCTCACTTAAAATCAAATTACCAGAGTTGTAGAGCTAGTAAAAACCCATCATGAATTGCAATAAATGATGTTTTCTTTGTCTAAAACTTTTATTGCCTCCACAAACCTTAAAGTTTGAGAGATGCTACGTCTACAATTTTTTTACAATAAATCACAAGTGGTTAGTTGTTATTGGTTCAAATTTAAACCTAACACTAAGATTACTTTTTTACCCTAACAATAACAACCAGTAACAATTTACCACTTAAGATTTGTTGTAAAAATGTTGTAAACATATCATTTCTCTTAAAGTTTAGAACTTGGGAGTTGGAGGAAGTATAATATGTTATGGATGTATTTTTCCCGGGAATTGGGAGGAGGGGGGGGGTGTTCTCGGGTTGTAACTCTAGGGAAGCACTTTAGCATAGATTTTTAGCAATAAAAATAAAAAATAAAAAATTGTTTGCCTTTTCTAGTGTTTAGTGTGGTGAAAAGTAGAAGTCAACATACATTTTCGTCGTTTAAGTTAGTGTTTGTATCCACTACTAGAATAAATTTTCACAGCTTTTTAATCACAAAATGCATTCTAAAAAAATTGAGGTATTCGGTTGGATATTTTAGAATCTGCAAAACCATATTATCTAGAATATATTTTCTCAATTTTATTTTGAGAGCAGAGGCCAAAAATTACAAAAATGCTACTTGGCACTCTCATCTTACTTCTCACAATCTAATTTTTGCTTC
This sequence comes from Quercus gilva, assembly GCA_023621385.1. Taxonomy (NCBI): domain Eukaryota; kingdom Viridiplantae; phylum Streptophyta; class Magnoliopsida; order Fagales; family Fagaceae; genus Quercus; species Quercus gilva. The sequence goes on from CM042481.1 coordinate 45,380,535, forward strand.
TCATTTTTGCTTATATTAAGTGTGACCTACTGATAAATACTCACTGACACACCAATTTCTCTTTCTTTATTTCTTTCTTTTTATTTTTTATTTTTTATTTTTTATAAATGTTCTCTGTTTCTTCTCTCTGCTCTTCGCAGCAAATTCCCCATCTCCTTTAGCTCACAATCATTTCTTTCTCAATCAATCTCACTTTCTCAACCCACAATCACACACAAACACTAAAAAAAAGTCTCAAAATCAAAGTAACAATATATATATATATATATATGTATGTATCCCAAATTCAACAGCAACAACAAAAAAGAAATTCCAAAGTTACAGCGTCTCTCTCTCTCTCTCTCTCTCTCTCTCTCTCTCTCAAGCCAAAATCACTCTATCTCCTCCATCTCACCTTTCATTTTATCAAGAGCAGCTATGACTACAAGGAGGAGTACAAACAAGAAAATAACTTATTTGGATATGCGATTTGGAATATGAATCTCTGCTATGTGATACTACTACACATCATTACCATTGGCATTATTTATTTGTGTGTGCGATTTGGGAGATTCAGAGGGATTTGGTATGTGGAAATGTGGAGAAAGTCGTTAGACACAAGAAATTCGACAAACAATTACACACCAATCTAATGTGGCAGATTTTTACTGGTGGATAAAAAAGTGACATCAACGGTGAGTCTAGATAAAAATCTCGACAACTTAATTATTGTGAAAAAATATTGTGAATTTTTTTTGTGTTGATAGCATTGGGATAGCATTGGTCGGATATGTGAGGAAAAAAACATACAAAGAGAGGGATGTGAATTTGGTGGGGGGTAATGCGGAAGAGTGGGAGAACTCAAATTTATCAATATAATCATTAAAACTATTTTTATTGAATTCTATTTAGAACTCAAATTTATCTTAGACAAAAATTACATTTATTAATATGAATCGCGTCATTTCAGTTGGTTGATTGCAATTTAAGTAGGTCAACATAGAATTAACCCATTAATTGATCCATTTTGACACGAAACTATTTACACTCAGCACCAACTCACAAAAAATTGTGTCATGTTTAAGGTTTGTCAAATATTGCCACCATTTAACAGTATGTACTATGTAGCGATGACGATTTTGCTCTGCTTCTCTCCAACCCGCCTTGCCCCTCAAAGGTGGTGGGGCAGGGCAATGACAAATTTAGGCTATTCCAACCCACATATATTTACAAAATACCACTATGTTATTAATATTTTACAAAGTACCTTAGAGTTTATTGTACTAATAAATATTTAAATGCTTGGAAATTAAGACTTTTTTTGTTATTATTGTGATATTTTTGTTAAATACTTTGGATTACATTATTGAGTTCTTGGTAAAAATTGATTTGATATGATATGATCAATTTAATTGCAATTTCAAGTATGATTTATATTATTTTACAAGTGTAGGCTGAGTGAATTAACATGTGAGGGAGGTTTTGTGGGGCGGGTATGCAAGGCAAGATGCCTCAACATGCAAGGCAATGCAACTATCTTATAGGGTGTGGACAGGGCATCCATGATCTAGACCTGATCTGCCTTGTTGCCACCCCTAGATTTGTTGTTGTGAATGAATATTTTTGTTCATATAATTCCATTTTGGGATATCCCAAAATGTTGTCTTGTTTCTAAAATTAAAAGCTACTAATTAACTAACAAGACTTGATCTGCCTTGTTGCCACCCCTACATATGTAATAGTTTATGGGGTAAATATACATGTTTGTTTGTTTAGAACCCTTAAAGCAGATTATTTAACCTAATATATTAGCCAAGTGATTACTTAGGTTAATTATTCAAATCTACGTTAAACAATAATAAATTATATCATACAAAATAGCGGAAAATAAATAATACCACGATATGATAACCTAAGAAAACTAATAAAATCGATAGTTTCAAGGTAAAAACCTATGGAGGATTTTACCTAACAATCCTCAAGGTAAAGCAAATCCACTATAAGAAAATCAAAATTTTTACAATCAGATTTATTGCTACCTCCAGTAATAACTTACTGACACGACCACATGCAAACTCCGAATCCACTGACTCCTTCTCTTCTTGGACTTACTACAACACAAGCACCCACGCTTGTGACTTTGAGATCCCACTCAAAGGTTTCAAATCACCTTCAGTTGTTGATCTTTGTAGCAGCAACTAGGTTCTACCAATGCTTGATTGTAGATCTTGCTCCGGTAGACGCTTGTGTAGTTAGAAGGTACAACACCTCTCAAATCTCACAAGAAATAACACACAAAGTCTTCCAAAGGTCTTCAAAACATAGTTAGAGTTTCCCTTTTATATGTGAACAAGTTGGATTGAAACCCTAAACGTTTTCGCAGGCTTGGGCCTTGTTTTAAAATTTTGCAAAATCTTATTTCTGCAATTCTCAATCACAATGCCTAACACATAGACTGGACATGTTTTGTTTTCGGTTTGCCAACACATACAAAATAGAATTCTAAACATTTAATCATAAATCTTTAGAACCTAACAATACATTCTCATAGTTTATGGGAGTGAGTGTAAAAAGGAATATAGTTTAGTGGGATAAAGTGTAATATCCCCATAATGTTTTCATGAGAACAGTATCTTCTAAGGTGTTTTTTTAATGCTTGTTTGTATGGATTCCCCCAATATATAGGCCACTATTTTAGTCTTTTTTTCCTTGATTTTAGTTATTTTCTTTATCATGGCTTTACTTACCCATAAGAGAGACATAATCGCCTCCATTTATCATGGACCTCTTTTTATTTAGGCGAAAACACCATTTTAATCCCTACATTTTGGTGTCACAGTCAATTGGGTCCCTGCTATTTTCAAATCACAGTCAATTTAGTCCCTACCGTTAGATGACTAATGCAATCTACTAAGGTGGCAAACAGAATGCACATGTGGCATAAATTAAATTAAAATATAAATAATCCTTACACATTAGCACTTTCACATCAACTTTCATGTGACTCTCACATGACTCACTTATCATCAACAATCTCACTCACTGTCAAACACGATTGAATTCAAAATACCCAAATTAAAATTCCAAATCCCTAACCCACGATGAACATGAACTCCTTCTTTACAGCCAAATCTCTTCTCACTAAAGTTAACTGATTACCGTGACCAAATACTTTGTTGCCTTATATATTCCCTTAGCAAATACGGAACAAAAAGACCAATAAAAACATCTATCTTCCACTTAGCTCAAACCACGTTTGATTATGGCTTCCCTATCTTGTTTCCCTAGTTCACAAAATAAAGGGGCAAAGGGCAAAGTTTAATAACAAATGGTTCTTCCAACATGCCTGCCCCTTCAAACAATGAAAGAGGCTTCTTTGCACTGTCATATGAAAAAATCTAGTACATCTAAGCGACAAAAATCGTAGCACCATCATATGAAAATATCTTGATGTAAGCAACTTGACAATTTTGCTAACATGGTCAGAGTTTAACACTGGCAAGTAGCTTCAACAGTCTAACTAAACAAGACGTGGGATGACATAGATGAGGTCGGTCGGCAATTGTGTCCTCTACGAAACAAAAAGGACCAGGAGTAATTCCAAACACACTTTGAAAATACCCAAATTAAAATTCAAAAGAGATTTGGTTGTGAAGAAGGAGTTCATGTTCATAGTGGGTTAGGGCAGTTTGTTACGAGTATTTAAATATAATTTTTTTTTTTTGCCATCCATAAAATGGTGGGTCTCATACTTGAATTTATTGTTTGGTTAATATATTTTCTAAATACAGTTTTCAAAAAATTATATCATATTATCATGATTTAAAATAGGATTTTGAAAATGGCCAAGGGGGTGTTTTCATAATACAAGAAATGTTTTTAATGACATAGTTGTAAATAAATTGAAAATAATGGACTCCACATATTTGTCCAATCTCTTTTATCTCTTAAATTAAGGAGTTTATCTTTATCACAAAAAGAATTTTCACAATAAGTTTCTTTAAAAAACCTTCTTCCCTCTCCCCGTGTGTGTGTGTTAAAAATACTTAGTATTCTCAAAAGAAAAAACAGTGGGTTAATCCCACATTAGAAAATGAGCATGAGTTTAAGAGGTTAAAAGCTTATGTTGTGTATGCAAAAGTTAGGTCTTTTTGGATATACATCACAATAAATTTCTTTAAAAAACCTTCTCCCATCTCCCCAGGAGCCCGTGTGTGTGTTAAAAATACTTTGTTTTCTCAAAAAAAATTGAAACTTATCGTTTTTTAAATAAATAAAAAAAAAAAAGTAATCTATAGATTTTACATATTACTTTTTGTAAATTTTTTTTTTTTTAATCTCAAAAATAGAAATGGTCTCCCAAACAATTATTTTTGTTTTTAGTATTTTGAAAATTATTCTTAAAATTAGGAGCCAAACACGTAAAATATAAAAATTATTATCTGAAAACTAGTTTCAAGTTCAATTTTTTGAAAATTGCTTTTATACTGTTTTGAAAACAAAAACAAAAATCATCCTACCAATCAGGCCCTAGGGATTTGGAATTTTAATTTGAGTATTTTGAATTCAATAGTGTTTGACAATGAGTGAGAGTGTTGATGATAAGTGGGTCATGTGAGAGTCACATGGAATGACTATTTATATTTTAATTTAATTTATGTCGTGTGCATTCAGTCTGCCATCTCAGCAGATTTCGTTAGTCATCTAACGGTAGGGACTAAATTAACTATGACTTGAAAATAGCAAGGACCAAATTAACTACTCCCTAATGTAAAGACCAAATTGACTGTAACACCAAAATGTAATGACCAAAATGGTATTTTCTCCTTTTATTTATTTATTTATTCAATAGTGGGTGGGGGGATTTGAGCTCTATACGTCTCCATTGGAAACACTAGAAGATGTCAATTGAGTTACAAGACTCTTAACTTAAAAGCCTGCTTGAAATTTAAATATTTGATTGATAATATAGTTGTTGATTTTTGATCTTTTAAAAATTTTGCAAGCTATGAAAAATATAGGAAAGAAATATAATTCAATGTGGATTTATTAAAATTTACATCTAATAAAAAGATATTGAATGGAGTTTTAGCCGGTGGTTACAACTAACAAGTTTGTAATCAATCTTTGTTCTACTTATATATTTTATGAATCAGCTATTATCATTGAAATCTAGAAATAGAAGGGAAAAAAAATAACCAACCGCACCCACACCAGCAGCAACCCAAGCAACAAATCCAAACAGGCCCCAGCACCCATCCTACACCTACAAACAGCTGCAAGAAAAACATATCAGCAACCAAAAAAACGAACTCAAACCTGTGTAACTGAAACTACTTGCAGAAAAACAGGATACCAAGCGGACACCATGTCAACAAAAATAATCCAAAACGCAACTACCAAATGAGCCCTAATCTGTCCCTCACAGCTACATCTCTAGCAGAAATTCTGATAGGAATAAATGTATCAACCCTTCATTTAACATTACCTACCATATGTTTAATCACCTGGTCCTCTGTAAGAAGCAGGCTTGAGAATCTGTGATTATTCATTTGTCTTCAACTCCATTTATAATACACAGTAGTAGCTAATGCAACTCTTCCCACTCTACTTGATAGAGACTTACCCTACAATTTCTTTCCCTAGTCCAGAACATTCTCCCAATGACAACCCATCTGCTGCCATAGGCAAATCCAGGTAACTTGCTGCCATATTCTTTTAGCATAGGAACACTAAAAGAAAATATAGTCTCTGCATTCAATCTTATATTCCTGCAAAACCCACTTACAAGTCTCCTTGCCAGCCAGTCTATCACAAGTTGTTAGTCTATTTATTACAAATATCCATAAAATGAAAGCATGTTTTGGGATACTAGCTGAATCCCACACAAGCTTCCACCAATCACTTCAGTAACTCTACTTCTTAAAGCTCCCAAGCTGATTTACAAAAAAATAAGCCATTTTTAGTGAGTGTCCACACAATTCTATCCTCATCATGAAGTTGCAATTGTTGACATTCCTTTTGAATGAATTTCTGAGTTTTATATCCAAGTGGCCTCCATTTCTATTCATCATTTTTAAGCACACTGGATGCTAATGCAATATGATAGCTCCCTGTTTCATAGATGAATCTGGTACCATATTTGACCTTGAGAACACCTTGAGGGTGCCAGTTATCAACCCATAAAGGCACTTTACTTCCATCAGTAATCTGTCATTTAAAAAAGCTTCTCACATACTCCTTTAGCTTGAGAATTTTCCTCCATCCCAGGAACAATTCTTGGGTATTAATGTCCCAAAAATTGTCCCTGGAGGAGATACTTATAACTGCTACCCAAATAGAACTAGCCTGAGCCATAAGATTCCAAACGTGCTTTGCTACCTCTAATTATGACGAGCTGGTCCAATTTTATTATTGGACAATTATTGGTCTACATTTATTGGTTATGTAAATTGTACATATTTGCATGAACAGTCTACATTGCATATTGTTTATGCAAATGTATACAATGTTGTACACATTTTTTTAATCTACAATGTAGATCTTACATAAACAGTGAAATGTAAACTAATAATTTTTTTTTTCATACACATCAATATATATTCTTTGCAAACTTTCCTATCCTCTCAAAATCAGAAACACGTACAAGTTGTTACTCTCTTATAACTACCAACTACCAAAGTTATGGCCTTATGGATGACCTGCTTCAAGGCAGAGTAAAATCATGTTTTACATAATTATTATAATATTTTTACCATAAAAAATCCCAAAACCTGAATTAAATCCAAGGAATTACTTAGTGATTTCTACATCTCATTTTAGTACATTTCCAATTGATTAGCAGTCAAAAAAAAAAGTATTCATTGGGATACACATTCAATTTATAATTATTAAAAAAAAAAAAAAAAAAAAAGACCAAACCAAAATTTTGGTCCTTCCTTGAATTATATGGCAAGGTTAGACCATATTCTCTAAACCATCAGCTTAATCACTTTTCTCTTAATTATAAATTTGATAGTTACAAATTACAATAGAAGAAAAGTGATTTGAACCTTGAATATCTCCGTTGAAAATACCAAAAAGTGTCTATTGAAGTAAGCATTAATAGTTTATTGTTTAAATCTAGTATGCGTTTGGGTTGGGATGAAAAATAAAAATTATTTCACTATTCAACGTATTTTTGTTACTATTCATAAACCCCACTTTACTTTTTGACACTTTTCATGAGCCCCATTATACTATTTCATTTAACTTTTACCTTTATTTACAGTACTTTCAGTAATAATTTTTCAGTTTAAGTAAAATAAACGATATCCAGACACACCCTAGTCTAGCTTTATAGTTTTGACAGCCAATTAATTTTCTCTTTGTAACTTTTTAATCTTGCATGAGAGAGAGAGAGAGAGAGAGAGACACTGGCCTCTACTTATATGGTATCTCCCTTTTACAAATATGAGGACAAAATTACTTCGCAAAAATAAATAAATACCAGGATAAAATTCCAATTCTAGACCCTGGGACGGGGGTTGTATTCATTGACGGGATTTCTTGCTCTTAATTAACACCCTCCAAGGAGAAGAATATAGAATTGCAAAATTTGTAGCTTTCAATTTGTCTTTTTTATTTTGGTTCTGTAGGTATTTGGTTTGCTGTTATGTTGTGCGGCCAACTAATCTAGTCTTTGCATGCGTACCCTTCATTTTAGCTAGAAATAAAATTACTTTCCAGACATGAACAGTTTACATAAGCTTAATATATGCACATTGCTATACGCCTGAAATCATTTATCTATTCTGAGGTTATTACATAGATGTCCAAGTTCAGGCCTCGCATCCATCCATGAAGCGAATGTCATCTCAGCTGGAGAAGTGCAGTAGAGGTAGGACTTGAAGGTGATTAGGTAAAAATAGCGTCTGCAGAATGGACAAATGAGAATTGGTCATATTAACATTATAGCAAATATTCGGTTTTTTAAACTTCACATACATCCTTAATTAATAAGCCTAGACTTCTGTTTCTGTTTCAGTTTTTTAAAGAGGGAAGGGGTGGAACCATTGACTTGCGCCAAAAGCTGCTCAATTCTACATAACATGACCCAGAAAGAATGGAAAATTAGAAAATCCCCCCACTTGAAATGCAGACCATTTGCTACTGTCAATAGAAAGTGAGCATAACCAGAAATTAGATATTGTTCCAAGTGCTTTTAGGTTGAAGACCATGTGTAGTGCCAACCACATGTTGTGGGGAGAATCATCTTTAGCTATAACCTTTCCAATACTTATTAAGCCAACCAAAAAACACAACTCCAATTCTCAGCAAAAATATTTGCTGCTTTTTCTAAAAACATAGTAGTAAAAGCTCACTCTTGGAAAACAACTCATCACCATGCACAACCATGTCGGGCAGTAATCCACCCTTAAATTAAACATCTACGCTCATCTAATGTTAATTAATGGAGGTCTATGACCTACCACAATGAGACCCACTTACCAAAGGCGGTCAGTGAAAGAGGAACAGACCCATCCAAAAAAGAATAATTCAAGCCAGCCATTAAACTAAATTGCTGAGATACATGAACTAACCTTAAAGCCTTTATAGCCATATCCATGAAGTACGCTCGATGCTCATCATCATCATTGGGGAACTTCTCAAGTTCCTTACTGTAATCAAGAATATCATCTCGCAAATGCCCTGCGCCTTTACACCTTCAAAATGAAGGAACCAACTCAGCACCACCAGTAAAAAATAGCTAATTAATAAAAGGCAAAATTATTTTCCAAGACTAACTCTCAAAAAAGTATGATAAAATTAAAAAAATATTTAAAAAAAAAAACAATTCCAACTGATGCATGATACTCAAAACAAAGCAAAAAACAATTAAAATCATTGTCTACCAAAAATACCAACCCCAACAAACCATAAAAAAATAAAAAAGAGGGGGGGAACCTACAACTATTACATGGTCAACTTCTCACCATTACCCTTTTTCTCTTAGATAGAAAGGTAACACTGATAACAAAGCAGATTATAATCTTTTGAGTTCTCCAAAAATGATATACCTTTCAATAACAATGTCAACATCTGATTTGCTTTGGGGACCATGCGTGAGTACTCTAGTGAGGCTTAGTATATCACGGTAATCACCCATCCTGCGTGCTTCTTCTTCAGATGCCCTTGAAGGCAAGTTTGCTTCACTTCTAGAATGCCTGTTTGTATCAACCATTAGCTCTGGAATATTTGATGTAAAGGTTGCCTCTGCACCAAGTTTAACACAAATGATTGCCATAGCATATGAGACTCCTCCAAACCCTGTGTGTGATATGAAAAGGTAACACCCTGCAGCACTATAGAAAAAGTTATTGTTAATTTTATTCTAATGATTAATTTGAGAAGGGTAGAGGGGGATTATGCAGCTAAGCTAGCTATGGCAGATATGCCTAACCAATGATCCAGTCATCTCAGCTGATGTAGCAGCCTCTGGATGGGCAATGGCATAAAAGAGTTGAAAAATGAAAAACTGGACAATCTCTATTAATCTAGACCATCCAAAATAGAGAAATCAACAATTGACCATATACCAGGAAAGTTAATGATCCTTGGCCCTTGGGTATCCCAATAATTGTTACCATTATTTTCTTTCTAATTATCAGGTGATCTAACCTATGAGGATGGAGAGTTGGAAGAAAAAAAGTGTTGGATTGGATTTCGAGGTACATAGATAAATTTGTAAATTGATGGAATCTTACTCATAAGATCATCCAATAATTGTATATTTGAATAGAAAGCAGCCTGTGAATAATTTACAACCAAAGGTTGGTTGGAATGCACATGTAATATTTAGCCATTGATTAAACGATGATTCAGAAAGCTGCAGAAAATTGGATAAATTTGTAAAGAACTAACTGAATCTTCAATTAATAAGATCAACCAATAATTGTATTGTTAAACAGAAAGCAGCCTGAGACAATTTACAACCAGAGGTCAGTTGGAACATGTCTAACTTTAGCCATTGATTAAACTATGATGCAGCAAGCTGCAACATAATTTGTTACTACTATCCTAAATTACTGATCATTTAATAGTGATATTTCTGATAGCAGACATGTTAGGTATGGGCACTTACTCATCTTTACAGTATTGGATTGCATCAACATCAGAAGCTAAAGCCTCTCTCTCTCTAGTCAATGGTATTCTCCTATATGTAATATTATAACCCTCATCTTTCAGAGCAGCATATACTTCAGCAGGTGTCTTCACATCATCTGCTAAGATGTTTTCCCAGTATCCTACGACACTGGACTGATTCAGTGTTGGGCTATGTTCTTCACGATGTAAAAGCATCCGTCCACCAGAATGTCTAACCTCAGATAATATATCTTCTTTTAGTCGTTCCTCCATGTGTTCCACCTGCATAACAAGTATAAAAATGCCAGTGGTAAAACATGATATGGCTTTAATGACTTGATTTTAGAATTTTTATTTTAAAAAATGTGTCATTGCGTACCACTGGGCCAGTGATTCCCACATGCTTGAGTGTATCAACAGGTTTATTTAGCTCCCTTAGGGCAAATGGCGTGCCATTAATGTAAACAACTGCTTCTTCTCTCAGATCAGTTAATATTACTTTATGAGCAACAGAGTTTTCTGCTTTAGGCTTGGCACCTAAATATGCTAACATCTCTTTTGCACCATCAACTGTTGGAGTTGCCATGCTATACACGGGGAATCCATCTACCTGAAACAAATGGAAGTTTTAGGCTTAGAAACAACTTGGAAACTCATACCATAAAGCTCATCTCTTGATGGCTACATGACAAGCCAGTCATGAAAGAGCTTTTACTTGCGTACTTTCTCAAATATGTAATCTAGGAAAAGAATGGAATGTTTTTACAAATAGCATAACCTGGTCCAACCAACAAATTGGGCCAAACACAGGCCTTAAAGCCAATATTAGACATGGAGGACTTTGAGATTAATGCAACAATCAAACATCATGTAGTCAAGAAGGAAACCCAATGAAATCTGACTGTATTTGACATCACTTTGCTTTATGGCCTTTGTCCCGCTGACCAAGAGCACGTATAACATTTACATGTTCAGATTCATAATTACATGCATTTCTATGTGAAGTATGACGGCCAGGTTCCTCTGCTTTGAGGACAGGATGACAAAAAAACTTGATAACAAGATGCAATTACATGCAGAGAAGAGCAATAACTGCACCAAACAAGGGTTTCTAAATAGAAGCTGAAAACAGAAAGTTGGGGTTTTTTTTTGAGGGGAGAGTAAAAATAGTACCAAAAGTGGCCTGAGGCTTGCCTTAGATTTTACATACAGGTTGAAGGGTTAGAGCAAATACCATATAAATCCAATCTTGCAATCATCTAGGAGATCATCAATACCATAAATTAGCACAATTAGATTCTGATGGGATTTCATTAACCCAACATTAAGGAGGTCCTTGGAAAATAAGTTAAATGAAGGGATTTACAGTCAAATAACATCTCAAACAAGCTTTCAATAACTAATATCTTAGTTAAAAAAAATTGCTGGAAAGGCATATCCCATCGATACCAGGTGCCAAAAAAGAGGTTGCAAATAATATTTTGGATTTAATGTATCAATGTTTTCCACAAAATGAAATGATTGAAAAATACAATCAGAAGAGATAATTACTTTTGCACGGACTACCCAGCCAGGATAAGAATTAGTGTATATCAATATTTCGTTTCATTTTCCCACCAGATATGTTAAATTAATAGCTATATTGATTGCAACAATAAGAGGTTGAGCCTTGGTGCAATGACAAGTGCCTTCCCCTAAAAGCAAAAAGTCTCAGGTTCTAGTTTGGGAATCAGCCTCTCTCAAAAAATTTGGGTTAAGGCTGCCTACCAATTACCTTATGTCATTACAAATTTAACGATAGTTCTTTGCTTTTGGAGTATTTATATACCTTGTAAACATGTGGTGCAGCATGAATTTGTATGTGGCTGGAAGTTCTTTGACCAGGAAAGAAGTACATTTTCAGTATAGAGCCTTTCCCCAAAACAGAACCATTACGGATGTTGACAATGGCATCCATCACTGCATCACCATGTTGGGACTCATGTGGTGCTCTCAACTCCTCCTGTGTTCCAAAGTCCAAAACAGGGAATGCGATCATCTCCAAGTCATTAAATAAAAAAATATACATAAATAATAATAAATTACAATGCTAATTCAAAAAATCATGTTTCTGCCCTTGACCATAAACAAAAAATAAATCTGTCTCAATGTATAGAAGAGGATTTACTGGGACAGCAAAAAATCGGCCAGGCCTTAATCTTATGCTCCATTTCATTGCTTGGACCTCTGGTCTCTGATGCAACCAATTCTTAAATGTCATCCTGGATTCTCCTTGCCCACAAAACCCATCAAATGCTTCACTTCCAAGATATGCTGCAAAGGCAATTAAACGGAAGTATCGTTCCAAATACTCAGCACCACGGTTCAATGCAACCCTCCTCACCCTTGGCTCAACATGTTGTTGATTGAATACCTTTCTGTACTGCAGAACTGCTTGTCGTATGTTTTGCAGAGCAGAACATCTATCAATAATAGCATCTAAGGCTTCCCGACATTCCACCCCATTATCAAATAATCTTGTTATTGTCCACAACAACAGGATGTCATTTATACCAAAAACCCGACCTTGCTCTTTTTCAGATCTTATTTTTGTGATACCAGTGGTTGAGGCAGCAACACTACCTCCAGTTTCGTCACCACTTGAGGTACCACCATTCACCTCTTCATGGGTCATATCATCAACCAGGATTTTTATAGGTCTTCCATAATCAATTCTAAGTTTCAGAAGGCAAGCAATCACAGTACCAGTGGTCGTCCTTCCTCTACCCATCTGTGAATATAAGAAAAGCAATCAAGGAATAAAGTGAAAAGAAAAAGGAGGGGGGGGGAATACATGCATAACACAGAAGTATATGAACATCTCTATGCACATTTAAAGCAGCCAGAGAATAAAAATTTGACCTGGCAATTGAAAACAAAAGCAGTATCCTTCGAAGCAGAAGCAATATTCACTGCCAATGTGTCAAAGTCAGAACTTTTGGGAGCTTTACCATCCGTAATTGGCACACGTGCATACTTAATGGGAAAACCATTAGCCTCTAAGCTTTTGAAAACCTCAAGTGGGGTCTGAATGGAATCAGAACTCACGTGTTCCCAAGCATCAAATATTTGCCCGTCATCTGTTTCATGAATAACCATTATAGCATTCCCATAGTGTTCAGCTTCTCGCAGGATATCTTCCTTTAATCGAGATTCCATTCTCTCGACCCTCTCACGATCAATACCCTGAAAGCAGCAACAATTGTAACTTCACCAACAATGGCAGGTTAAAGTTGGGAGTTCAAATGTTCATAAAGTCCACATACAAAAGAAAAAAAAGGACTGCTTCAAACAAGTAGTGTTCCAATGGTGTCTAGAGTTCAATCCCTTGCTATGGATCCTACATTCTATGGCTGCATTGGATTTCATGAATCAACTAGATTTGCAGGGACTTCCCCTCCACAAGGCAGGGATCTGGCTCCCAGACAACCAACCTGAATTTACAGGTCAGGTTCAATCACATAATTTTTTTTTGGTAATTCCTAAATACACCTGTTATATTATATAAGGTTCTTGTTCTTGTGTTGAGTCTGTTGGAGCAAGGTAAGAGTTAGAGAAGTTATGTTTGTGTGATATTCTCCATTACTACGAAATTTCTCACAATCTTTTCCAGTGAATGTAGGTGAAAGGCCAAACTGTATCTCTATCTGCTTATTGTTTCCAAATTGATTTGTTTAAGACATATTCTATTAGCCATTCAAACCACAGATCCTAGGCCTTGGGTCGACAAGAAACCATGTCAATGTTGAGAGATGGTATTTGGTTGTGGGACCCATGTGCGCATTGTTACAAGTGTAACAGTAAAATAAACATCCCAATGTCGGACACCAATATTTTTTGTAACCTAATACTCAATCATCATACATACTTCAGTGGCAAAGTTCCAAGTGCGCATTGTTACAAGTTCTTTTGCTTTATTTTTGGATACTCAAGTGGCAAAGTTCCAAGGCTCATTGCATGCAAAGTAACAATTTATGATGTGGATTTTCTACAATTTTGAACAGCAAAGAGAAATGGTCTATTATAAGAACACTAGGGCAGGCATCAATGGGCACTACATTAGGACACAGATGCAATGACATATTGTCCTCTTGACAGCAATGTAATGCAGTATTATACTCTTCAACTACTCAAGTCAGCATTTCAAGACAAGAGCCCTACATGTTCAAAATAAACACTGCATTTTGAAAATATGGACATGGTTTGGCATTTAGACATTACTTTATGTATTAGGTCCAATACCAATGCTAATGTCACCATAATAAGTTCTGGTGTCTAATAACATTGTCAACACCAAGCTAGATGAAGCCCTCCATACTCCACTCTAATAAAGTTAATATAGATGTAAAATGAAAATATAGATTTTACCGAGTACTCCAGCATGTTTTTGTATGGTCTTTCAACTTCACGGAGAACAAATGGTTTTCCATTGATGTAAATAACAGGTTCCTCTCTCATATTGTGCCAAAAAACAGGACGACCACGTTTAGAACTGCCAATCCTCTGAATGACAGAGAGAATTCCATCAATGGTTGGATTTGCCACCCCATAAACTGGAAACCCAGGAACTTCTCTAAAATTAGGCGCACCTTCCACTCTCTCCGGTAAACTTGTGTTTCGACAACCAGGACAATGGTCACTTTTTAGAACAGTTTGACTTCCAAGAACCTCACCCTTTCTCAGGGCAGCAACTACACCCATCTCAGAAGGGCGGCCATCAGCAGATTCGGCAATCTTCATCAGAGATGGCTTTAAAGTTGCATATCCAAGTGCACCCATTGGATCTCTCCTGAGCAATCTGCAACAAGGCACCATTGTAGTGAAGAAAGAACTGAGCCATAATGCATGAACCAAATAAACAGTGCATAAGAATCCATCTAAAAAAAATGAATTGGACAAAAGCAATGCATCACAATTACAAATCCACTCAATAACTAGGTAGATGGTCCATACAAGTGATAGAAACAGTTAGTTTATGAACCGGTTATTGCACAATGAACTCTAACCATGTGGTGATGGATGAATATTGATCTGTAAACACTATACCATTAGCACATGTACTTTCCTAGGCTGCTCTCTCTGGAAACTTAAATAATAGATACTTGCAACTTTTACCTGCGAATAATACTATACAATTCTGGCCTTGAGCTCATCCAGTCAGCAAAACTGCTATGACCAAATGAACAAGAACGGATAGCTGCTCCCTCGGAATGAATATACACAGCAAAGCATATAAGAAAGTAGTATCTTTCCAAGTACTCCACAAAAAATGAAAGTGATGCCTCCCTTTTCATCTCATCCGGTTGACGCAGAATACTACTACGATAAGTGGCAATTGCTTCACGTAAGTTCTACAATTCAAATCAAAGAAACAGTTAATATGACATGAAAATAAACCTTACAGCTACAAGCCAAGAAAATGCATGTCAAGGGAGCAAATGAAACACATAAGTAAGGAATAAGTTTATTCAGACAAACTTTATGAAATTTGAACAAATAGAAACCATACCAAAATGAAGCAAGATTAGAGACCAAACCTGCATGGTGGCACACTTGTCAATGACTTTATCCACTTGTCTTTTTCCTTCAACACCACCCTAAAGCCATGTCAATATTAGTAAAAACAAAAACTTAAAATAGAATTCTAAATGTTGATCTAAGAGCAACAAGAGGTAATATCAAATACCTCTAATACCCGAATCAAGCTTCTTATGACTGCATATTCTCCTCTACGAATTGCCTCTTCTGAATTTGGCAAATGGTCAGCAACATTTGCACCAGAGTCAGAAACTCTCCCAATGGAATTGATTCTTGGAATACCTGTTCCATGTGAAAATACCTTACAACATTAAAAGATTTCGTCACTAAAAGAGGTATGCGTTGCTCAAAGAGTAGAGTATGAAAAGTAACAGGACTACCAGAATTTCCAATACGGTTGAGATAAATCAATGTTGCAATCACCATCCCAGTTGTAGTTCGTCCTCGTCCCATTTGACAGTTGAAAATTATCTCTGTATTTAAGTTTGCTTGAGAAATTTTATGCACCTGAAAACACAATGGATATCAAATCTATCCAATCCAAAAATGCCATTGAACTAATCCTTTAAGTCAAACCCAAGAATAGACTATCCTAATCTGAAATGTTAAAAGCCATCATTGCCTTACTGAATATTTTCAATTCAAATGACAATAGTATGCCAACACATAATTCTCAAATATTACTTTTTGATAAGTAAATCAAATAAGTAAAAAGAATAATAGAGGGCATGGAATTTTAACACGTGAAAGTTCAACAAATTAACTCTTTATGAGGAAAAAACGATGGGTTTGTGAAATTCTCTCCCTCTCTTTTTTTTTTTTTGTTGGGGGGGGCTGTGTGTGGAGGTTGGGAAGGATAAAACCTTAGCTCCTCTTTCTTTGAATATGTATCACAATATTCTTTAGTTGTTTTCCCCATCTAATTTATGGCCAAACCTCAAGTGTTCAATGAGGGCTTGATAGCTTCTGATTTTTCAGGTAAGATGCATCGCATGAAAGCCAACCAGAAAGGATAAGACTGAAAGGCATAGCAGTACTTGCTTTGTACTTTACAATATATCCTTAGTTATCCATTATATACTTTGTTTTTTATAAGATTTCTTTCTTCTTCTTCTTTTCTGCTGAACAACAGAAGTTAAGAGGCCAGTTGTAGCAATCGTACTTGGGCAGGACCATAGTAGCCTCTACTCGCTGAGGAACCAATAGCAAGAGAGGCCAAGAGAAGCCCACAAAGTGGAGGATTGGTAGAAAATCCCTCAAACAGATTCTCAAGTATACCCTAACCATAGCCCTACCAGGGTCCCATATCATCAGGTGGTGGACATCTTCAGTGAGCCAAACATCACGTTCTTAAGGGTTCAAACTCAGGATATTCAACATTGACCCCAACCAAACCACTTGGGAATAAACCTTTTCCCGAGTCACTCACCTTGGTGGTTATGTTTTGAATAAAATTTCTAGTCATCACTAAGAAACTGAAAAAATCATGCGCTATTCATGTAAGTCTGCACATTTTTTTATCATAAGTCTTTAAACAATCTAGACTAGAGATTTTTGGGAGGTTAAGATCTAATTATACTAGGGTTACATTTGCTTTTCAGCATCATGGTTGAATTAAGAAACATACCCTCAACATCAAAAAGAGTCACCTCCAGATTTTTCACTAACACAAACAAGGTAAAAAAATAAGGAAGCCCACTATTTCATTCACAATGTTAAAACTTTTTCATATCAAATGTAAAATGAAAAATGGATAACTTGTGATCCCACGCCAACAGGTACTTCATAAATTTCTTAAAGATCATTATTCAAAGTAAAATTTAGAATATGAAAACTCACCAAAATATCAAAATCTGTCTCCTTTGGTGATTTTTCATCAGTAATAGGAACACGTTCATAGTCAACAAGGTACCCCTCTCCTTGCAATTCCTCATACACCTACACAATGGGAATAGGCTTTAATAGTTTTTTGAGAAAACTGTGGAACAATTCTGCTTACCAAACCTGAGATGAGTTCCAACGGCAATACCTCTAGGGGTGTCTTTACAGAATCACGTGACACTGGTTCCCACTGGTCCACCATCTGACCATCTGGCAGTTCATCAGTGACAAGGATCTTATTTCCATATCTGCTATGTCAGATGTACAAAGAAAATTTGCTATCATACAAATCAGGAAGAATCAATGGTGGAAACAACCATGTATCATATGTAAGCCATCACAGATACTACAGACTGCATCAATAGAATATACCTTTCAGCTTCTATCAAGATATCTTCTTTCAATCGAGCTTCCATTTGTTCAACCCTATCCCTGTTGATTCCCTGATTTTAAATAAAAAGTCACAATCAGGTTGCAAACAGACATAAATTACAATCAGTATTACCAACTTTGCTGAAAGACCTGCTCACACAGACACTTTTGTATGTGAGAAATGTTCATAACTAGTAACATATTTGAAGAAACGGGTTCCATTTTATACAGTCAAGTGATACTCAGGGTTCTTAGAAAAAGATTTCACTTTTACTTGTAACTTAGTTTATATTGGATTTATATGCCCATTCTAACCAAAAATTACATGTTCAACTGATTTTTATTTAATAAAAAAATATTATTGAAAAGTGCATAAATGCAGCACTAAGAAACAGGAAGTGTACAAGATACCCCTAGATAGAGGAAATCAAGAAAAACAAAAAAGCCAACTAACAATTTAAAGTAAAAAGAAAGTAAAATCTTGGGGAAGAGCCAGCCAATTAAAAGGTGAGCACAATGTGTTTTGTATATTGAAGTTCAACACCATCAAAAGTTTCATTGTTGTTTACCAATCAAAGGAAAAGGTTAGATTTTTCTTCTCTTGTCTAAGCAGCACATAATGCATAATAGCGGCACACCCAATAAACCTTATCCCTACCAAAGCTTCTTATCCAACTAACCAACATTATATTCACCATACGATATCACCCAGAAAATCTCAAACCAGGGTAAACTAAATCCTAAAACTATTTAACAACAAACAATGAAGTAGAATACAGACCATTTTCTCCCAACTTTTACTTAGATAACACAAATAATATACTAACTCTTCCATTTATCTTAAAATATTTTACTAATAATAAAATATTATCTCTTCATGCTTTCCCAAATTGTCCATAGCAAGAATCTTTCTCAAAGTAAAGAAAGCTATCTGAGGTAATGCATTAGAACGCCAAATCTCTCCCAAGGATATGCAATGCTTGATTTCCATGCCAAAGCCCAATAGACCAATCAAACATTATATTGCTTATGACTCGATAAAATCCAGCATATCCAGCCATCATCTACCTATAAAACTTGCCTAAGTGCAGCATCTCTAAGAAAATTGATTCATGGTTTGCTATTATTGAATAACAGTGTACAGAATCCAAAGTTTAAATGACAATATGATATCAATAAAATCATTCCTAGTTGGAGTGTTATGTGTGTTTGACACTATGTATGTACAAAAACTAGTTTTTGAATGATGATAACCTATCTTGCTATCATTTTGAAAAAAGTAAAGCATTTTAAATATTTGGCGCACAAGCCCCAAGGAATAATAAAACATCACATGCAGGTGCTAATAACTGCAGAATCTAATACCATATTAAAAATTGCTAGGATGCAATCATTCATACACTAAATACAAAGTGACAGAGGCAAGAACTGAAAAGGTTGGTTAAAAAAGATACGCCAATTCATAATAGTAAACTTTTCCACAATAACTTACTGTATATTCAAGGTTGGAGAAGGGTTGCTCCACATCACGCAACACAAAAGGTCGCCCATTGATGTAGACCACCTGTTTCAGGAAGAGAAACAGACAAAATTAATTTATGGATTGGAAAACAAAAGGAAGCCCTTTTTTTTTATAAGACTTTGAACATCACAGTGCTTAACTTTTGATTGAACTATTTTTACATAGAATTTCCATGAAAAGGCTATGTTTTTGAATGATTCCATTTAGACTCTTGGAAAATTAAATAAAATCTATCTCTAGTCTCTGTACAGTGTTAAAAACATCATACTTTTTAAGATCTCATACTAGAAGGTCCTCCCTCCCTGCCACAAGCGAGGGACAGAAAATACTGATTATGAAATCTGTAATATTTTACAATCTTCATGTCAACTTAAAATAACATCATTAAAACCAGCAGCACCACCAACAGCAGCAACACTAGTAACTATAACAATTCATAATAAATAATTTTGTTATGAAAAGTAATAAAAGAATCACATTTCATAACAATACTAACTTAGTCTTATAAAAAATAAAAATAGTCTTTCAGACATTGGAATGAAAATGAGAACTTTTTGTTCTAAAGTATACACCAGGCCTGGCAGGGCATTATAGAACAAGAGCATCATCTTGCTTCTTTGAGACCTGTTGGTGTTCAGGGCCAGTTTCATTTTTTTCATGTGTTCTTCATCTTTTAGGAGCTCAATACGAAACAAAGCTCTAGTAGCTACACTAAAACAAAGAGTTGATAATCATTAGTGGTTAAAACTGTCTCTACTGCTCAAAGGATGTCACATTGATAACATTCTAGATTAAGCAGTTAAACATATTAGTTTTTGTGATTGTCAACTCAAGTCAACTATGTTCAATTCCACCTAATTGCGTTGATGATAAGATATGATAAAGCTTTATGCTGGCTTTCAACCTACCACAACCATTTTCCTTTACCTGAGCAAGGATTGGCTATGCAAAAGGAGCTGACCGTAAAGTAAAGTATGACATTATTTATGTGGAGGTTTGTGAATGTGAGAAGTTAAACTTATATTTTAGATTCTTAAATTCATTTTTATATGAGTAATGACTTACATAAATGAAAAATAGTCTTCATCCCACCTTTAAACTTTGATGTCTTTTGAGATTATCCAAAATTTTAGGTAATATTTTGCACCTTACAGATGATTGTGGTTTATTGCATTAGACCAAAGGCCAAACATGAGCTACAAAAATATCAATACAACCAAAATAAATAGAGTTTCATTGGAAGAAAAATACCGGCTCCTCGCGAAGGCTAATCCAAAGAACTTGAGCTCGTAGGCTATCCATTTGAGCCCCAATATGCTTAAGAACATTTAGAATTCCATCAATGGTTGGGATTGCGACACCGTGAACACGTAATGAGTCAGCCTATTAACAGCAGCCACAAATTAAAAGGGAAGAACAAATCTACTCAAAAAAAATTAATTAAAAAAATACATGTGAACTAGAGTAACAATGTCTAAAGGCATCTACACTAGACTATAGACAAAATGTACACAGATCACAACTTGTAAATAATATGTACTCTTATACAATGCAATTAGTTTTATGCTTGTAAAAGAGAAAAAATATAATCACACCCAGAGATACATTCCCTTCTTCTTCTTCTTCTTCTTCTTTTTTTTTGTTTTTTCACAAAATCTGAAACGGCAGATGGTAATTAGTGCGACATCACTTCCATGTAGGACCACCTAAGTAACTTTTATTATACAGTACATCAACCACAACCCGCCACATCAGCAGTCATGAAAAAAAATGGTTGTGAAATTTGTTGGGTATCTAGACTTAATGAAATGCAGCAGCTTTTTATTATTATTATTATTATTTAAAAGTGACAATAAAAATTGGGTTGCAAAGTTACAAACCATCTCAACATATGAGGAGTTTTGTTAAACATTTGCTATGCATGTTTAGGGGATCTCCAGAATACAGAAATCAACCCCAAAAAAAAAAAAAACAAAAACAAAAACGAAAGAAGCAAAGATTAAAACAACAAAACAAATCAAACTGAAAAGAGGGGAAAAACCTGACGGTAATTGGGAGCACCATCGATGTGAGGAGACAAGCGTTTATCCTGGCAACCAGGAAAATGGTCGCTCTTCAGAATAGTCTTTTTGCCAAGCACTGATCCTCCTCTTTGCTTCATAACTTGCTCCGGCTCCTTTTGCACCGACATTGCTCTTCTCTACTTCTACTTCTCAACTCTTTTATCACTCAATTTTACAAACAAACCTATAATTTTGGGGGTACAAATTAGGGGGAATGATTTATTTTTGAAAAATAGAGACAAACGCGGATACGATACGATACGATTTTTTTTTATTAGGAAGAGCTACTTAAAACTAAAAATCATTCATTTTCAACTACATCTACATATATATATATCCTCCAAGTGTTTAAATGTTTTTTCCCCGACTCCCAAAGTTTCACAACGTGAAATGTGTGCAGCTTTTTAATCTATATATATATATATATATATACACATATAACAATATTTATATAATAATGTAAAACAAAAATTAGTTCAACGCGTCTGTTGTGTTGTGTTTGCATTGTGAAGTGAATATACTTTTGCCGTGGATGCCTAACCGCCCATCAGGAGATGCCACCTACCCCCTTTACTTTAGTCATTATCTTCTGTCCCGGAAATACCCACCACAAATAATTTCTAAAACCTTTTTTTTTTTTTTTGGTCTGTTTTTTTTTTTTTTTTTCACACCATACAACACCACATCACGGCAGGTAACTTTTAAATTCAGTCGTTATCGATAGAAAAACAAAACATGTGGAGAATATGCTCTTTCAGCTTCTCTTGCACATGCCAAGAGTGTTGCTTGTTTCCTTTTTTTTAAGGGGATTGGGAAATCAAATCATGCTTTAAATCTTGTTTCTTACGTTTGTTATTATATATTAATTGAATTATAAACCAAGAAAAAAAAAACATTATGATATACGAGGTTATATGATACTTGCATCTTGGAGTCTTTTGGCTGAATATTGCTGAATCCGGAATTTATTTGCGTTATGAACACTGTTCCATCTTATTTGGAGAAATGAGGAGAGAGAGTGAATTTCGACAACACCGTTGTTGAAATTCCAACAAAAGTATGAGAGAGATAGAGAAAAAGCGAGAGAGAGAAAATGTTGAATTTCGGCAACGGTATTACCGAAATTCCTGCTACCCAAAACGCTGACCGAATGGTGTGAGAAGTGCTCGAAGTGCATGGTGCCCAATGGAAAGCAATTGTGGCAATGGCATTGCCGAAATAGGGGAAAAAAATTGTGGTAATGCCATTGCCGAAAATGGGAGGGGGAAAAAATGTGGATGTCGAAATCTTGGGAGGAATTAAAAAAAATAATATTGTGCTACATACACAAAATTTTTACAACATTTTCACAGGTAATTAATTATTATTAGTTCAAATTTGAATTTAACACTGAAATTACTTTTTTAATCCAACAATAACAATCAGTAACAACCTACCACTTAGAATTTGTTGTAAAAATTTTGTGCACTTATCATTTCTCAAAAAAAAAAAAAAAAAAAAAAGTGTAATGGATTTGTGGCAATGGCATTGCCGAAATAGGAGAAAAAAAATTGTTGAAATTAGTTTGTGGCAATGGCATTGCCGAAACAGGGGAAAAAAATTTGTGACAATGCCATTGTCGAAATTGCCAAAAATGGGAGGAGAAAAAAAAAATAGTGATTGACGAAATGATGGAATATTGAGAAATAAGATAAGTAGATAAAAAGTTTTGGTTGCCACTAATTCCTTCCTTATCCAAAACAGAAAAGGAAAGTTGTGTATTTCTTAATTATCATCTTTCATACACATGTATAACATGCAACCTGCATGTTTATGTGGAGTTGCATGTAGAACTGTGAAACCAAAAATCCAGAACTTGCAACCATTCTCATCACTACTTTTGTTTTTATATATGCATGCATGGATAAAGATTAAAGACACCTGTAGTGAATTGTTATTATTGTTTTTTTTCTCCTCCCATTTTCGGCAATGGCATTGCCACAATTGTCACAAATTTTTTTCTCCCCTATTTCGGCAATGCCATTGCCACAAACCAATTGCAACAATTTTTTTTCTCCTATTTCGGCAATGTCATTGCCACAAATCCATTACACTTTTTTTTTTTTTTTTTAGAAATGATAAGTGCACACAATTTTTACAACATTTTTACAACAAATTCTAAATGGCAGGTTGTTACTGATTGTTATTGTTAGATTTAAAAAATAATCTTAGTGTTAAATTCAAATATTAACTACTAATAACTAATTACTTGTGATTTATTGTAAAAATATTGTGTACGTAGCACATTATGTATTTTTTTTAATTCCTCTCCAGATTTTGGCAACCACTTTTTTTTTCCTCCCATTTTCGGCAATGGCATTGCCACAATTGCCACAAAATTTATTTTCCCATTTCAGCAATGCCATTGCTACAAATCCAATCCACTTTTTTTTTTTTTTTGAGAAATGATATGTGCACACAATTTTTACAACAAATCCTAAATGGTAGGTTGTTATTAGTTATTATTGTTGGATTAAAAAAGTAATCTTAGTGTTAAATTTAAATTTGAACTAATAACAATTAATTACATGTGATTTATTGTGAAAATGTTGTAAAAATATTGTGTACGTAGCACTTTTTTTATTCTAATTTCTCTCCAGATTTTGGCAACCATTTTTTTTCCCTTCCATTTTCAGCAATAGCATTGCCACAATAGGCACAATTTTTTTTTTTCACCTATTTCGGCAATGCCATTGCCACAATTGCTTTCCTTTGGACACCCCACACTTCGAGCACTTCTCACACCACTCAGTCAGCATTTTGGGCAACAGGAATTTCGGTAATACCATGGCCGAAATTTAACATTTTCTCTTTCCCACTTTTTCTCTTTCTCTCTCATACTTTTGTTGGAATTTCAGCAACGGTGTTGCCGAAATTCACTCTCTCTCCTCATTTCCCCAAATAAGATGGAACAGTGCTCATAACACAATAAATTCCGGACTCAGCAATATTCAGCCAAAAGACTCTGCATCTTGTGTAACGATTGTATATAATTATTAAAAAATTATATAAAAATAAAAGCCACGATGTGCATAAGAAGATACCGAGGATGATACTAAGGATGATTACGCCCAGTGAGACTATTAAAGTGGTGTTTGGACACTCCTTTTTTCATTACTCACATCTCAGTTTTGATAACTTATTACTAAAAATTGGTGCGGCCCACGCAAGCAAGCTCTGTTTGGCAAGATTCCCTAACTCATTTCTCAGTTTTTTGAGTTAAGAATCCAAAAACTGAGTGAAGCCAAAAACTTGTTTTCAAAACACCAAAACTGAGTTTCAGTGGCAAAGTTATAAATACCTAGTTCATAGTGGGCCCACGACAGAGTCTTGTCCCATCAGAAGCTCAGTTCCCACACTCCTCCCAACGGTCACATGCCAACTTGGTCCAACCAACCCTCTTCACTCTCTCATCAGAGCACTAAAGGAAGCTACCCTCAACCAAAGCTTCTCTTCTCCTTTCCCAAACCTCTTGATGGCAGACTAAGCTCTGAAGTCCTTCCCGACCTTTGAAGCTCCAACGCCGACCTCTGAACAACATAAGCTCTACCACTCCAAGCTCCATTGCGCCAGTTTGCTTCAACACCGATCTAGAACCTTAAGACCGACTCTTTTCTATCAAGAGGTACCCACGATCATTCCCCCTTCAGCTTCTCTTCTTGGTTTCCTTTATCTTTTGTTTATTTTGTTTTCCATTTTCAATGTTGTGTGTTGTGAATGTTTGGCCAGATTAGTGGGTATTGCTGGAATGGGGTTTAGAACTCCCTCTTCTCGGTTTCCTTTACCTTTTGTTTATTTTGTTTTCCATTTTCAATGTTTTGTGCTGTGAATGTTTGGCCGAATCCGTGGGTATTGCTAGAATAGGGTTTACAACTCCCTCATTTCTTGTATAAAAATAATTTGATATAGTCCATAGGATGCTATAATGTTTAATAAAATAATTTGCATGTGTTTAACAACATTATTTCCCCTTACTACTTAGATCCGTGGGATGCTAGTTACTTCAAATTTTTTGCATTTTACCCTTTTTTGAGTTTTGTGGTTCTATATACAGTGTTTGATAATGGTTGTGTGATTTTGGGATAATTGTTTGTGGTTGTTGGTGAGAGTTGCGTTATACTAAATATTGCCACTAAAATGGGTTCCCTGTGGTTTTTGTTTTTTTATTTTTTCGGATGCTATGTTTTTGTTTTTTATTTGTTCTTCCTCTACACTTACTAGAATTTGGGGTTACAAGGCATGATTTGCACATAGTCAAATAGGATCCCACATACTTGTCACCTACATTGCCATTACATACATAACCTTCGATTTTGTTGTTTAAAAGTGTTGCTTACATGGTCTTGGATTGGTGTAAGATGGCTGGGGATTTGAGAATGTGGGATGATGATTATGTTGATGACCTATGTGATATTGTGTTTGGGGAATTCTTGTTTGGTAAATTTGCTCAAGGTGTTCCTCGTGACCCATTATGGGATGTGATCACCCAAACTCTCAACGCTCGTACTAGGAAGAATTTTCGCTAGAGGCAAGTTGTGAACCAGTTCCGTCATCTCCAAATGTGGTATTGCAGAGCAAGGGGAGTTCATAGGTATGCAAGATCCGAGCATGGGTATCTGGTTGGTCCTGCTGATTTAGGGGGATGGTCCGTCTTAGTAAGAGACGAACTTATATTGCTGAAGCATTGTAGTGCATGTGCCTTTTGTTTGTGCTAACTTATTTTGTTCCCTCTATGATCTGTACACTGGTATGGTGTTGTTGGCATCTATTTTAGCATGTACTAACTAATGGGTATTACTGACTAGTAAGGTGGTAAATCGACGCTTCAGTCTTTTGGCTTTTTTTGTGTTACATGGTGACAATGTATATGTTTAACCATCTGCCAGTGGCGTATTTGTTACTATGGTGTACAAACATTATGTA
This sequence comes from Quercus gilva, assembly GCA_023621385.1. NCBI lineage: Eukaryota > Viridiplantae > Streptophyta > Magnoliopsida > Fagales > Fagaceae > Quercus > Quercus gilva. The sequence goes on from CM042481.1 coordinate 45,407,016, forward strand.
CTACTTGTCAATTTACAATTCCGTAACTTACTTGGCAGTTTGAACAATGTATCATATTCGTTTATTTGCCTATCATCTACATATAGTGTTCTGCTTACCGTGTGAGATATTTGTATTAGATGGCACATGAAACACAAGATGTGGATGACAATCTGTGGCCTCCCCATGTAGAACATATATTTATTGAGATAATGTTGGAGGAACAAATAAAGGGTAATATGGAGAACGGTGTGTCTAAGGGCCTTATGTGGTAAACAATGACGCAAGAACTTAATAACCAAAATGGTAAAAATTTGATGTCTAAGAAAGTTTTTTAAAAGCACAATAGACTCCGGTAGAAACAACGCAAGTGGAGTCAGCTGCTGAAACACACGAGTTTAGGTTAGGATGAGACCACCCAAGCAATTACTAGTTCGGACAAGGTTTGGGCACATGTGATGGTGGTATGTTACTTAATGCATTTCACATTCCCTTGTTAATTGTCTATGTATTGCCATTCTTGTGATTATTAAGGAGAAAGGTGGGTACATTTTCATTGAAAACTGTTAACAAGTAGAGATATATATTTGAATATAAATTTTTGCGCACTCACGTCTTTTTCCAATATTTTATTCTTTACTACATTACAATATTTATTGTTAGGAATGATTTTTTTTTTTTAGAAGAATTGTTAGGAATGATTTAATAAATGAATTAGACCGAATCAATCAATCCATTTTTTTTATACTATGTTTCTAATGGATACGTTTCATTTATATCATGATTATATTTTCATCTTTACACTATGATTCCATATTCTACTTCATTTATAACATTTGTTTCCAGTTTTAGATTTTTAAATAATAAGTCCTTACGTATGGCTGATTATTGTTCCCACACTTATGTTGTTGTAGGGAGATTGGGGTGCAGCAAACTTGCGGAAGAAAGGATGCCCACACTATGACAAACTGAAGCAGTTGTTTGCTCCGAGTACTGCAACTGGGCACCTTCAGATATCTTCAAACACACCTGCCTTGACCAGCGACGAAGAGCGTGCCTTAGAGGAAGAACTTGCTAATAATGGTGCTACCACCCATCTTGATGACAATTGTTACACACCCAACTTGAAGAGTATACCTCAGTCTGTAGAGGAAACCGAAGTTGATGGTCAAACCCAAGCTGCTGGCAAATGTCCTATGCAAGATGCAAGTGCCAAGGGTAAGAAGGTGTCGAAGAAAGCAGACAGAGTAAGTGAGATGACTGTGGCCCTAAAGGAGTGTTCGGGGGCCTTTTTCGGTTGCCCAGCCATGTGTGGTATGTTGGAGGGATGACCTTACTAGGCCTGAGTTCTGTTTGGGGAGTTGCGTTTGAAACTCAACATTGGACCACGTGGTCCAACGGCTTCCGGCATACTTTTAAACCTACAAAACCATTAATACCAAAATCTAAGAATCATGATAATGGTTGAATAAATATGTAATATGTGTTTGATATAATAGCTTTGACTAGTATTTGTAATAGTAGTTGAAATAAAGTAATTTATTTAGAGGTAAAGTAATTATGTACTCAATGATGTAAATTTAAAAAAATGGAAGCAAAGTCACTTATCTTTGTATAGTTTATAGCTCCAACTGTGTAGCATCAGTGAGCTAATAAAATTCCCGCATAATGCCAGCAATAGAGGCTAAAGCTTGCCCCTCTTATCATGCATTTAAATGAGTTTAAGCCTTGATTAATAATTGTAATAGTAATTGAAATAAAGTAATATGTATTTAAATGTGAAGTAATCATGCACTCAATGATGTATATTTAAAGGTATGGAAGCAAAGTCACTTATCTTTGTATGGTTTGTAGCCTCAGCTGTACAACTTCTGTGAGTTGATAACATCCCAGTTGATGAGAATCAACAAGAATTCAAGGATCCATTGCATGTTCCAGTTGGGCCTATTACTAAAGCAAGATCCAAGAAAATCAAAGAAGCACTTAATAGGTTGATTCAAGAGATTTGGGCTGATTCTAACGCAAGACATTCCAAGCTTGGCCTAAAGAAAGATGAAGGTGTAATAAATTTCATCCAAACTATTGAGGGCTAATCTGGCTTGATTGGGCGTGATTTATGGCATAAATTAATGGCTAATTGACTTTCAGCTCCATATCAATTAATAGACATTTTTCCTATTCTGGAGCTTATAATTTTAGACC